>CM053584.1:43604645-43622410 GCA_028627135.1 Pseudochirops cupreus | reverse complement strand
GTAGCTCTTCCATTGGTTTGCTGGATGACTTTGGGCCAAGCTAACATCTTTGAGTCTCAGTTTCTTTCGTCAATAAAATTGGGAGAACAGAGCAAATGAACTCTAAGAGCCCTTCTAGTCTTCGCATTCTATTATTCTGCATTATTTACTATTGAGTACCTTGTGGGTTACTAAGTGGTGGTAAATTGATTGATGAGAACTTCTCAAGTTCCAAAAGAAAGTTAATTTTAAAGGTCAAAGAATTAGAGTCACCAGAGAATTTCCTTCTGAAAACTGTGCCTATTAAAATCCCTGAGTATCTCCCTCCCCCATCAGAATCCAATTCAAACCTCTAGCCTCTGGTGAATTCAGTTGTTGATTTTCAGTAAACGAACAAATTACAGTGTAAGTACATTTTCAATGTCCTCCAGATAGTCTGTTTATTATAAACACAAGTTTGGAATAATCTTCCATTGGCATAGGAAATGAATTTATCTTATTCATAGGAAATCAAATATTTTCAGAAGATATCTTCATGAACCTGAACTAACTTGCTAAACAGTACCATGGGGTCATGCATATTCCATAGAAGTGTCACTTAACAACAAGCTTGTAGCAAAAGCAAAGGGAGAATCTGCCACACAGAAATCGAAACTGGATATTTTTCGGGACCCACTGGGGCCAACATCTGAATACAAATTTACAAAACTCAGAACATGAACAACAACTTGTGACCAGAATATATTTTGTTTCTTGGGCATAAAAGATCAATTTTTCAAATTTAATATTTATTCAATTTGTTGCAACTGTACCCTAGGCCACTAGACCTCAGAGCTTTTAAAAATTATTTTCTCTGTATGTTATTTGATTTGGTTTTCACAGCATAAATTCTTCTTCCTTCTCAAGTCATTGGAAAAACTAATACTCTAAAGCAACTTATTAAATATAAGGATTGTTTGAAGGAACTAGAGATATTTATCCTGGAGAAAGAAGATTTGGTTGGATGTGGGGCATGATAGATACCCATAAGTTTTTGAAGAATTGTCGTGTAATCACAGAATTTGAGAATTGGGAGACTTCAGCTGCCTTCTAGTCCGAGCCATACTCGAAATGAAATCACCACAACAAAATACCTAAGTGTTCATCCAGTCTCTTCTTGACAGACTCCAATAAAGTTGATTCTCTTTTGGATAGATCTAATTGTTAAGCAGTTTTCCCTGCCATTGCAACTAAATCAGAATTTAGTTTTGACTCTTCTATCATTGTTCTTGGTTTATCTTATGGGACCAAATAGCACATTTCTTATGCTTCTTCCTCATGGCAGCTTTTTGGATTTTCGAAGATAACTATCTCTGCTTCACTCCTTTCTAATATTACAATGTTCCTTCAAGCAATCCTTGTATGATATTGTCTTAAGTATATTCGCCATCCTGGTTGTCATCTTCTAGTTTATTAATGTACTTTCTAAAATGTGGCACCTAGAACTGAACAAAATGGAATAAGAGAAGACAACAAAAAAGTCCAGATGTAATCTGACCAAGGCATGTCTTCTCTTGGCTCCATTATTGGCTCTGGACATCCCTACCTTTCTCTATCAACCTTCTCACCCTGAACAATGACTATACCTAGGGGTTTGCTGGAGCTAGATTGTTTTGGCTCTGAGGAGATTATTGTTAAATTTGCAGTGTGAGTGCTATTCCTCAGAGACTGGCAAATGTCACAAAACAAGGCTTGATTTGTTATTTCATTGATTGTCTAGACTTAAGAAAGTGGTAGGAGCAGCTAGGTAGCACAATGAATAGAGCACTGGCCCTGGAGTCAGGACGACCCAAGTTCAAATGTGGCCTCAAATACTTAACATTTAATAGCCATGTGACCTTGGGCAAGTCACAACCCCAATTGCCCTGCTTTCCCCTTCAAAAAGGAAAAAAAAGAAAGTGGTGGAGAAAATGTTAATATTGTGAGTAAAAATTAGAAGCTTGTAGTATCATTTTAGTCCTAAAGGATTGATTATTGAACATTTACCAGCATACCCCTGTCTCTCCCTTCCAAGCCCTGCCTCTGATTGGTGAGTTTCTCCTACCTCTACACCTTTCACTTGAGGAAGTGCCAGAACCATCCATGCTCACTCTTGTCTTAGCTCGACTCCTGACTCTCCAGCTTTCTCCAGCTTTCTCCACCTTGCCACACATTCTGGCTTTTCAGTTCCCTTTTTATGTTGTCTGCCTGCACTAGGATAGAAATTCCTTGGTGGTAAGAATTGTCTTTCTTTTTGCTTGTATTTGTGTTCCCAATGCTTAGGCAGCTAGGTGTTGAAGTAAATAGAGCACTGGACATGGAATCAGCAAGAGATAAGTTCAAGCACCTACTCAGACACTAGTTGCATGACCTGAGGCAAGTCACTTACTCTCTGTTTTCTTCAGTTTTCTCAACCATAAAATGGGGATGATGATAGTACCTATCTTTTTGGGTTGTGAGAATTAAATAAGATATTTGCAAAGTACTTAGCACTATGTTTGGCACATAGTAGGTGCTTAATTAATGCTTGTTTCCTTCCTTTCTTATCCCAATGCCTGGCATACAGTAATTAATAAATGCCATATCATTTATCCTCTCTCTCTGTCTCTGTCTCTGTCTCTGTGTCTCTCTCTCTCTGTCTCTCTGTCTCTCTCTGTCTCTCTGTCTCTCTGTCTCTCTGTCTCTCTCTCTCTCATCTGTCATTGTTCTCTATCAAACTATCACAGTGGGACTATCACCTCCTTATTCACGGAAATTATGCCTCTTTTAATGCAAACCAAGTACACACTAGTTTTTCCTGGCTCCAGCATCACACTGATGACTCATATTCAGCTTATAGTCCACTAAAAATCCCCAAAATCTTTTTTGAATAAACTTCTGTCCAGGTATTCCTCTTCCATCTTACACCAGTGAAGTTGATTTTTGGAACCCAAGAATACAGTATGGATTCATCCCTATTTCCTCTCTGTGCTCTCTAACTGTCAATATCCTTTTGGATTCTGCCTCTGTTACGTTGGATATTAAATACTTACCATCCAAGCTTTGTCTCATCTGCAAAATTGGATGACCATGCCATCTATGCCTTAATCTAAGTAATAGATAACAATGTTAAAGAACACAAGATAAGGTAGAGATTCCCAAGGCACTTCCCCTAGGGACCTCTTGCCAAGATGACATTGAAGAATTAATGACCGCTCATTTGAATGTAGATATTCTTTATCTTCTAATCAATACATCTTCATCTTTTCCAAATCAAATAATATTTTTAAAGTGCTCAGAACAATGTCCCGTACACAGTAGGTATTATATAAATGTTCCCTTCCCTTCCTCTTAGAATAATATGAGAAACTTGTCAAACATTTTGTTAAAATCTAGTGGTTAGATGGCCACTTGTGTATGTTGTAATAGAATCTATTAGCCTGAGGTCCATGAACTTTTAAAAAAAATTCATAATTTTATTTTAATGTAATTGTTTTTACTTTCAATTCAATACATTTTATTTTATGCATTTAAAAACATTCTGAGAAAGAGTCCAAGGGCTTGAACCACCAAAGAGGTCCATGATTCTTCCCCCCAAAGGTAAAGAACTGCAGGGTTATTCTTCAAGTTGTACTATATGTCTTTTACAGCTGCAAAATTTTGTTAAATGGTATCCTATTGATGGGAAATCTCTAACATAGCTTAGAAATAGGCACTAGGGGGATCTGACTCAGTTTCTATCAAATTAATCTATCTCATAATTAAGAGTCACATGAAAAGAATCGCCATTTTAAAGCCAACTTACCTATACAAGTAGTTCCATCGTTAGTTACAAACTTGTTTTGGGAACTGCTGGATGTAAAGCCAGGTGCACACATGCAGAAATAGCTCCCCTCCGTATTAGTGCAGTTGGCATTTTCACCACAAGGCTGTGTAGAGTTTTCACACTCATTATCATCTAGGAAAATACCAATTGAAAGGTCACGTTATTTTTAATTCCTGAAAATATATTATTTGAACATAATTGAAAGTATGCTCAGTTGTTTTGCAGCATCTTGATTTGATGATTTCAATTGTTGGAAATTTAGAGAAAATTATCTCTATTAGCAGATAGCACATGGTACACAGAGAAAACCCAAGAGAATATTGGAGAAGCCAAATGAAACCATTAATAGCTTTTGTAAAGTGGCACAATAAAAATGAAACACTCAAAAATCACCAGTACTTCATACAGTATTAACAAAACCCAGAAAAAAAAAGAACAGTAAATGAAATTCCATTAAGTATAACTACTAAATGCAAAAAACATCTGGGAGTTAACTCATCAAGACATGTGTGTGTGTGTGTGTGTGTGTGTGTGTGTGTGTATGATTTATAGGAATGCAATGAAAATACATACTGTATAGATGACAAAGTAGGGCTCAAAAGGGGAGTGGATTGTTCTGGGCTCATGGTTTGGCTGTAAGAGCTAGATTTGCATAGATTGTTAGTGTTTAAAAAGTGCTATACACACATTAACTCATTTGATCTTCACAACAACCCTATTAAGTAGATTTTATTATTATCTCCATTTTACAGATTAAGAAATGGAGGCTGAAAAAGGTTAAGCAACTTTGCCAGGGTCACACAGCTAGTAAGTATGTGAGACAGGATTTCAGTTCAAGTCTTCTTGGTTCTGAGGCCAGCACTCTGTCCACTGTTCCACACAGCTGCTATATCAATATAATAAACATGGCAATGCTACCTAAATTGATTTATAGATTTAGTGCTATACCAATCAAGTAGTCATTACCTTCTAACGGAAGATTTTATTCAACCTGAGGAAACATTTGCAAAATTCCTGGAGAAAGAAATCTTGTCGCTAACATTTACTATGTATGTGACCTTGGTCAATAAACTTTCTGAGTCTCTGTTTCTCATCTATAAGATGAAAGGAAAATAATTAATGACCTCCAAGTTTCCTTCTAGTTCTAAATCTATAATCCTATGAAATTCCCAGAATTGCAAGGGAAATGGAGAAAACCAACTTATGAATAAAGGAGGTATAGTACAACTAGATCTCAGACTGTATTAAAGGCAGTAATCATCAGCGTTACTTGGTCCTGGTCAAACAATATGAAGGTGAAGCCTCACCTGAAACATTCCAACTCTCATCTCTATATCTTTACAAAGATGGTACCCCATTCCTGGAATGAACTTACTCCTTTTCCTTTACTTCTCAGAATCTCTAGTTTCCTTTCAAGACCACTCAAGCCCCACCTCCTACAGGAGGCCTTTAATAAGCTCACCAACTGTTAGTACCTTACCTGTAATTATCTTGTATTTAATTTGTCTCTATTTTGTATATGTTTATATGTGCACATGTTGTTTCCCTAACACATTGCAAGATCCTTTGGTCAGTGACTATTAATTCTTTTTCTTTGTATCTCCAGCAATGTCACATAGAAGGTGCTTGATAGAAGCCTGTTGATCGGTTGATTGAGAGTGACAAAGGTTAGGGAGAGTTAAAGCTAACACTTAGGTTTCAAGCATGAGTGAATGGAAAATGCTGGCGTGACTAAAAAAAACCAGGTAAAGTCAGAAGGAAGAGCCCCTTTTAAAGAGTCTGATGAGAAGTTCTGCGTTGAATTTGTGGAATTGGGAGTTCCACCAAGATGTATGAGTAGAGATGACAAGTTGACAGTCAGAAATGAGTTGAAAACTCAAAAAAGAGAACAAGATTAGAAAGATAAATTTGAGCATCTTTTTGGTAGAGAGGATAGCTGGAGCTGTGAGAATGAATCCAATTCCAAGGGACAGAAGAGAAGTCAAATGACAGAACTCAGCTTCAGGGACTAGGAAGGGGACTAAGCTGAAAAAGGACAATGATCAGAAAGGTAGGAGTAGAACCCAAAGAGAGTGGTGTTTTTCAGTGACAAAAATCTCTATCCACTGAGTTAGAGGTCAAGGAGGATAAGGACAGAGAAAAGGTCATTTGTTTTAGCCGTAAAGAAGTTATTGGTAACACTTGAGAGAATAATTTTCTCCCTAGTGACCTTAGTTCCTGGAGAACTTATGTTCCTAGGGCCTTAACCCTTTCATTTCTAGATCTTCCACCTTGAAGCCTATCTGTACTGATTGCTAAATGCCTCATGCAGTCCACTACATCTTAGTTGGTTCCAGTCAGGCTTAATTTTTACTTCTTCGGCGTCTTCTCTTCAGTTGCTCTGTTGCCATTGTAGTTTGTATTCTCCAACTCCTCTCACTATTTCCAGTTATGGAACCATAATCAAATTAATATTGTCATTAGTACTAGAAAAGAAGTTCCAACGAGTTTCCCTATAGTCATTATCCCTTTAACTTCTACAAACCCAGTACCCTTGTCTGAAAATCACTCTTCGATGTTTTTTGTCTCCTGCTATTAGAATGTAAAATCTTCAACAGCACTAGCTACCTTCACTTTTGTATTGTATTCTGAGGATTTAGCATGGTACTTAGCACGTACTACGTGTTTAATGAACATTTTTAAAAAATTTATTCATTCAGTTTCTATAAAGTGGTAAGAAAGAAAGATCGACTGCAAGGGGTTGATATGACAGAGGTGGAAAAAAAAGATGCAGCAGACATAAAGCACTTTTTCAATACATTTGGTGCTGAAATGAAGGAGATAAATTAGAAATTAACTTGGTGGGTTAGAAGACTCAAGGAAATGGTCTTTTTAAGATTGGGGAGGCTAAATGGAGGTATAAAAAGGGGACTGAGCTTAAGAGTCACGGGACTTGGAATCCACATTGGCTCTGCCACTTAATGCCCATGGCTCCTTTCATCTTCAAATATATATAAATATATAACACTTAAGGGTTGTAATCTATACTGGTGAAAGGTGCATTTGTACAAATGAAAACAATAGATCTTGAAATCTTGAGGGGGAGGGACAGTGGTGAGTATGTTTGTAAACATGAGATGGGATAGAGGGAGACTGAAAATAAAAGTCAACAAACATTTATTAAGCACTTATTATATGTCAGACACTGCACAAAGTTCTGGAGATACAAAGAAAGGCAGTTTTAGGGACTTATATAAGTCTTAGGGACTTATATAAAATTGTTTATTGTTGTTTGTTCAGCCATTTCTGACTTTTTGTGACCTCATTTGGGATTTTCTTGGCAAAGATATTGGAGTGGTTTGCCATTTCCATCTCCAGTTAATTTTACAGATGAGGAAACGGAGACAAACAGGGTTAAGTGACTTCATGAGGGTCACACTGCTAGTAAATGTCTGAGGCTGTCTTGGAACTCAGGTCTTCCTGAATCCAGGCTCAGTTCTTTATTGCATCATGTAGCAGCTCTAATGACCAAGTAACAGTAAGTAAAATCTGGAGGACTTGGAAGGCATGTAACCAAAGGCAAAGTAGAAGGCAAGTACTTAACATCTGTATCATTGCCTCTATAGGAGTGTATGCAGGAGTTTTGAGGTGGGGAGCTCTTTATATTATGTTCACAAATAAGATTAAGACTGTTTGGGATTGAGAGATTACTTTTAGCAAAGATCAGAACTACTTTCCTTTCACATAGATGGGAAAGAGGCAGATTGGAAGAAAAGATAGAAGTTACAATGTATGGAGAGAGGAGGTTGGAGGACCTATGGATGAACTTCCCACTAAAGGAGAAGGTAAGGTCATCTACTGTGAATACAGAAGAGAGGAGATGGTAACAGGTGATGTCCTAATCAGATAAGCATTACATGAGCTACAAGGGCAGCGGCTATATTTATTCTCAGACAATTGTAAGTAGTCCTGAAAAGTTTTCTGTTCTTATTACTTATAATACTCTCTTATAATGTACTTATCTTGAAATTTAAAGTCTATCCTCACTATCCTTCAGAACCATCCTTGTCAACTCAAGGCAAGAAGGAAACAGAGACTAGAGGCAGTTCTTATTAGTACTATCCATGCTAATGTAAGGCTTAATGAAAAGCAGTAACTAATCTAGTGGTAACGATTATCCAAGACTGTCACTACTTCTACTCAGCTCATTCTCACCCCGATCCTAACCCTCCATGGTAGCTTTTGTTGTTCAATTTGGGGCTGTCAGCTTCTATGTCAGGCCAGGACCTTCTCATCACCCATTACTTTCCCGGTCACTCTTCTGATTCTTCCTCTCTCCCTTCCAGCTAAAAATGTCCAATTTCTCCGAAATTTTGAGAATACTTTGAATGGATTTCTCCTTTGCCCTTATCACACTTTATGCTATACCATACTCATTTGGGAACATGTCTTATTCCCCAGTAGAATTTAAGGACCTTAAAAACAAGGTGCACATTGGTTTTCACATTTGTCAAATGTAGCCAAGCACAACATTATAATTATAGCTAACACTTAGGCATCTCTAAAGTTTTCAAAATACTATACATAGTTCATCTTATTTGCTCATCACAAGAACCCTGTGAAAGAGGTGCTATTATTATTCCTGTTTTCCAGATGAGGAAACTGAGGCTTAGTGAGACTAAGTAAGATTAATTTAGAGTCACATGACTAGTAAGTACCTGAGGCATAATTTGAATTCAGGTCTTCCTCACTCCAAGTCCAACATGCCATACACTGTGCCAACTAGTTTTTAGGCTAAGGAATATTTGTTACATGGAATTGAATTGGTGTTACTGCACCTATTACTCTCCAGAAGAAAGTCATTGCTGTAGCCTGAAAGGGGCATTCATTCCTTCATTTAAAAATACTTCTTAAATATTTTCAAAGCACAAGGCACTGAGCTAGATTTCCAACTTACACCCCCACCAAATCAGTTTAAAACTACTCCACTATTTCTTTCTTTCTTTTTTTTTTTGACATTTTATAACTTTATTTAAATGAAGTTCAGTTTAGTTTTCATCCACATTGACTGTCTGTAAACTTTTGAAAGTGGTGACAGGCACATCAGTAACCAATGTATACAGCTTGTTTGGTGAATCTTCATCCTCATTGCGTTTCCTGGACAGACTCACTCGGATACGGTGTGGGACGTTCCTTATTCCTTTGGGCCAAACGGCTTTGTTGAGTCTGGTGTCAATGCGTACATCTGGAGTTCCCATTTCTTTCACTGCAAATTTGCGGATTTCCTTTAGAGCCCGAGGAGCTCGCTTTTTGAAGCCTACGCCGTGGATCCGCTTGTGGATGTTGATAGTGTACTCCCGAATCACCACCTTGCTGATGGCTGAGCTCCCCTTCTTCTTCTCCCCACCCTTCTTTGCGGGAGCCATCCTGCCTGCGACCAGGTCGAAAAGGACCACTCCATTATTTCTTAACATATATTTTCATGAATTATTTTAGTGAATAAGTGTTAAGTCTCTCTCAGTTTAGTTAGACTGGTCTTGGGATGGCAACTCACCCCAGTTTTTTCTGAAAGTCTGTGAATCTTGGTAGGGTTAACCAAAGCTTATATTCCACCTGTATAATTATGAGACCTAAAAGCCACCCCCATAAAATAATGAAATGTCAGGGCAAGACTTTAGGCACTGTGGTCAATAGAAAGAATAGACCCCAGAAGCAGCATAGAGTAGTGAAGACAAAGTGGTACTTGTGAATCACCTACCTAGGTTCAAATCCTGGCTCAGACATCTCCTAACTGTGTGACCTTGGGCCAGTCACTCAATCTTAGCATCGGTTTCTTCATCTGTAAAATAAGAGGGTGGGACTTATTGTCCTCTAAGAACCCTTCCAGCTCTAAATCTAGGATTTTCCATATTCCTATGATTCAGCTCATCTGTCCTTCTTTGCTGTTCCCTGCATGTGCCATATCATTTCCAGTCCATGTCATTACGCAGGTTGCCCTCCATTCCTAAAATGTACTTCCTCCCCCCTCCCCTGCCTTCTGCCTGTTTCCGTAGTTTCATGCAAATTCCAGATTAAACATCACCTTTGCCATGAAGTCATTTTTCATTCCTCCTTCCACAGCTGCTACTTTTCAAAATTACCCTATATTTATGTTGCAAATATGTATATATGTACATTCTGACTCCCTTGATAGAAGGCAAGCTTCCTGAGGACATTACCAAAATAGGAGTTTAATAAGTGTTTAGAGACTGATTGACAGATACAGTTGAAATGTGTGATTTGTTCCTATGATAGTTATCCAGTACCAGTAAAAGATTCACTTGGCACAGCAGGGACTAGGTGAAGGAGAATTTTCCTATATCTTCTACCTGAATTTTCTCTTCTGTTATATTTCCAAACATCAGATATCATCAGTGGTTCAAAGAATAAGTTTCCTATAGCTTGGTCTGCAGAAAATGAGTTAATAGAACTGATCCACTTGAAACCCTCCCTTCTCCCTCCCTTCCTCCCCTCCTTCCCTCCCTCTCTTCCTTTCTTCCTCCATTCTTCCCTTCATCTGTCCCTCCTTCCTTCCTTCCTTCCTTCTTCCTTCCTTCCTTCCTTCCTTCCCTCCCTCCCTTTCTCCTTCCTTTCCTTCCTGCCTTCCTTCCCTTCCTTCCTTCTTTCCTTCCTTCCTTCCTTCTTTCATTCCTTCCCCCCTCCTGTCCTGAATATTCCAGGAATATGATCAGTCTTCTGACTTGGGGAAATGTGTTCATCAATTAACCCAGCTTTGGGTTTGAATGAAATCTTAATTAAATTTAAAGCCAGAATTCATGCTTTTAACCAAATGCAAAATTACGTGTAGATATCAAGATAAAGGGGGAACATATAAAAGCTAAATTTCCTAATTTAATATTAGATCTTAGTGTGAGGGTGAGATATCTAAAATGGCATAACAAAGGATTATACCTTTAAAAACATGAATAGCTAAATATAAGGAAATCCATCTTATTTAAACTGCCATTCCTCATTAATCTTGAACACTAAAAAAGTTTGTCATATTTTAAAATGTAAATTTTATATTTAATTTCTATGCAATTTATAACCATCAAATATCAATGTAGGAAGAATTAATGAATAACTAATCATTCAATCAAAGGAAATTCATGTTCAACAGGCCATCCAAAGTCTTTTTACATGCATAACTCTTTTTATTTTTGATTTTTGGTGGGAAAAGGAGAATATCAGGAAAAAGAGAAAGGTCATTCCTGTTCTGGGCATGAATTAAAATAGGTTTTTTTTTTGTTCAGTATTTGAAAGCACAATAATTATTTTATTATAATTCAGTTCCAATTAGCACCTCCTGTTTTATTATTCATGACTATGTTTATTTACACATAAATATGAAAATAATTTACTCAATAATGTAATCATCTATGAAATCAGGATATTAATTTTACCAACTTGGATACAATTTATTAAAATATCTTAATAAAAATTAAGTGAATTCTACTTCTCAAATTATATCTGGAATAATTTGAGAATTTTAAAAATACAAAACACTGTAATCAAAACAAATATTTATATGCAAACATTTTGTCAATCTTTGAAAGAGAAAACAACTGTCAGTGACTGACACAATGGAGATGAGAACTGTTTTTCAAATTCCAGATACACAACGAAAAGTATATAATATGCAATTCATTTTGCTGTAAACAATACTCAAGCTTTGGCTATAAGGGATTTGTCTGTCCATTTTATGGCAGTCGTTTAACTGAAAATTTACATTTACTTGGTTGGGGATATTAGATTTAAAAGTGTTCAGAGAAACAGTGTAGGAATCCATGGTTTAGTATTGTAAAGGTTAAATTGGATCAAAAGGGATGGAATAGATTCTTTTGAGAATGAAATTCTGACCCCAGAAATACAAATGATTACTATTTGAAAGAAAAAGAATTTTGGTGGGAGGGTGATGGTAAGCTTTTCTTTGGGAGAAGTATAGACATCCTGTCAACAAATTCTAATTTAAAACAAAAAGAGGCTTACAGAAGATGGAGGCAAAGGGAAATGACTGAAGAGGACTTTTTTAAAAATTGCATCATATTATAAGAATCACAACAGAACATAAAGCTCCACACAAAGTTCTGAGGATTCAATAATGACAGCTTACTTTTACATAGGGGCAGCTAAAAGGCTCAGTGGATAGAGTGCTGGGTTTGGAATCAGGCAAACTCCTCTTCCTGATTTCAGATTTAGCCTCAGCTAGCTGTGTGATCCTGGGCAAGTCACTTAAGCCTGTTTGCTTCAATTTCTTCATTTCTAAAATGAGCTGGCAAAGGAAACATATATATGATGGAGTGACTGGTAAAACCTATGGGACCCCTCTCAGAATAATGGTTTAAATACATAAAATCAAATACACAGGACAATCAAAGAAACAAATTATATTAAAGTAAAGCTTAAAATATTAAAATTTATTAAAAAATAAATCTAGGTTTAAAATCCTGTAGAGAGGCTAATTTGGGACATCTTAATTACTAACCTTCTTGATCTGTGATCTGATCAGCTCATTATTGACCTATGAATCCCTCTAGCCCTACAGAGCAAAAAGTGTCTGCCAGAAATTATTTTTTCCATCCATTTTTACAATAGGCACGTCATAGCTTCACAAAACTTAGAAAAAAATAGGTAAGTACTGAAATGGAAGAGGCAATTTTCCTTGAGACGGCTGTTGTTATGAAGAGCTTTTACGTGCTCAACCACTATTTCCAAGTGCAACTTAGGTACATATAAACAAGAAGAGCCTTCAATTCTTTGTTCCTATGGAAGACAAGGAGATGCAGTTCCACAGAATTGGTCCTGGATGCTATGTGAATAGAAGAGACTATAGACAGAATGTTTACCATATGTCAGAACCTTGGACAGATCCTACTTACTAGATTTTTCTTTTCCATTTCTTGTTCCCTAATATAAATGCCAAAATAATGTGAGCATAATACAATCAAGAACTTAACATTTATCTCCACTGATGAGTGTTTGCTTACTTAGATGTGAAGTCGTTTTTCAATTCCTTTTTAAAAAACCCTAACAGAGCAAAATTATTATTCTGAGAGTTCATTTAAATAGAGAAAACTCAAATCAGGAGATGGTTGCAAAAATTAATATAGTAAAATTTTGTGTTACTTTGGATGAAATCAAGCACATTTACTATTAGCTCAGAGGTGGGAGGTTTAATGCAAAGGTTTATTCTTTAATATGTTAAAGATCCATCATATGGACATTCCCATCTCCAATAAAGATCAAGACATTTTTTCCTTATTAGGCATTTTTCTTTATTTTTCATGGCTAAAAACAAAACAAAATAAGAATCAGTTGGTGGTCTGCCTTTTATTGGAGAAGCATTCTAAAAAAGGGCAAGTCTGGTCCTTGGATGATTATCTACGGGCTAGTGGCTGAAGTCTTTTCATAATGAAAGGATCATTCGAAGTCAATGCTTTGATGGAAGAATCTTGACAAAACCTGTATCACCTATGTAACATGTAGAGGTACCATAGAAAGAGCATAATAGAGATTCTAAATATTACACAGTAAAAATATAATATAACATGCACATTTGCATTTTTGTATATCATTATAATAAGAATTTATCTTCTAAACTGTCTCATTACAGAGACTGAGATGGTAAGAAAAGTAATATTCAAATACAACATTATCTTTTGATCTGGAATATTTCACTAATAATGGATGCAAGCTAAAACAGCTCTGAAATTCCACCTCACATCTATCATATTGGCAAATATGACATCAAAAAGAACAGAACAAATGTTGGAGGGCTTTCAGGAAAACAAGCACATTGGTGTAGTATTGATGGAGCTGTGAATTGGTAAAACCATTATGAAAGAGAAATTTGATTTTCAAAATTTTTTGATAGGTACTTTTCCACAAGACAAAATATTTTGCTTTGAATAAAACCTACACATGAAACCTCTATTTCCTTTAAGTAGAATTCTACTTTTATTACTGTGGTGAAATGGAAAGAGCCTTAGCTTTTGAGTTAGAGGATATGGATCTATTAATTAGCTATGTGGCCTTGCCCAAGTCACTTAGTTCTCTATGTGCCTCAGTTTCCTTATCTATAAAATGAGGAAGTTGATTTGGGTGATTTATGAAGTCCCTTACATGTCTAGATCCATGAATCTATTAATCTGTGATTTAAATGCTATAGGTTCTTTTTTTATCCACAAGATATTGAGTTACAATTTTTCTCTCTGTCTTTCTCCAACCCCCCCACCAAGATAGCAAGCCTATTGAATACCCCATCCCCAGTCTGCTCTCTTTTATGTCCTTCCCCACATCTTCTAACTTTCTAGTAGGGCAAGATGGATTTCTATACCCCAGTGCTTGTATATCTTATATCTTACTGATATAAGTTGCATGTAAAAGATAGTTTTCCTAACATTTGTTTTTAAAACTTTGATTTCTAGATTCTTTCCCTTCTTCCCTCCTCATCCACCCCCACTGGGAAGATAAGCAATTCAATATAGGTTGTACATGTGTAATTATGCAAAACATTTCCATAGTAGTTATATTGTGAAAGACTAACTATATTTCCTTCCATCCTATCCTGCTCCCCACTTATTTTATTTTCTACTTTGACATGTCACTTTTCAAAAGTGTGTGGTTCTAACTACCCTCTCCCCCAATCTGTGCTTCCTTCTATCATCCCCCCTCTTATCCCCTTCCCCCTACTTTCCCATAGGGTAAGATACCCAAATGAGTGTGTATGTTATTCCCTCCTTAAGCCAAATTCAGTGAGAGTAAGATTGACCCATTCACTTTCACCTTCTTGCTCTTCCCCTCCATTGTAACAGTTTTCTCTTGTCTCTTTTATATGAGATAATTTACCCTATTCTATCTCCCCTTTTCTCCTTCTCTCATTATATTCCTCTATCACCTCTTAATTTTATTTTTTAGATATCATCTCTTCCTATTCAACTGATCCTGTGCCTTCTGCCTATGTATACATATGCAAACATATACACACACACTCACATATGTATCTATATACGCATATACCCTCCTATACATACATACATACATACACATACACATATATACACATATACATTCCTTTCAACTATCCTCATAGTGAGAAAAGTCTCATGAGTTACAATTATCATTTTTACATGTAGGAATATTAATAGTTCAACTTTAATAAGTTCCTTATGATTTCTTTTTCCTATTTACCTTCTCATGCTTCTCTTGCTTCTTGTATTTGAAAGTCAGATTTTCTGTTCAGCTCTGGTTTTTTCATCAAGGATACTTAAAAGTCCTCTATTTTATTGAATGACCATATTTTCCCCTGATTATACTCAGTTTTGCTGGGTAGGTGATTCTTGGTTTTAATCCTAACTCCTTCGAACTTCAGAATATCATATTCCAAGCCCTTCAGTCCCTTAGTGTAGAAGCTGCTAGATCTTGTGTCATCCTGATTGTGTTTCCACAATACTCAAATTGTTTCTTCCTGACTGCTTGCAGTATTTTCTCCTTGATCTGGGAACTCTGGAATTTGGCTATAATATTCCTAGGAGTTTTCTTTTTGGGATCTTTTTTTCAAGAGGAGATTGATGAATTCTTTCAATTTCTATTTTGCCCTCTGGTTCTAGAATATCAGGGCAATTTTGCTTGATAATTTCTTGAAGGATGATTTCTAGGCTCTTTGTTTGATCATGGTTTTCAGGTAGTTCAATAATTTTAAAATTATCTCTCCTAGATCTATTTTCCAGGTCAGTGGTTTTTCCGATGAGATATTTCACATTGGCTTCTATTTTATCATTTGTTTGGATGTGTTTTATAGTATCTTGATTTCTCATAAAGTCATTAGCTTCCACTTGCTCCAATCTAATTTTGAAGGAATTATTCTCTTCAGTGAATTTTTGAAATTTCTTTTCCATTTGGGCAATTTGGCTTTTTAAGGCATTCTTCTCTTCATTGGCTTTTGAGCTTGTTTTGCCATTTGAGTTAGGTTATTTTTTAAGTTGCTGTTTTCTTCAGTATTTTTTTGGGTCTCCTTTAGCAGACTGTTGACTTGCTTTTCATGATTTTCATGCATCATTCTCATTTCTCTTCCCAATTTTTCCTCCACTTCTCTTACTTGATTTTTAAAACTCCTCCATGGCCTGTAACCATTTCATATTTTTCTTGGAAGCTTTTGATGTAGGAGTTTTGACTTTGTTGACTTTTTCTGGTTCCATGTTTTGATCCTTTTTTGTCCTCAAAAAAAGATTCTATGGCCTGATTGTGCTGCCTCTGCTTGCTCAACTTGCCAGCCAATTACTTGACTTTTGAGCTCTTGGCCATGGTAGAACTCTGCTTGCAGAGTGAAGAGAGCTGAGTCCCAAATCCCTGGGGTTTTTGCAAATGTTGTCATAGCTATGAGGAGGGTGCCCTCTCTACAGACACTCCAAGCTCTGGCACACTGGCCACACACCCCAGGACCACCATCCAAGACCACAATGCAGATCCAAGCAGGTCAAAGCAAGAGCAATTACCTTCTGAATGGTCACTTGGTTCCCCTATGATCAGGAGCTCTGGAGGCAACCACACAGCAGCAGCTGCAGCCACCATGCCTCAGCCACCTTTTGTCCTGGGGGCAGGGGCCAGACCATGCCCTTCTTTTACTCAATTCCAACAGAGTTCCCCACTGACCTTTTACTTTCTCTTTGGTGTTTGTGGGTTGAGAAGTCTGGAAACCACCATAGCTGTTGGTGATTCATTCTTCTGAAGTCTGCTCTGGCTGGTCTGTATTGCTGGTCCCAGCTGCCCTGGGTGGGTCTAGGTCCTCATGTGGGACATTGCTTGGCTTCCAGCTTGGTGCAATAGACCTTTCCTATTGGCCTGCCAGGCTGCCTTCAGTGGAAGATTTGTTTCTCTCTGTCACTTCATGGGTTATGTAGCTCTAAAATTTGTTTAGAGTCATATTTTACAGGTATTGGAGCTGGTTGGAGCAGGAGCTCAGACAAGTTCCTGCTTTTACTCTGCCATCTCGGCTCCACCCCTTTCAATGATATAGAACAAGAGGTCTTCAATTGGGGTCCAAGTTTTGGAATCCCTTTAGAGATTTCAGGATGTGAAAAATACATATTTATTTTAATACTATTGGCTTCATAGGTAATCCTATGTATTTCATTTTGTGTATTTAAAAATATTATTCTTAGAAGAGGTCTATAGGTTTCACTGTACTACCAAAGTATAGTGTCAAAGAAAAAGCTAAGAACCCTGTTGTTGAGGCCCCTCAAAAGTTGCTATGACTAAAAAATGTATAAAGGACATGCAGTCCAGTAATAGACCACATTTGAGATCATTTTTGCCTGAAAGGGCCAAGAAAGATGTCTCTTTCTCTTGATTTGTCCTTTGAAAATCCAATTCAACAAATATTTCCCAAATGCCTTTTACATTCAAGAAACAGTGCTGTGTTCTGAAGATACCAAGACAAAAACTACCAGGTCCTGACCTCAAGGAGCTTTCTAGCTATTCAGAAAATGCCCGAGGCACACAGAAAAGTAAACACATTTCAATCTAAGCATTAACTGCCAGAGGAATCAGGTAAGATTTTCCATAGAAGGAGGATAATCCAGGAAAATTGCCATGCGCATCTTGTGATAGTATATCAGAACAGGACTAGCATCAAGTATGTGTATGTGTGTGTGTATATATACACATATATACATATGTGTGTGTGTGTGTGTGTGTGTGTGTGTGTGTAATTGTGAAAAGAGAAGGTGAGAGAAAGAAGGGATAGGGAGGGAGGAGGAGTAGGAGGAGAAGAAGAACAAGAGGAACAAGGAGAAGAAGAGGAAGAAGGAAGAAAAGAAGAAGAAGAAGAGGAAGAAGAAGAAGAAGAAGAAGAAAGAGAAGAAGAAGAAGAAAGAGAAGAAGAAAGAGAATAAGAAGAAGAAGAAGAAGAAGAGGAAGAAGAAGAAGAAGAGGAAGAAGAAGAAGG
>CM053584.1:43542666-43604145 GCA_028627135.1 Pseudochirops cupreus | reverse complement strand
ATAATATGTAACATATACTTAATAGCATAAATATATACAAAAATGTAATATATGCTTATATATTTGTTTCCATACTTATATTTAACATGTAATTACATATCAATATATACTTCCATAGAATTATTTTTGTAACTGTGAATATCTGTGAGCATGTATGTATATATGTATATGTATGTACGCATGTACACACACATGTGCGTGTATGTATGTATACACACATACATGCACACATAGAGTCTTCCAAAAAGTCTCGGTCAGACTTTTGGGACACACTAATTCATTATATAAATATATGTATGTCTGTATCATATGCATATGATACACATACATGTGTACCTTATACTTAGTTCTATAGTGATATATGTATGTATCTTTATTGAAAAGTAGTGAAATGACCTCCAATTTCAAAGTAAGGAGATCCAGAATGAGTGGTGCCAAGCCTCTAAACCTCATTTAGTGCGTATGAATAGCGAAAACAATAATACTTGTATGACCTCCCAGAGTTTTGTGAGGCAAACTCTTCAGAAGCCTTAAATGTCGGAGCTATAACAGAAATCAGGGGACTATTTCATTTGAAAACTTTCCAGTGGTTCTAGAATTGAACAGAAGCTGAAAATAATTTTACTCCAACTGGGTATAGATTCAGTCAGTCAATTACTCAAATATTTATTGAGTTCCCAAGTGTGAATTTGGCTCTACCTGGAGATAAGTAAAATTTAATCAGAAAGACAAAGTCCCTGCCCTGTGATCGGAGTTCATATTCTAAAAGTAAGTTAACAAAGAAACGTGCAATTGAGTTTTTAAATTAAAATTGTTGGAAAAAGTTTTCTATAGTTTTATTACATATCACACACACACACACACGCATGCACACACACACATGCGCACACACACACACACACACACACTGCATATCGTTCCCAAATATCCCTAAATTTAGGTTATTTCACAGTAAAATCCTGGGAGAAGTTTGAATTGAGTTTAAAAGGAATTGTGCACTCAGATCAGTTATAGGTAATATGAAGGAAGACGAGAATTGGATCCCCTGTGAGTTTCACCTGTAGAGGTGATATACAGAAAGAAGAAGTATACTGAGAAGGATGCAGACCAGGCCCGAGATGGAGGTCTCAGGAGGCTTTTCCTGAGAGTCAAGAAGTGGTAATGAACCACTTTCCATTACCTAACTGAATATGTTTATAAAAATAAATTAATATACTGAGAGGTTAAGTGCCTTGCTAAAAAAAGGAAAAAAAAAGTCGAATGAAGAAGAAAGAGAAAGAAAATCCTGTCATTGACTCCCTGCCTCCCTATTTTGTGATTCAAAGCCAATCACTTAACCTCTTAGCTCCCTTATCTACAAATTGGGGCTAATGATGCTTTTTCTTTTCTACCTCCCACCCTGCCAGACAAGTTATGTGAATTAATTAGTTAATAGCCCATTTCTCATTTTTTCTCCATAACCTATAGAGCTTATCTGAGTGAGGACTCCTTATTGAATTTTAAAGTAACAGAGATAGACAATGATGTCTTGGAGGGGAAAAAATGTAATTGCTAATTACAGAGAATCTTTAACTTTTTCAATAGCTCGTTTCAAATATTTAAATTTCCAGCAGAGTGCTGCATTACTGTAGTTTCAACATGGGAATTTAAATTCCTCAGTTACAGTTTTGTCTACTGTTTTCCAGTCTGAATCATTTGGCTTTGCTTCTACATCTCTACAATAGCCCTTTTAATTCTTATTGGAGAAGTAGGATAATAAAGATTAGATCAGAATATCACTTAGGAAATTCAGTATGACATTTTTGATGTGACTGAAAACTTTCAAGTTACATGTAATTCAACTAGTAAGAAAAACTATTTTAAGAAGAAAATAGGATGTGCATCAAGAAAAACTTGAAGATCACCTATATGTCTTTATAAAGTCTTCCATGATTGGAGCCAAGCTCAAGAGCGTGCTGGAATCAGCTTATACTGGCACTTGAGAGACAATTGTTAAATTTTCTGTAAGACCATTTATACTTTGGAAATTAGCAAATGCTACAATTTAAGGCTTGGTTTATTATTTTCTTGACCCTCTAGAGTTAAGAATGAGATGGAGAAAATATTAACAATGCAGATTAAACTTAAAAGTGTGTCATGAGTTTTCAGAAAGCTGTTGTTAAACCTTTACTAGTATCTCACCTTTCATTATCCCCACCCCCACAATGTACCCAGTGTTTCAACTAAACTGGATTACTCATTAATGAGCACCCCCAATGTTTTCCTTTCTCTTTTCCTTGGATTTTTCACCATAGGCTATGCCTGGTATATGCTCACTTTCCTGCCTTATCTCTGTCTAGCAATATCTGAACTCTCCTTCATGTCCTATCTAACATGCCAACTATTCAAATCTCTACTAATATGCAAGTGTTTCATTAATCCTTTTTGTGACTGGTCCCTTTGTAATACATTACTTTGTCCCAAAGTCCTACAGTTCTGTTAGAACCCATAAAATGGCAACTGGCACATTTGGTCTTGTTTTATATATCCATGTGTGTATATGGTATTTCATGAACTAGATTATAAACTCATTGGGGTAAGACTATCATTCATCTTTGTATTATTCTTTGTGCTTTAGTACCTTCTATATAGTAGTAAGTAGTGAGCAAAGGTCCTTCTATATAGTGCTCAAAAATGTTGGATGAGTAAATAAATTCTTTTCTATTCTTAAAAATAATTTTAGCTAGCTAAGAAGTTACATGCTTAAGGGCAGGAAATACTAATGTTTGTCATTTAGGAGTTATTTTATTTGGAGTTGGATCTGTAGAGAAATGCTGCATTTTACATCCAAACTCAACATATATTTTTAACTATGTGCAGACACTGTGCTAGGTATTGGAGATGTAAAGCCCTACTCTCAAGGATTGTACATTCTATTCAGGAGGATACAATATGTCTACAGGTAAGTATGATATAATAAAGGGTATGATGGAATCAAAAGAAATATTCAACAACTTTTTCAAGAGAAAATGGCACCAGGCCAACTTCATTTCCCTTGATGATCAGACTACAATGTTAGATCAGGGGAATGTAGATATCATCCATGCAAATTTTAATAAGGCATTAATCAAGTCCATGATGTAATGATTATAGAACAGTTAGAGAGGTGGACTCTGTAATTGGATAAATTAGGAAGTGGTTGAATGGGCAAAGAATGAAATTATTAAGTGTTTGGCATCAAATATACAAAACAGGGTACACTGAAGATGACCAAAAAAAAGGGGGGAACAGTCAATGCTGGAGGGGTTGTGGCAGGACAGGCGCCAGTAGAATACTCCAGTGATGTGTGCTTGACCATGAGATGTTTTTACACCACCCCACCCTCCAATAACTGGAATAAAAGAAGAGTTGGGGAATCAAATCTTCTGGTTACCCAAAGCTGGGATGAATTGCTAACATATTAGATTAAAGAATAAGAATTCCAAAATATCTTGACCTGTAAGAACATAAGGGCAAATCCAGTCTAATAGCATTTAATAGGGATAAATTTTACATCTTTATCTTGGATTAAAAAAAAAAACTAGCTCAGTAAAAGAAGGCAGGAATAGACAGTAGATTTTTTCCTCCAAAAATAATATCTGAGGGTTTTAGCACACTGCAAACTCAATATACATCAACATTCAGATACAATAATGTCTGATACTTCCCTGGCAACTTAAGATTTGCAAAGTATTTTACATGCATTTTCCCATTCTTATAATACCCTTATGAGGTAAGTGTTATTATCCCCATTTAACAAATGAGGAACCTGAGATTTGAGAAAAGTTAATGACTTGGTCAGGGTCACTCAGGCAGTAAGTGTCTGAAGCAGAATTTGCACTGGTGGTCTATATTTTTGACCCTTGTCTTCATAGTCTTTTCTCTTTCATTAAACCTATACCTACTTTTGGGGAAAAATGTGCTCTATAGTGTTTTCTTAGGTTCCCTCAGTATTAAATATGTGAGTGTATCTTATGTTTGTCTAATTCCTCATTATTTCTCATGGAATAATATTTAATTACATTATTATTTCCACTTTTAATCATCCCTTAATTGATGGACTCCCATTCTATTTCCTGTACTTTACTACCAGAGTATTACTATAAATATGATTTTGGCATATGCCAAAAAGTGAAATCTCTGGGTCAAAAGATATGAAGTTGAGTCACTATAATAAGAAAATAATCATTTGTATCAAGTTAGATAGATAGTGCAGTGGATAGGGTGCTGAGTCTGGAGTCAGTAAGACCTGAGTTCAAATCTGGCCTCAGACACTAGTTGTGTGACTCTGGGCAAGTCACTTAACCCGGTTTGCTTCAGTTTCTTCATCTCTAAAATGAGCTGGAGAAAAAAATGGCAAATCTCTTTGCTATGAAAATCCCAAATGGGGTGATGAAGAGTTGTACATGGCTGAAGTGACTGAACAAAGAGGTTGTACCATTTTACAGACACATCAACAGGGTATCAATGTAATCTTGTTAATGTTGACTTCTTATTTTTTTTTTTTGTCATTGTTAACATGACCTTTTTTCTCTACAAAGGTTGTTTTAATTTTTTAAAGTGTAACTCATTTTTAGCAGCACCTCTGTATTCCCCCATCAAGTCCCTTTGTTGTCATTATCACTGTTGCTTCTCATGTTGTTTTTATGCCTTCTTCCAAATCAAGAATGAGATTTGGAATGACCTTTCCAAGCAAAGCAGGTACACTTTGCTGTAGCTTGGACTGAAGCTGCAAACCATACTAATGAAACATGATGGGTGATCACCATTAATGTGTGATTGTACTTCAATTCTGCTCATGATGAGATTGAACTATACTAGTACGATCAGACACTGACACCCTAGGATCTGAACAACCATTTAGCTTGTATTCCATTTTCCAACCTATTGACTGCAGACCGGGAAAATTAATTAAAAATGGGATGAGCTTCCTCTCCTCTTCTCCAGTGAGCGTTATGCCACTGGAAATTTTCACATCAATCATAACAACTTAAAAGCTGCTGAGTTTGACAAGTGCCATTAGCCCTGCACACATTGTCCCTGTGACAGAACTGCCTGAAAGGCTTTGAGAATACTGCTCCCTCTAAATAAGATATCCCTTCCAGAGTTATATTATCACGAAGGCTCAATGATACCTGGGAGCCCCAGTGTGCCTCCTTGTGTAAGGATCTGTTGCTCTCCTCACTGGTTGCATACACTTCATATGTTGTCATGTATGCTTAGAATATTGAAACACACACACACACACACACACACACTCTTTCACTTGAGCTGTTATAGGCAACACAAACAAAATGTACACAGAATGTTCGCTTTTCCTGTGTTTATAAAACACATAGCTGGACCTAATTCCTCATATTTATTATTTCTCACTGAAAAATAAATCAGTTACATTATGATTTTCATTTTTAATCATTCCTTAATTGATGGACCCCCGTTCTATTTCCTGCACTTTGCTACCAGGATATTACTATGAATATGAGATTAGCTTTTGTCTTCGACATCCTTGGGGGCATATTCCAAGAAGTGAAATCTCTAGGTCAAAAGATATGGACAGTTAAACTACACCATTGTATAATAACAAAGTATTGTTTGTACTGAGGCAACTAGGTGATGTAGTGGATAAAGTGCTGGGTCTGGAGTCAGGAAGACCTGAGTTCAAACTGGCCTCAGACACTAGAAGGGTGACCCTAGGCAAGTCACCTAACTTTTTCAATAATCCTGAATTTTTAACCATAACAATCATAACTCATCATTATATATGAAATACATCATACATAGAGAGGTGGCCTCTAGGGCTGGAAGACATGGGTTCGAATCTTGCCTCTGTCACATATGCCACTTAAGCTCTTGATTTTCCAAGCAACTGTCTATAAGTTGCGAAGAGGTCTCAACCTGCATTTGTAGGGGGAGTTTCTTCATCTGGGATTTTTCTAATACCAATAAAATCACAGATCCAGGCTTTCTCATTATCCTTACATTTATATAGCAATTCAAAGTCGGCAAAGCATTCTTCTCACAGCAATTCTGAGGTAGATAGTACTAGCAGTACTATTAGTGCTATTTGCTCATTTTTGTAGAAAACATAGAGACGCATAGAATGTAAAAGACCTATCCATGATCACACAGCTAATCAATGTCACAGGAAGGACTTGAACCCAAATCCAGCACTCTACCTATGACAGCGTAATATAAATAGAAATACAAAATATGTTAATATTATCATAGTGAAGGCATTAGTAACCATCTAAATGTTGGAGGAAAGATTGGAATTTGGAATCAAAGGACATGAAAACAAATACTGTTTTTTTTCAACTCATTGACTTCATAATGCTAGACAAATGAATTAGCCTCTTTGGGCCTGTTCTTTTGTTTGCAGAATGAAAGGACTGAATTTCAGGACTTCTCCGTTGCCTTCTAGGTCCAAAGCTCTAAGCTTATCCCAGGTTCTATTTTTATTTAAAATGTTTAGTAAAGTACCATAAGTAATTTAAAACATAAAAGTCATTCTGATATTTTTTTTAGGGAGGAGGACGGTTGAGTGTGTGCAGTGTGTATGTGTGTATTTGTGCGTGCGTTTTAGGGAGAGTGAAAACAGCTTGCATTTTCTGTGGCATAAGCACAGGCAGCCTTCTGTAATTTAGGACAACTTGGGTACAAGTCTTTTTCCAAACACATATAGCGCCTATGACCCAGGTCATGGTATTCAACTTCTTACTGCCCTTACACAATTCTCTGAGTAAAATGTTGCTCATATCAGTTTTAGAAGGAATTTCCTGACCAGGCAGCTGCCTACACATCAATGAAATGGTAAATGTCTACACCCAAAATTACGGCAGTAGAAATAAAGAAACCATGGTTTCTTTATGTCTGCTACTGTTTTTGCTGTTTCCCATTTACTCATTTGTTGAATGAAGTTCCAATCACCACCATGCCTTTATCTTGATGCTAGGAGTAAACACCTGCAGAATAAGGGGCAGGGATATTATGGAAGATTCTGTGATTCTCTGACAAGGTGTTATTGTTATTTTATACACTTCACTAACTCCTAAGGCAGCAACATGGAAAACAGACTTTTAGGGACGTTATTAGTCCTTTTATCTATATTGCTCATTGATGGTTTTCATATTTTTGCTTTGATCCTTTCTGCTTTATCATAAAGACACATCCTTCATAGGATTCCATATTAATATTTCTAAAATCTTCCATGATGTTACTTCATGCTAAAGTCCTTCAAGATTTCCCCCATAGGATATATTCCAAATGCCATAGACTAGGATTCAACGGTCTCCACAATTTTATCCCTGCCTGTTGTTTCCATCCTTATCTATTACTATTTCCCTATATAGACCCTCTGTCCCAAACAGGCTTACCTTCTCACTGTCCCCCCAAATATGCTATCCACATTCTCCTTTTGGTTCATTAGCCCATTCAATGTCATTCCCCACTTTTCGAACTCAGTCTCTCCTTTCTCTTTAGTAAAATATTGTTTGTATTGTACAGCCCAGTTCAAGTCTCACTTCTGCCTGAGTACAGGATCCTAGGATTTAGGACTGGAATAAATTTTAGAGGCCATCTAGATTTAATCTAGAACATTCATTCATTTGCTCATTTGTAATGGGGGCCTGGCCACGAAGTCCAGTTCCTATGAGCATGCACAAAGTGACATTGATGTCATTATCCCTATGGAAAAGTTCTGGAGCCTTCCTTTCAGGTGAGTTTGGATCACGCGTAATGGAATGTCTTAGAAAAATTTTGTAGCACATGCGGAAACTCTGTAATTGGTTCTGATTCTCTTACCACATGATGGAAAGGAGCCTCTTTGATTGGCTGCTGCTGCATAGGCAGAAGTGAAGGTATATTCAGAAAGAACATGTCAATTTACATAATCATTTATTTACATGTGTATTCGTTTCTCTTCTCTAAAATAGGGAATTTCCCTGAGGTCAAGTATTTTGTTGTTGTTCAGTCATTTTCAGGCATGTCCAACTCTTTGTAACCCCATTTGAGGTTTTCTCAGAATAGTTTTCCATTTCCCTCTCTAGCTCATTTTATAGATGAGAAAACCAAGGGTTAAGTGACTTGCCCAGAGTCACATAACTAGTAAGTGTTTGAGGATAGATTTGAAATCAAGAAGATCAGTTTTCCTAACTCCAGGCCTGGCATTCTATCCACTGTGCCACCTAGCTGCCCCAAGGATATTGTCCAATACCACAATCCAGGAATTAGTGTAGGGATCTGACTTGAAAGTGGAGATTATTTTATTTTATTTTTTGTCTTTGTATCATTAGAGCCCAACATAATGCCTAGAAAATAGTAGGAATCTTACAGAAATTTAAGGCTACAAAAACTGCACACAACAGATTCCTTTTAAAATGATCACCTTCTCTGCAGCTTCTATGAAAGTGTATGAATTTCTTTGAATAAAGATTTTTCTTTATTTCCACTGAACCCTCCTTTACTCAAAGACCCTGTGGTTTTAAAGCCAGCACATGAAGAGAGAACTGGATAGATTCCTAAAAACAGCTCAGTCACTGGCTAGGTATTTGTCTTTATATAAATCATTAAATGTCTCTGGTCCTAGTTTCTTCATCTAAAAAATGAGGAATTTCGATCAGTTGGTTCCTTCTGATTCTAAATGATTTTTCATAATAATACACAGGTATATAATGAGACAGGGTTGTGTGGGGGTTAGAGAGCCATGAAGACCTAAGTTCAAGACCTTTCCCTCATACACACTGACTGAGTAACTCTAGACAAGTCACATACTCTTTAAGTGATCTAGTCAACTCTCTTAGACTAGAAGTTGCCAAGAAGGTATCAATTTGCTTTGGTAAAGGAAGCTTCATCACCTAAGAGTTTCCTATTCTAACAAAATATTACCGTTAGAGTGTAAATTCCTTGAGGTTAAGGACTATCTTTTGCCTCTTTCTGTATCCCCAGAGCTTAGCACAGCTCCAGGCACATTTTTTGTTGTTTAGTTGTTTTCAATAATGTCTAACTCTTTGTGATCCCATTTGGGTTTTTTTGTTCGTTTGTTTTTTTTTGGCAAAGATATTGGAGTGGTTTGCTATTTAATTTTACAGATGAGAAAACTGAATCAGACAGGGTTAGGTGACTTGCTCAGGGTCATATAGCTAATAAGTGTCTGAGGTCAAATTTAAACTCAGGAAGATGAGAATTCTTGATTCCAGGCCTGGCACTCTATCCACTTAGCTGCCCTGCCCAGGCACATAGTAGATGCTTAATAAATATTTATTTATTGATTGAAATAACAGGTCCAAATCCTATACTTTTATTTTATATTGATTTATTTTGAATTTATCATTTGCCTCCCACAGAATGCAAGCTTCTTGAGGGTTCACATCCTTTTCTTTATGTCTCTTGATTTTCTAAGGCTTAGAACTGTGATGACTGGCAAATAGAGAGTGTATATAATAAATGATTATTGAATTAAATTGAATAAGTAGCTTCAAATGCAGCAAAAACCTTCAGGAAGATGAAAGTTGACAAAAAATGGTTTGGGAAAAAATACTTAAAATGGATATCACTAAAAAATCTTTTTCCATCTTAGATTTAAATTTTAAAAAGATTCTATAAGCTCACAGCAACAACTAGAAAACTACAAACACTTAAAAAGTTGGAGATAGTCACTGATTCTAATGACAAAATGTTTCATAGTATTTTCTTTTATATAAATTTTATATGAGGAACAGTTATTCTATGTTTTAGATTATTTTCAAATTCTCTATAGAAAAAATCTGTTTCTGATATATTTATGATGCTTACTGAGGAGACTAGCCCTATCGCAGAAATATATAAAATTGTGTTTTTTATGGACTAGCCCATACTAGGAAGCCAAAATTCCTTTTAGAAAGTTGGATTGCATTTTTTCTTTGAATTTGATTTACAACTTTTTTTCATTAAAAAAAAAGTATGTTTCAATTATAACTTTTCCTGACTTTAGCTTGGAAGGATAACAACCATGTCAAAAATCCAAAATGAATATGGCTGTTGTTAATAATAACTGCTATTTATATGGCTTGCCATGGACTTTATAGAAATTGCCCAATTTGATCCTCATAATTACCCCGTGAGGTAGATAAGACTGATGTTATAATTACCATCCCAGTGTTGAAGAGTGGTTAGGCAGTCAATGGAAGACCTGGTTTGAAAGCCTGTCTTTGACATGTACAGGCTCTGTGCAGTTAAGACACTTTCTAGTTCTCTATAAATTTCAGAAAACATCCTTGTCTGGATTGGTAGAAGGCATTTCTCCTCGTGTTTTCTATACCAGAGAAGTCATAGATCTAGTTCCTGGGTCTAATAATAGAGCCACTAACGGTCAGAGAGATTAAGTAATTTGACCATGTTCATATGGTTTAGTAAGGTTTTGAACCTAGGTTTCTTCTGACTTTTGCTACAATAAACTTTCTATTATCATAGTATTTATCAGATGATACTGCTGAAGGATATAAGGAATGAAGATCATTCCTAAGACTTTGTGTTTACACAATGGATGAAATACTATGCTAGCCGCTAGAAACAGCCTCTTATTTCAGAAAAAAAACTTGATTTTAGATTTACACTAAATATAGATTTACACTTAAACACTCAACTGGATCAGTGTTAACATCAATTAGGATTTGCTACTGAATAAAGGAGGTCTCAATGTATTCACACATATCTCTCTTGCATGACGTGACTATTGTCCATGTCTTACCCTAAGTTTGCCATAGAGTGGTAGTCACCCAATCTTCTGGCAGCCTTTCTCATTCTCCTGATGTCCTGTGAATAACAATGAAGCACCCCAGCTGTCCATTTGTCACTATTTGTTATTACCATGTGACCAGTCCATCTTCTCCTCTCATACATTTCTCTAACACTACTTACTCCTTTTCTTCTTCCAAACTCCTCATCAATTGCATATTGCTCACTGTTTTTACCCTCCAAGCATTTTTTCCTATTATTCTCTGTATGAGAGTCATTTTCAATTCTTTGAAGACTAATGCATTCTATGTAATGCCACTGTATAATGACACCCAGAGAATGGTGCCATGGACAAGATTTCTTTCAGGGAGACACTAGAGGTCATTGAAGGTGTTTTGCAAAATTTTCTGAAGGCAATTCAGCCCATTCTCCATCCATTTAATTCTGGGGCCAAGATCACATTTCCAGACTTATATATGATGTAAAAACTATATGATACATTTTAAAGTACACACAAAGCTCATAGAACATTAATTGTGAAGCTAGAGGCCTTCTGGCCCTAACCAAAGACTATATTTTTTTGTTGTTTCTTCTCTGTGCTTGTGTATGCTACCTAAAGAACCTAAGATCCTGGAGGACAGATGTGATTTTTAAAAATTTCTATCTATCCCCAGTGCTTGGGCACAATGTTTAGTAACTGTTTCTTAAACTGGATTATTGAATATTGACATTTAGCAAAAAAAATCCTTTAAATATTTTGTATAAATTAAATTGTGAGATTATATATTATATATAACTCACATTTTATAGTGATTTAAGGTATTATTAACTATAATAGAAACAGCTTTATAAAAATATCTTTCTAGCTAAGCTTTTCATATAAATGAATATTTAGCACATGGGCAAGCTACTTAATTTCTCTTGGATTTATTTTTCTTACCTGTAAAATTTGAAGGTAAAGAGGTGAAATGGAAAAAAGCAGTAGATTCAAAATCTTGGAATCATAGATTTAAAGCTGGAAAAAAGTTCTGAGCTCACCTCATCCATAGATAGTGAGGAAACTAAGATACAAGGGAGGGGAAGTGAGTTATCCAAGGTCCTACAGATCATAAGCATCAGAGGTGTATGTGGGATAGGGGGACACTTGAATCCAGATGTTCTTAATACAGAGTGAGTAATTTTTCAACTGGACTACCCTTGAATCCTACCTCCATCAGAAATCATCTAGTTGAGAGTGGACAAGTCACTTCCCCTCACTGGCCCTTGGTTTCCTAATCTGCATAACCAGGAAGTTTGACAAGATGGTGTCCAAGGCTTCATCGAACTCAAAATGTATACTGCTCTAACAATTATGCTTAATAGTACCTAGCTCCTAATATTGTGATGCTCAAAGGGACAGCACATTTAAAGATATTGCAAAATGTACAGACCCATAAAATGCCAGCTATTAGTAAGATTTCTTTTAATCACACTTTTTTCCATGCTCATTTTTCACAGAACTCAATTCTGAAAATCAGCCAAAAAAAAAAAAATCAAAACTACTGTCTTCCTGAAGTTCTAAAAGTGAATACTTAACATCAATGTTTAACGCACAGCTGTGCTGTTTTTTGAAACAATGCAACATTCATGCCAGCATATTTAAAATAGTACTACTACAATTTCTGTAGGGGCATGTTGCCATAAAGAAAGATTGGGGGGAAGAGATGAGTAGGATTACAATGACATATTTACTCTTCTCTTTTCTCATGAAAGTCCTTTGTTGACTAGCAATAAGTTGGATGGAGTAGTGACTGGATTGGCCAGTCACCATGTAAAGAATAATTAGATTTTTACAGATGTTCAAAGCCAAAATACAATTTGTAAAAAGTGCCAAAGAAACTTGAAATAATTTAAGATAAAAAGGGTTTTCAAAAGATTTGGTAGACTATAAATCTTAAATACAAATCATTATTATAATTACTGAGAAGAATTTAGATTCACAGTATTTTATTTTAAAATACAAATTCAATTTTGAATATGTGTTGATTTTTAGAAATCATCTATTTCACCTATAACAGATTGAATGAAAACCAAATAGCATATTGCAATTAGAAGGCATTCTTGGATAGCATAACCTATTTTTAACAAGTATAAAATGATTACATACGCTCAAGTATTAGAAAAAAAGGTTCTCTTATTAAAAAAAAGATATTTTACCAGGTCTTTAGCTATCAAAAAATCTTGAACTGCTCTTGTGATCCTAAATAGCAGTGATTTATGGAATCCCAGAACCTCAGAATTGGAACGGATCTCAGAATCGTCTACTGCTTGAACAAAAATGCCCTCTACAACACACCAAAGGAGTGGTCATCCATTCTTTCTTTACAGTCTTTTGATAAGGATCAACTCATTACTGCCTTTTAATTTTTGGATATCTCTTATTGTCAAGAAGCATATCCTTAATTGACTTCTTTGTGGGCAAGTCAAATCAGCTTCGCTGGGTCTCAATTTCCTCATCTATAATTGGGGCCTGATGACCACAAAGGTTCTTTCTAGTTCTAGCTGTATGAGTCTCTGATTCTTATGTTTCTATGATCCTTGGGATTCATGTTTCCTGGTTATATTCTCTTAAACCAAGCAAAGCAATCTATTCCCTCTTCCACTTGACGAGTCTTTAGATACTTGAAGAGGGCTATCATTGCTAAGTCTTCTCCTTTCTAGGCTAAATCTCTCCAGGTCCTTTATATGATCTTCATATTTCCCTTCACTATTCCTATAGTTTTTCCTTAAACTCTGTGCATCTTTCAATTTGTTTCTTATGATAATGTCTTTGGGGAAGGACTCAGGATTTATGATTTCATAAAGGTAGGGTACTTGGCAAGAAAATTCGCTCAATCACACCTGCAACTCCTTTTAATGTATCTCTAAGGGAACTGCCTGAGCACTAAGGGGTTAAGTGACTATCAATCAAATTAAACAACAAGCTTACTATGGTGTCTACTATGTGCCAGGAACATTACTGGTGCCAGTGATACACAGCCAAAAATGAACCAGTTCCTTCCTTCAGGGAGGCTAGATTCTAATAGAGGAGATGACTTGTATACACGTAAATATGTGTATATATGCATATATTTTAAAAGTATTTATAAAATACATCTAAATTGTTGTTATTCAGTGTATATCAGATCCAGGACATGAACCCAAACCTCCCAGATTCTAAAGATGGATCCATGACAATGTAGCTCAGAGGAAAGAATGCTGACTTAAGAATTCAAACCCTGATTCTTCCACTAGCTTCCTAGTGGTCTTAAGCAAGACACCACATATTTCTGGGTCTCCACTTGCTCATCTACAAAATTAGAGTGTTAGAGTGAGATAACCACAACCGTTTCTTCTCATTCACATCTATGATCATCTATTGATTATATCATTCTGCCTCTCATAAAGATGAATTTAAAACATCTTCCTTTTAAAAATTTCCTCAGATTACCACTTAATGATTTTCCTTCTCTTTAACCTTTCCATAGGCTCCTAGTAAATATTTCCATGACATATCATAGAGCCCTTTGGCATTGAACTTGTTCTGTTCACTAGAAGCTACAACAATATGGTAGCTAAATGCTGCGCATGTTTTACTTTAAGTAAAGGCTTTAGGGTGGTGAAGGACCTGAAGAGATCAGTGCTATGACCCTCCATTGGCTCTATTGCAAAAGAATCTGAAAATAAACTTGCACCCAATAAAGTTAAGGTGCCAAGAAACAATTAGCACACATACAAAAACACTGTTTTATGGGGCATACAATCAACATATGGACCTTTCTGCAACTGCTGGAAGAGTTCATTGAGTTAAATACTGTTGTTGTTCCAAAAAAGGCCTGGGTAATTTAATTTATAGCTATTCAAATGACAATGATGCTAAGGGTAATCAAATATTGTGGCATCAGGTCATAAAATAATTGCCTAAAGGGGTCAGTTGGAAATTGCTTTCCTCCATCATTTCTGCAGCATTATACAACTGGTTAGGTATACTCAGCTAGCTGTGGGAAGACAATTTTGCAAGTTGGACTGACCCAGGAAAAAGGCAGGATGCCTTATTTTCTGGACCACTGGTCTGACCCAGGATGGGATAGGGAAATATATTTTATATATTAATATCAAAGTGCTTAAAAAGAATGAAAGTGACTCAAAAACTTTGCCCATTTCTGAGTCAGTCTTAAAACAAGGTGTTCGCAATCATTATGCTTGGGGTGATGATATATTTCTCCCGTGATCATCCTGATGTCTTTTCTAGCCCAAGGTTGCACTGTGTTTTTTTTTTTTCTTCTTATGTTTAATAACAGCCTTTTGTGACAAGCCACACTGAAGTCTTGGAGGCATCTCATCTTTATTTCAGACGCTCTATTTGATCAAAGTACAGAGCAGGAAAGGTCAAAATAAGAACCTTAGAATTAAGGTTGTTTACATCGCACACAGGATGCAAAAAGTAAGTGAAAATCGCAAGGACATTCAAGGCGGTTTAGTTGAGCCTACTTTCCCGATATATATATTTAAAATGTTTGGTTTTGTTTTCTCCTAACTGTACTGTTAGCAATGTCATTCGAAAATCCAATAAAATCCTTCTATTTAAGTTCTTTCTTCCTGAAACGTTTCATCAATCATGGTAAAGATGCACTCTGTCATAGGATAATTGCAAACTGGCATTCCAAAAAGGGCATCCACATGTCCTCATCCCCCCTCATCTGTGTAGTGCACAGGGATGACAGCCGATTTATTAGGTGAGATATTGTTACCCTCATCAAACAGAATACTGTTTTCTCTTTCTGTGATGTGTTCTTGTTGTGGAATCAGAGTTGACTGTTTCAGCTGCATGTCCAAAGGCAGCTGTGCCCATTGTGCCAATGCTTAATAAGTTCATTGTGTAGGTTTGGCATAGAGAAAGGATCTTGCTGCTGTGGAATCAGGATCCTAGGCCTTTCTAATTTTGTTGTGTTCTTAGAAAGCTTGACATCACTGCTAAGACCTATGGATTGCTTAAGTACAGCATAAATATGCCACAGAAAAAATGTATTCCTATGGGGGGAAAATTCTCTCTGAAACAGGACAATGAAAAGTAGTATTTGTTCCTAGAATGTTCCAGTCATGATTCAGTCCCTTTTTTTCCACTAACCATGCCTTCATCAGTCTTCAAACTTTGTACTTCCCTCTCTAACATTTTATCATGCCACATTCATCTTTCCAAGAGCACTGGACTTGGAGTCAGGAAGATTCATAGTATGCATTAGATTCTAGTTGTGTGCTACTACATGTCACTTAACCTACAAGTCTCTAACTGATTCAGCTTTCTAATCTGTAAAATGGGAATAATAATATCACTTTTCTTACAGGATTATTGCATCAATTTCGATAACCTATGTAAAACCCTTTGTAAAACTTAAAGCATGATAAGAATGTTATCACCACCACCATCATCACTACCATCACTACAACCATCCACCATTACCACCACCACCACCATCACCACCACCACCACCACCATCACTATCATCATCATCATCATCATCATCATCATCATCATCATCTTAACTCTATACCACATCCAATTAATTGTCTTCACAACACAGTTACAAAACTATAAAATGGCATCTGTATTCCATAGTGCAGTTGGTTATGGAATTTCACTATTAAATCTATTTTTATGTATATGATCCTGTTCTCTCCTTGTGTACAAAAGTTTAAACAAAAATATCCTTGTCTAAACAAAAATGAAAAGAAATGCAGAGTGCTGAATTCAATCTTTGGCTCTTATAGGACCAAATTATTGTGAGTAAGAGTAGAGTGCTTAGATGAAGAAGGCATACGATAGTTGATGCATTTCCAACAGTATTTATGGATAAAAAAAACTGTGAGGAGACCCATTTTTCAATAACTAGCTGGTCTACTAGTTTTTTCTTTTCTTTTGTTTAACAAGCATTTAAGTGTTTATTATATGCCATGCACCTTGCTAGGCACTGAGATAAAATAAAAACATGAAAGTATCTTCCCTAGATGAGCTTAAATTTGACTGGGCTAAAACAACATGTACATAGAGACAAGTAAATACAATATGTATGCAAATGAAATAAAAATAATTTGGGGAGAAACTAGCAAACAGGACAATCAAGAAAAACTTCATGCTTTCTGTGCTCTTTTGTTCCTCAATTCCCTTATTTCTAAATGAATTTAATAATTGTTTTTTTAACATTTTGTGTATGTCTTTTTTAGATCACAGTTCTTTCAAGATATATTTCCCCCCTCCCTCATCATTATATGAGACTTCCTCTCTAACAAAGAAAAAATCAATTTAGCAAAACTAATCAGCACAGCAACTGTGGTTGACCATAGTTCCACACCTCTTCAAGGGAAAAAGGAGGTACAGTTCCTTATCTCTTCTGCCATACCAAAATTGGTTATTATAATTACATAGCAGTTGCCTCTGTTTTGTTGTGCTTTTCATTTATGCTACTGTTGCTACAGTGTATTTTACTCTCTTATTTCTGTTTACTTTAGTCTGCATCAGTTCATGGAGATCTTCCCATACTTCTCTAACTTCCTCATATTGATTGTTTTCTAGATAATAATAATTTGATTTGTACATTACATTTCCCCCAATCATTAACAGTTAAATATCTACTTTGTTTCCATTTTTATTACCTCAAAAAATATATTTTAGCATATAGGGTCTGTCTTTAGCAGTGCATTTTGTGTGTGTGTGCCACACACACACACATACACCCACACATACACTGGTTGAAAGGTATAAACAGTTTAGTGACTTTTCTTCCACAATTCTAAATTCTTTTCCAGAATTTGAATTGTAAATTATAATTCAATTTATAGCCCTACCAACAATGTATGTGTGCCTTTCTTCCCACAGCCCCTCTGACATTTCTGCCTTTTGTCATCATTACTAGTTTTCTGAGTGCGAAATTTTATGTAAGGGGTGTTTAAATTTTCATCTCTCTCTTTATATTTCAAGAATATGCTATATCTTAAGCACTTTCAAACCTGCTAGGCTCCAGAGGTTCTCAACCTGTGGGTTGCAACCCCTTTGGGGGTTGAACTACCCTTTCACAGGGGTCACAGAGGTCACCTAAGATGATCCGAAAACACATATTTCCCATGGTCTTAGGAACCGAGACACTGCTCCTCCATCCGTCTCCAGGCGGGTCTGTCCACATGCAGATATGCCCGCATACAAGTATTAGAGGATCATGGCATTAGGAAGGTTGAAAACCACTGTGCTAGACAAAGTGTAACTGATGCAAAAATTTTTCATCTTATCATCATTGTTTTCTTTGCCCTACTGATAAAAATATTAATTGTGCCAATTGATAGAGTTGCTTCTTCAAGCTATTAAAATTTTTGGTTCTTCTAGTGTTAAAACTGTGTCTTACTCTTACTCATAGTAATTTGGTCCCATAAGAGCCAAAGATTGAATTCAGCACTCTGCATTTCTTTTCATTTTTGTTTAAACTTTTGTACACAAGGAGAGAACAGGATCATATACATAAAAATAGCGATTTGGTGCCAACTCTGATACAATTTTTGATAGCTTGCAAATCTAATTTTGAAAACTGTTCATGTTGTTTTAACCCTTATCTATTGAGAAAGGGATCTTCATTTATTTGTTCTAAATCCCTATATCTTGGATGTCAGTTAGTGAATGTTTACTGGGCAGCTACTATATACAGCAGATGGTGTTATACACTGTGAAAGTTACAAAGCAGAAAAAGAAATAGTCCCTTCCCTCTTATAGCTTACAGTCTAGTATACTATGTTGATTTTCTGGGGTTGTTTAAAAAAATGGTTGAAAACCTTTTTTTAAAGGTAAAAGTACAATAGAAATGGTAGAGGGAGCAACTAGGTGGTACCATAACACATAGGGTGCTGGGCTTGGAGGCAGGAAGATGAGTCTTCTTGAGTTCAAATCTGACCTCAGGAATTTACTAGCTGTGTGACCCTGAACACATCACTTAACCTTGTTTGCTTCAGTTTTCTCATCTGTAAAAAAATGAGCTGGAGAAGGAAATGGCAAACCACTGTAGTAACTTTGCTGAGAAAATGCCAAATGAAGTCACAAAGAGTCAGACATGACTCAGCAACAAGAATGACAAAAATATGAGGCTTTATTAACAATTCTGAAGGCTAGAAATTCTTCCTCTAACAGGATAAACACTACGATGTCCAATAAGTGAATGGATTTTTATTAATTTGTCATTTACTGATAATCACTCAGTGTTTCAGTTACCCTTAGCAATGTTTTACTTTTAACACACAAGGAAAAAACCAAAAGAAAAATCTATGAAGACAATTGCTTTAACCTCAAAAGTTAAAAAGAAAAAGCTTATTTCTTTAGAAATGAATCCTAGTTACATGAAAAATCCTTCAAAAGGATGTTAGAAGCAGCATGTAACAGCGGAGACAGTTGTGGACTTGGAAACTGGCACACTGGGAATAATATCTGATCTTAAACACTTGGGAGCTATGTCAACCCAGGCAAGTCACTTAACCTCCCTTGGCCTCAATTTCATCATTTGTAAAATGAAGGGAGTAGATAAATGGCTTCTGAGATCTTGTCCAACTTTAAATCTATGTTCCTTATTTGTATTTTAACATTTTGTAGATCTAAATAAACTTTTCAAAAAATGTTAAATTTTGATAAATTATAATTTGACATGAAAACCAAGTATCACCATGTATGGAGTATCTCCTCCCTTTCATTTGCTCGCCTCAAAGACTAGAGGAGAATCCATTGTGCAGAGGACGACACAGACCTATTTAACTTTCTATTGAAATCTTTATTGTCAGAGCGAACTTTTCTTGAAGTCCTGAACAGCAAAACCTAGGAATGCAACACTAAAGAGAAAGTCACTTATCTCATTATACTATCAACTTTGTAATAAATGTATGAAATTATTTACCAGGGATAAATTAGAATAATATTCTAATAGTATTTTGGGTGTCTTATATTGTAACTGGAAGCTTGCCTTGCAGTTGATATGATGGAAGAATGAAGAGTATTGGGTGGGGTTTGGAAGTTTTGGTTTCTGGCCCTGCCTCAGGTACTAACTAGCTGTGGGACATGTTCTTAATCTCTCTGGGTCTAGTTTCCTATTGTAGTAGTAACACTGTAGTACTGTAGTAGTGTCGTAAAGGGTTTTACCAATATTTTGTTATTTGAGTCTCACAACCATTCCATGAGATAAATGCCATCTCCATTATACAATTGAGGACATTGAGGCTCAGGGAAATTGTGTAATTTGCTCAGGGTCAACTGCCTAGGAAGTGTCTGAGACAGGATTCAGACCCTGGTCTTCCTGCCTTCAAGTCTAGGCTATCTAATATACCATACTTCCTCTTATGTAAAATTAAGGGGTTGAATTAAACAAACAATGGTATCTTCCAGCAACACAATTCTTGGATTCTAAAAACTGCTGTTGTGGGCTTAAATCTTAGGCTCTCCAGATGGAATATGGAGACAACCCCCATTTTTACATGTATTCTATCTTAAGAAAGCATGATGGAGTTGTATTAAGCATACATTTATTAGAGCAGCATTGTTTTAATTTCAGAGTAAGGACAGTAGTTGAATCAGGTTAGGGAGAGAAAAATAGAACGCAGAATCTTAATAAAGGTTGACTTAATAATAAGAGATAGTGGGCATAAGGCGATAGAAGCCAAATCAGTAACATGAATCTGTGCTTGACATGAGTCAACTCTGTTGAACAACAGACCAAAACTCAGGGTCAGTGAGTGACTTAGAAAGAAGCATCTAAGTTTCCACCCCTTAAACGGCTGAGGGATTGTGAGATGCCTGGAACCTTGATGGGAAAAGCAGGGTCAATGCCACCAAGGCAGGAAGCCAAGTTGCTGCAGTAAAGGATGATGTGGTACCAAGGGGTCCCTGACCCCAAGTCTTGCCTTCTTTTAAATTCAGTCTCTGATCAGTATCAGCTGTGTGATCAAATTGTCACTTAAGCTCTTAATCCATCCAGGCTCTCTGAGACTGTACCTTTCAGAAGAGTCATTTATGTCTAGTGCTTAGCACAGAACTAGTCACATAATACATACTTGATAAGCTTTTTGATTCACTGATTAATCTGTGTTACTAGAGGGATTTTCCACATCAGGAGGTTCCTATATCTCTGAAATCATGGGTCCCTTCAACCCCACCCTCCACCATATTAATGATGTAATGCAGGAAAATGGTTTGGATAAAATCATGGTTATTATATGCTCAAATTTATAAATAAATATTTCTTTTGACAGAGGCCAGAATTTACACATTCTTATATAATTTCAATGTAAATAATTGTTAGCAATACTGGTTGGATTATTTTCCTTTCAGTAAAAATGCAACTTAATTTTACATAAGGACAGATGGAATTTACCAAAGTACTTGCAAAATGAAAACAACTAACATGAGAAAAACCAAAGATTTAGAATTGGAAGGGACCTTGAAAGACCATTGAGTCAAATAACTTTCTAGAATGGAAAAACAGAGGTTAAAGGGAAAAGGGGTTAAATAGCTGGACCTGGGTTCAAATCCTGTTTTTAATACTTACAAGCCTCGTGTAAGTATTAAAAACAGGATTTGAACTCAGGTTCGGTGCCTTAGTCACTGTATCATCCTTCCAATTCAATCTAACAAGCCTGTAGTAAGTGACTATGTGCCAGGCACTGTGTTAAGTGTGAAAGATATAAATATAAAAGTGAAATATCCCTCATCTTCAAAAAGAGCTTATATTCAAATACCCACATTATTTTCCATTGTGATCTGAGCACTTAGTTATGTCTCTATTGCCTAAAGTGATAACGATGAACTACCTAGTCATTCCAACTATATCTGACATAATATTTATCTTATAGGAGGATTTATTGGGGGTTTACAATGTGTTTTTTTTTTTTAGCAAAGGAGTGTTTGGGTAGGACATTTGGCTTCAGATATGTAGGATATTAATTTCCTCCTAGGATCTCTTTTTGGAAATATCTACAAGCCTCCAGATTCATTTCTCAGATTTTAAGACTTATCACAGTAGCTTTATTACCACTATGCATCTGCTCAGGATTCCTACTGATTTTTTGGGTACCATAGTCACACTCTGCTTGCCTAGTCATTTCCCCCTTTTCCCTTACCAAAAAGAAAAAGAAAAAGGAGAGGGGAGGAAGGAGTCTGGTAGGAGGACAAATTGCCTGCAGTGGCCGGCTCCAAACCAGGTGCAGGCTTGTCAGCGACAAACACTATACGGAATGAGGATGAGGAAAACATGTGCTCTAATTGTAAGTGAAGCCAGACAGGTGGTACCCTCTGGTTTCTAGCTTGTTGTCATTCTATTCTCAAATGTCTAGTTTCCCCATCTTTGCCCTTTTATTTCTCTTGCTCCTTCACTGTTAAGTGCTTGATTCAAAGCAGACTTTTGTTTTGGAAGTTTCTGATTTTCCTTCACAATTTATAATGTGAACAACCCTCCTGTGTTTTCCTTTGTTCTAATGCCCATATTAATAGGGGCAGATTATGATTTTTTCTCATAATAGTAGCTGTTTTGCTATTTATTTCACAATACAGCTGTCATCCCAACAAAAATTAGTAAAGCACTCTATGCTCTCCTCATCTCTAAAAGAACGAGTGGGGACACAACACAGCTCAGCTGTGCAACCTATCTGTAAAGCTCATAAAACCTTTCTAGGTTGTTTTTAAGCATTGAAGGAGAGATGTACGTATGTAAAAGAGCTTTGAGGAGTGCAAAGCGTAGAACTGCAATCTTGGTTCTTTCTTTGTGATACTAGACACAGCCATTGAGGAAGAATCCTAGCTCTGATACTGCCACTAGGTGGCATAGTCGAGAGGGTGCATGAAATAAAATCTTGCCTCATTCACTAGCTGTGTAATCTTGGGTAACTCACTTAACCTGGTGTCTCGCTTGTAAAATGAGGGAGTTGGCTTCTAGGATGGTCTGGAATGGTGGTACATGCTTGTAACCCTTGCTATGGGTAGGATGAGGTTGGTGGATCTCTTGAGCTCTGGACTTTTTAGCTACAGTGGGCTACTGATTGTTTGATATTAATATAGTGACCCCCAGAAATGGGAGTAATGGTGAACCTACCCACTTCAGAAACGGAGTGGGATGCTCCCATGCCAATTGTAGCACAACCAAGCTTGTGAACTTCCAACTTAGACAAGATGGGGAAGAATAAATCTTATATAAAAAAAGCCAACGGTGATAGGACTACAACAATAGGGGTCTCGGGAACTGCAACGGTGAAGAGTAAAACGTACCTCCCACTCTCCCACCCTCACCAGACACACACCAGGTTATCTTTAGGAGAATGAGAGTTCAAATGGTATTTGAGTGTTTGGGGCTGGGACCTCTCTGAGGACACCACCCTCATCTGACAAAATGGGTGCAGATGGATGAAATCAATCAATCAAAATTTATTAAACTCCTCCTATGTGCCAGACACAACAACCTAAGTGCTGAGGATACAAAAGAGGAAAAAAGTCCCTGCCCTGAGGAACTTATAATCAAATGGAAATGAACCAGCCCTAGCCCAGGGAGAGACTCTGAGGAGAGACAGGAGTCAGTGCCCACCAAAGATACATATAATACTGGAAAAAATGCTTAAACGACTACTTTGTTTTATATGAGGCCTTACTTTCTTTGACCTTATTGCAATAGATGCTTAGGATCTCTGGGTCAAAGTGTATGAATAGATTATGGATTTTTCTCACCAAATTCCAAAGTGTTTTCCACTGAGTGGTTGGATCAACAGCTTCTCTAACACTGTCTTAATGTGCTTATCTGATCTTATCGTACTTAGTGGGGACACAGCTGTTCACCATTGACTATTTTCATCTTTTGTCACTTTGTAAATCTGATGAAACCTCAGAGTGGTTTTAAATTTCATTTCTCTTATTATTAGTGATTTGGAGCAGCCTTTCACATGGTAGTCAACAATCTGAGTTTCTTTTAAAAACTATTCACATCTTTTTGATCAGTGGATCAACACAGCATTTGTTGTTTAATTGGTACCAGGGCCAGGTTCTGAGACTCCTAAGAGAAAAGTGACAGTCCCAGCCTTGGGCAGTCTGCAGTCTAGCTAGCTGAGAGAGACAACTTATTCATGCAAAGGTATATGAAACATAGCTAAAAGGTTATTATTATCTTTTTTTTGGAGGGAGAAATAGCCAAAGAGAAGGATCATGAAAGAATTTGTGCAGAAGGTGATAAAACTTGAAGGGAATTAGAGATTCTGAGAGACAGCAAAGATGAGGGAGTGCATTTCAGGCTAGAGGGACAGGTCAAAAACATGGAGTCAGGAGATACAGTAAGACCAGTTTGACTAGACTGTAGTACATGTGAAAGAGAGTTATATGCAATATGGTTGGGAAAGTATTTTGAGGCTACCTCATAAAAGGTTTTAAATGGAAAAAAGATAGAGTTTATATTTGATTTTAGAGGTAATTGTTGTGTGTCCTTCATGCTCAGAGGACCAAAATGACATCAAGGTGTGGGGTAAATGTACAGAGTGTTCAGCTGTGGCTGATCAGACTGATATGAACCCAGAAGGCTCTACCGTACATCAGGCAAGAATAGTCTATGTGAACATTGAGAGTGAAGATGTCTCTAAATTGGTGCATCTCACATTTTTTTTTGAGCTACTGCAATTCAGTGCCTTCTTTCATGCAGACACGCTATGTTGGATGATCCTGCACCAGTTTTTTGCGAATTGGAGTGAAGTGGTTAAAGTTCAAAAAACAAAACAAAAAACAAAAACATGCTTTAGAAATATCACTTAGGTGGCTATGTGGGACATTAATGTTAGGAGATGCTTGAGGCAAGGGGATGAATTAGGAGGCTATTGCAATAGTCAGGTGACGGAGAGAGGGGGAAAGTTGGGAGAATTTTGTGAAGGTTGAAACAACAAGATCAGGCAATCTACTACTTATCTCTGGGGGCAACAGGCCTCACTTTTATCTGTATGTGGTAATTTCCCATATAGCCTGGATATCAGTCAGCCAATGTGTATTGGGCACCTATTATGTGTGCCCAGAAGCTATGGGAGTTCCACAGGAAAATGTAGGTAATACCTACCTTATGTCTTACAAAATTAGAGGTGGTAAATTTTATATCTATTTCTCTCTCTCTCTCTCTCTCTCTCTCTCTCTCTCTCTCCCTCTCTCCCTCTCTCTCTCTCTCTCTTTCTCCCTCTCTCTCCTCTCATATTCTTGCTATCTCCATGATGGTTAAAATGTAAATTTGTTCTGTTTGACTATATTTATTTCTTATAAGGCAGGGCTTCTATTTGGGGGGCAGGAGTTGTGGGGGCTTACTGAAAATGGTTCAAACAAAAAAAGAAGAAAAAATCATTTATGAAACACTTTAAAAATATACCCAAGACAATTGAAATCGATTTAGTAGCAGACATATCCAAACTGGGCAATTTCGTTATGTTTTGTGTTAAATTTAATACTCTCAACTGTTCATATGGGGCCCTGATCTCATCAGTTCTCGAGTCCCTCAAATAATGCCAATCACAATTCATCTGTGCTTAAATTTAACATACACAAAAAAACAAACCAACTATATCTAATGGAAGTTCACAGGTTCATATACAATCCTTTTGCCTATTCTGGCATATTTCAATGTTCAAGTTTACTAATTTGTCAAATTCTTAATAAAAAGATAATTTTATTTTAAAAAATTTCACCACTGAAAATTTAATACAATAATTTTGATGTCATAGATTATAGAAATGATAGAATGAGCATTTTTCTAATGAAATCGTTCTTATCCACCTTTGTATGAAATTTAAAAGAAGTCAAGCTACTTAGAGTATTTCAAGTATTTATTAAGTGTATTCTATGTATTAGGCACATTAAATGCTGAGGATACAAAAAGAGGCAAAGACAGTCCTTCCCCTCAAGGAGTTCACAGTCTGGCGGGTAAAGCCTCCCCCCCAACATGTACCCACGCATATAATATCGTAGCAATTAAAACAATCTTAAATAATATTCAAGAATGTTGAGGTCAGTTACATTCACATACTATGATTTCTTTTCTATACTAATCTTCTTATGACTCTCTATGGTAAAATTTCATTGTAAGACATGCATACATGTGCTAAGAAAATTTCTGGGCAGTGAATGATGATGGATTATAACCTAACCTAGTTTCCATGACTTTATTTGTATGAACAGTATTCTCACAATTTTATGGATAAAAGTATGGTTTCAATTCCCTGAATGTTACGATGTTGCTAATATGTATTTGCCAAGACATACACACACACACACACACACACACACACACACACACACACACACACAGACATACACACAAACTTTTGTGGTACTAAAATGTGCCAAAGTCTACAAAGCTCCTCTAGTTAATTTTGTACTTGGGGAAATTGATTTTTATGGGTTCTTCAATGATCGTCTTTAGACATACTGGAGGCAATCACCTGCAGATGCCCACTTCTAGACAGATGTTTCAGGAAAACACCACCAAGCATCATTTCTTGAAACAGACTTTTGCAAAGCAAAAACTATTTTGTAAACAAGGTAGAATTCCCTGCCTTTCATGCAGTTCTCTGCTTTAAAATCCCTTTGAAATTCTTCCCAAACATGATTCTAGGAGGTTATTAAAAGAATGGGGGAAATGAATGAAGATAGAGAAATGTCAACAATATTAGCTCCCAGACAGTAGAGATGGAGATAGATCAGTATCATTCTTTTAAAAAAACATCTTTTTCAGGTAACACAGGAAAAAATGAATATTTTTGTTCCCCATCAAGCACAGAAATGTAGAACTCTTACAAGTAGCTAGGAGGTAATTTGGGGATAATAGGAGCAGCCCCTGCTTTTCACCACAATGAGATTCTGGAACACCTGTTAGGTGAACTGCTGTAGAGTGGAATCGTAGTTTTCCCATAGGAACGATATTATAATTGGGAGATTATGTTCCTGACAGAGGCATCCTCATCAAATAAACCAGCTGTAACCAGCAATATTTGACAAAAGCAAAGATATAATAACTTCAAATTACTAGAATTACTTAAAATAATAAAATCAAAATAAAATCTATGAACCACCTTCCATAAATTTAGTGCTAAAAGGGATGCAGTGGACATGGGAGAGAAGGACGATGGATTTACAGTTTAGTGTTTAAAAAAACCTAAAATTTGAAGTAGATTTGTAGGAAATCAATCTAAAAATGCCCATTATAATAAACAATAATAAGGGAGCACATGCTTATAAACTACCTTAAGATTACAAAACACTTTCACATATATATCTGATTTGTTTTTTATGTGCTTCCTTTAATATTTTTTTTTTTTTGGAGGGGGGAAGACAAGGCAACGGGGGTTAAATGACTTGCCCAAGGTCACACAGCTAGTAAGTGTGTCAAGTGTCTGAGTTCAAATTTGAACCCAGGTCCTCCTGACTCCAGGTCTGGTGCTCTATTCACTGCACCACTTACCTGCCCCAGTGTTCTTCCTTTAAAAAAAATCTATGCTATTTTCATTTTTCAAACATCACTCATGGTTCTCTCCCCCCCATCCCCAACAGAACTCTTCTTTGTGACAAATACATATAATCAATAAAAAAAATCAGCACCATGTAACATTACTAGGTCTGTACCCCCAAAGAGAATTTCAAGACTGTGTTTTTTCATATTATTTTCATTTTTCATATTTTCATTTTTCATATTCATGGCTCATAGCCAAAAAACTCTTACTATTATTATGACTGTTGCATCCTTCTCAGCTTAGTTCAATGGAGTTCCAACAGAAACAGCCCTGAGATTGACTGCTATCTTGCTATTATTTCTTTACTCTTAGGTAGACAGATAGATTGCTTTTTGTAAATGAATAAAAGTATTGAGATGTAAACTTGTCTTTTGCAAGCTAATTTCTATTATTCTTGTTGTCACTACTATTATTACTACTGTTTGTGTTCATGCTACATAATAAATACTTGTTTTCTTTTTGATACAATTTCCTTAATGGATCATAAGTTCTATGAGGGTAAGGGCTCAATGTTTTTGTCAATCTTTGTACTGTCCCTTCCAAACCAACCTTCCCAGGTCATATCACAGTTTTCTACAGAATAAGTAGGAATTTAATATTTTTCTAATTGAATTGGGGCCAGTCTCTTTCTACCTAGGAAATGTTCCTCCCTGTTGCCCTTGAAGTCTTTTAGCTATAAGTAGACCTTAATCATCCTCCAGTGGCTCCTCAATTTAGTTCAGCCTATTTTAGGAATAAGCTTAATTCCTGATCAGCATCGGAATGGGGTGTAGAAAATGCCAAAAAAAAATGCCAGTAGTTTTGGGGACCAGATCTGACTTTTTGTAGCGTATCAGTAAAAATGATCCTGACTGTAACTGATCCTTGCACCAACTTAGACAAATATGTGTGTGTGTGTGTGTGTATACACTGCACTGCATTACCCTGAAGGAACAAAAGATTTGGTCTCCCACCCTCAAATTGAAATATTTATAAGACTAATCATGTCATTCCCCTTCTCAAAATTCTAAATGGGCTCCCTGTTTCCTTTAAAATAAAACAGAAATTACTCAATTTGGCATTTAAGTCCTCCACACTCTAGACCACATTTACCTTTCCTGACTTCCATGCTTATTTCCTTCTATTTCAGCCAAAGCTGACTCCTAGCTATTCCCCAAGCACAGCCCACCATAGATAGTGAGTTGGTAGAAGGGGTAGAGTCATAGATTTAAACAGAGAGACCTAAGTTTACAATCTTGTTTCAGACACTCACTAACTGTGTGACCATCCCACATGGGTGGTTCAGTGGTAGAATTCTTGCCTACTATGTGAATGTCCTGGGTTCAATTCCTGGCCCATGCATACAAGCTGTATGACCCTGGACAAGTCCCAACCTCTTTCAGCCTCTCTCATCTGTAAAAATAAAGCTAATAATAACAGCTACCTCCCAGGTTTATTGCAAGGATTAAAAAAGACCACACACACACTCACACATACATATTTATAAAATTTAAAGTGCTATTTAAAAGGCTGGTATTATAGAGACAGTATGGTTATAATGGAAAGATTGCAGGAAGGACCTGGCTTTGAATCTCAGCTCTTCTTCTTCCTACCTATTTGATCTTGGGCAGAACTTTTAAGCTCTCATTTTCCTCATCTATAAAATGAGAGAAGGAATTAAGTTCCCTCCCAGCTTTTAGCCCCATGTTCCCATGATCTCCTACCTCCTTGCATTCATATAGGCTGTGCTCCCACCTCTAGAGTGTTCTTCTTCACCTCTACCTTTTAGAATCCCAAACTCTGTCCAATGCTCAGCTCAATTCAAGGTCCCATTCTTCAACTATGTTCAAGACCCCAGCTCCAATGATTAGTATTTTCTCCCACTTAAAGTTACCCCATATTTACTTCTCTGCATTCATGTCGTAACCGCCAAGAGAACGAAAGTTATTGGAGAGCAGGGCCTTTTGCATTTTGGGCTTTGTATTCCCAGTGCTTAAAATAGTGACTTGGTTAGGGGTGGCTAGGTGGCGCAGCGAATGGAGCACTGGCCCTGGAGTCAAGAGGAACCGAGTTCAAATCCGGCCTCAGACACTTGACACTTACCAGCTGAGAGACCTTTGGTAAGTCACTTAACCCCAATTGCCCTGCCCTCCTCCCTCCAAAAAATAGAAAAAGAAAAATTGTGACTGGTTCATAGTAGGTTCTTAATAGATGTTTGATGAATTAAACTGGATAAAAATCCCCAACAGAAAGAACATTTATGACGTACCTTCTAGGTAAGGAGTATCCTGTATTGAGTAGGAAAATGTCTGTGTCCGTGGTAACCAACTGACTATGGTATCCAATAAATATTTAATTAGGTTATTCTACAGGCCACTGCTATAACAGTTAGTCTTATTTTCTATTTCTTCTAGTTATCATTGTTGCTATTGTTCAGTCATTTCAGTCGTTATCTGACTCTATGTGATCCCATTCGCAATTTTCTTGGCAAAGATACTGAAGTGGTTTGCCATTTCCTTCTCCAGTTCACTTGACAGGTGAGGAAACTGAGGCCAACAAAGTTGGATCACAAAAGATCACACAGTTAGAAAGTGTTTTGAAGCCAGATTTTCAACTCAGGAAAATGAGTCTTCCAGACTATAGGCCTGGCACTCCATCCACTATATCCCCAAAGTGTTTATCATCAGTTACCCTCAAATAAATGCTGTCTTTTCTCATGCAATTCAAAGGAGAGATTCGACACTGTGCCAATGAAGTTTAGTACAAAGAGCCAGGTAATCTTATGTCCAGGTGATTGCCAATGAAACACAACACTCAGGTTCCATGACTAATTACTGAGTACACCCATGGCTAATTAGTGAATGCTGATTTAACTCAAAAGGGTTAGTGCATCTGAAAATAGGCCTGATTTTTACTAGGGCATTATTCTCCTGGCAGACTCTAAGAGATTATCTCATTAATCAGCTTTCAGACGTGCACAGGTTGAAAGTATGATGAGTTATGTATATGGAAAGACTGAGTATAAATTGTGTGGTTTACACTCTCAACTATCCAGTGGGAGCTCTAGGAATAAAGTCCAATGCCATGCTTCACTTCTTGTCCAATCCTGACCTCTAGGTTCAAATGCTTACACTTAGCTTTCTTTGAGATGAAAAATTCGTACATATGTATGATTCTATGGCAGAAACTGAAAATTAGGGGTGGCTAGGTGGTACAGTGAATAGAGCACCAGCCTGGAAGTCAGGAGGACCTGAGTTCAGATCCGGCCTCAGACACTTAACACTTACTAACCATGTGACCTTGGGCAAGTCACTTAACCCCAATTACCTTGCCTTCCCCCCTCCAAAAAAAGCTAAAAAAAAAGAAACTAAAAATTAATAACACATACATATGTAACACATTTATAGGGACAAAATATGAATAATGGATGGGACACTGGACTCAGAGGGAGGGAAACTTGGATTCAAGTCCTACTTTAGACCCATGACCCTGGTCAAACCATCTAATCTCTTAGAACCTCCAAGAAGCTCTAAGACCCTACATTATAAACAACAATGACATTATATACAATGATGACATTATAGGGCTAGTTATTTTTTAAGAAGGGTAGGGAGGAATTTAAGGAAAATCTTTCTGGGAAGAATGTATAGGATGGATTGGCTGTATCTGTACGAGTAGAGAGAAGGGGTCAAATACAATAGATATTATGGAGGTAAAACATTATTTAAAGCTTTTCTTAACCTGGCCCTTTCCTTTCTTTTTCAATCTTCCTACACTTTACTCCCCTCCATATACTCTATGTCCCAGTCACACTAACTGAATAATTTCAAGATAGTGACAGCACCAACAACTAGGGGTGTTAGAAATAGCTTCCTGTGGGAGGTGGCCCCTGAACTGGTCTTTGGAGGGCATCCTGGGATTTTGTAAGGCAAAGGAGAAGAAATAGCCCATTCCAGATATGGAGCACAGCTTGGGCAAAGGCATTATATCCCCCAGAGTGTTACTAATCCACTACGTTCGTAGAAATTCATTATCATTATTAGTGGTAATTGAGGTGGTGATGATGGTGGTGATGATGATGATGATGATGATGATAAATAACTGGCATTTAAATTATGACTTAGAGTTTGCAAAATGTTATTCATTTATTATCTCACTTTTCCTTTCCAGAAACCTTAATAAAGACATGGTAAATACCTACATTTTCCAAGTGAGAAAGCTTGGACTTAGAGAAGGTAAGTAATGAACTTCTTCTCAAAATAGTAAGTGGAACAGTAATGACTGGATCCTAAGTCTTCTAATGGCAGATCTAAGAATCTCTCTACACAGGTGCAGGCTGTCCTCACTCACACCTGGACAACTGCAATAATCTTTGGTTGGTCTCTCTTTCTTAAGTTTCTCCCTATTATTGCCCATTCTACACTCAACTGATCTTCATAAACTGCAGGTCTGAGCATATCATTTCCCCGCTCCCCACTCAGTCAACTCCAGTGGCACCCTGCTGCCTCCAGGAACAAATATAGAAATCCTTTGATTATCTCATAAGGCCCTCCACAACTCTGTCCACTCCTACCTTTCTGATTCTTCTGATTTGGCCAACTAGGTGGCTCAGTAGATAAGAGTTCTGGGCCTGGAGCTATAAAGACTCACCTTCATGAGTTCAAAGACTTAGAGATTTACTAACTATGTGACCCTGGGAAAGTCACTTAACTCTGTTTGCTTCAGTATCTTCATCTGTAAAATGAAGTGGAGAAGGAAATGGAAAAGCACTCCAGTATCTTTGCCAAGAAAACCCCAAATCAGGGTCACAAAGAGTCAGATATAACTGAGAGATCTGAGTGAATATTTTACACCCTACCTTCGTAAATCGCCCCTGCTATATGCTCTGTGATCCAGTGAAACTGACTTCCTTTCAGTTCCACACTCATGACTCTTCATCTTTCAAATCCAAACATCTTCACTGTCTATCTTCTTCAGCAGGAACTCTCTCCCTCATCACTCACCCCTGCTTCCTGGTTTCCCTGACTCCTTTCGGGTCTCAGCTAAAGTTCCACCTTCTGCAAGAAGGCTTTCCTCATTAATGATACCTCTGTTGATTGTCCTGTGAATATCTTATTTATCCTGTGAATATCTTATTTGAATAGTTGTGTACTTGTTTTAAGCTCCTTTAGAATACGCATTGTCTTTTGTCTTTCTTTGCATCCCCATTGCTTAGCACACTGCCTGGCCCCATATCATAGATGCTAGCTGACTGACTAGCGTTGTTGCCTCTTTAATGCATATTGTATTCAGGCTCTGGTTAGCTCACCAACTAATTACACACCTTCCTAAGATTGTTATTATCAAGATTATGGCCACAAATGTGTCACAGAGTCTGTCTCTTTCACAAACACACATTAAATTCAAGATGGGTTAATTTATTTTTTATTTCATTTCTAAGCATCCAGCTTGTCACAGAGAAAGAAGAATCCATTAGACTGATTGGCTCATTCAGTATAAAGATGTGCTGATTTGCTTGTTTTGCTTTCTTTTTTGTTTTTTAATTGTCTCTAGTCTTTACTCAGTAGGACATTTCCCAATTCATTTGATGGTAGCTTTTCTCCCCTGTTTCTGAGAAGGAAGAAAGGAAGGAAGGAAGAAAGGAAGGAAAGAAGGCAGGAAGAAAGGAAGGAAAGGAGGAAGGAAGGAAGGAATGAAGGGACAAAGGAAGGGAAGAAGAAAGGATGGAGAAAGGAAGGAAGGGACAAAGGAAGGGAGGAAGGAAGGAAGAAAGAAAGGAAAGAAGGAAGGAGGAAAGGAAGGGACAAAGGAAGGGAGGAAGGAGAAAAGAAAGGAGGAAGAAAGGAAGGAAGGAAGGGGAAAGGGAAGGAAGAAGTAAAGAAGGAAAGGAGGAAGGAAGGAAGAGAGGGAGGAAGGTAGGAAGAGAAGGAGGAAAGGCTAGAGGGAGGGAGGAAGGAAAGAAGAAGGAAACAAACATTTATTAAGCACTTACTATGTGGCAGGAATTGTACTATATGACCATATATTCTGGATATCCTACTATAAGCAGGATTTCAAGAAAAAAAAATGTAACCATAGCAAAAAGAATATATATGCACACATTTGTACATTGATATGTATATATCTCCAAATATTCTACTTTTGGGCTTGAACCAGAATATTATTAGGGCATAAAAATTAAGCTGCGATTTCTGAGATAATCACTTTTCTCACATTAAATTTAAGGATGGTATAAAGGATTGTTAGGTATCTCCCAGACAATATCTTTGATTTGACAGAGCTACAGTCTTGGAGTCAGGAAGTTTGGCTTCAGAGTCTGTCTCTGATGTTTCCTGGTACTGTAACCTCTGGCAAACCTCAGGCTCTCTGTGCCTCAGATTTATAATCTCTAGAATGAATATAGCAATACCACTAGCATCCAAATGGTTGATGTGAGAAGCAAAAACGATAACAAGAGCGAAGTGTTCTTCAGTGCTGAATGTGCTATATAAACAGTTATTATTTTCAAATATGTATTTCTTACCTGTTCCCAAATACTTCTTTTTGGTTAAATGTAGAAGTAAGAAAGACATTAAAATTTCCATCTTTCCTTTTCTTTTTATTAGCTCGCTCATATAATTTCATAAAAAAGAGCACCTTTCTTTATCTTTAATGGGCCAAATATATTTAAAAACTATTTTTTCGATTTCCTCCAATGCCTTCAAGTTGCATCTAATTTCCTTCTTTAGCTCATCTCATCTTACTACGCTTTCATTATTTCCTTGTTCTCCCCCATGCAATCTGCCTTAACTTCCACCTTCTGTGGAATTCCCATTTATAATTCAGTTCTCTGATAGACCTATTCGAGCATTCCTTAGCATTTTTGTTCATAAGGTTTTTTTCTCCCTTACACTCTTGTGCTATTTCTCAAGAGAAAATAAGTCTTCACTGAAGTTTGCAGGTATATCTCCTTTCTATTAAAACACTTCAAATGGTTTCCTAACCATGTGGGACTTTATTTTATTTTTTTCTTAATTTAATTTCTTTCTACCTGATCCTAGAATCTTGAACTCGGATCTTAGGCTCTTTATTTAGAGCTGCCTCTGTTTCTTAATTCTCTTTTCTTTTTCCTGTTTGCACCAAAGTTGTGTGTCCCAGTTAATGAGTTTCAGTAAATTTGTATAAGTCAGACCAATGACTAAGAACATTATGACCAGGTCTCTAGGCCAACAGAAAGGCTGTTGGGAGACAACAAGTGGTCCCAGAGATCACTTATTGAGAGAAATGAAAAGGCAGTAACAAACAGGGTCTACTATGCTGGACCAGTGAACTAAGCTGAATATCTTGAGCGTGTAGGTCAGAGGTTGTCAATTTTAAAAATTCATTTAAATAATATTTCAATAACTCAAAAAATTTAAAGAATGTGGCTATATTACTCCTTCCCTCAAAAAGCTTGTGGTGCTACATTAGATGGAGTGCTTTGGTTGTTGAGTCATTTCGTTATTGAATTGTTGTTGGGTCAATTCAGTGACAACAACAACGAATCATTGTTGAGCAATTTCAGTCACGTCCAATTCTTCATGACCACATTTGGGGTTAATTCTTGGCCAAGATACTGAAGCATTGTCACATCCTTCACCAGCTCATTTTACAGATGAGAAAACTGAGGCAAACAGGGTTAAGTGACTTGCCTAGGGTCACACAGCTAGTAAGTAGCTGAGGTCAGATTAGAACTCAAGAAGATGAGTCTTCCTGACTTCAGGTCTAGCTTTCTATGCACTATGGTACCACTTAGCTGATCCTAGAGTGAGAAAGATCTCATTTCAAATCCTGCTTTAAATATTTATTAATTGTCTGACCCTGGGCAAGTTACCAAACCTCTGAGCCTGTAAAATGGGCATAATATCTGTAAAATGGGTATAATAATTCTTTCCTCATAGGTTTGTCATGAAGCTCAATGAAATTTTATACACACATCATTGGTATAATGCTTTAAGGGTTGTAAAGTTCTCTATACACACCAATAATGTGTATGTATATATATATATATATACATACATATATATATATATATATATATATATATATATGTATCTTGGAATATTTTTTCTCCTCCTCTTGATTAAATTTCTACTCATCCTTTAAAAATCAAATCAACTGCCGGTAAACCATTTTGGCTGATGGGCTAAACCAGGGTGAGGTTAATCAAGGGATCTCAAACCCATTGGTGAGTTGGGGGGGTGTCTACCCCAAGCATGTGAATATTTCCCCTGGTGGAACGGGTGGATGAGAACAATTTGTTTCAATGGTCATGAAGGCAGCTGAAGCAGGTGCTGTGGAGCTTTAAGTGCTTAGTTAGACATTAAAGATACCAAAGTCATCCACTGAACATCCTGGATCATCCCCAGTCTTCTTGATTCTGTCCTTCCTCTGGACTGTGATGATTCTGGAGGAGAGAGTGAGGCCAATGGCTTTGTGCAACTCTGCCTCACTTAAATCCAGTTTACACACTAATCAACAGACATCACCCATATGAGCAAAGCAGACTTGAAGTAGCTCAAAGGAAATGCAGGATGTGCAGATTTGGAGATTCCATCTCAATGTTCTCATGGACTATTTGTGCTTGACCTGTGGTAGAGCATTCTGAGCTCTTATCGGTCTGTACAGTCACTGCGGAACACATTGAAACTTAACTTCAGCATAGTGATGTTGTTTTGGTCCTCTTCAAGAACACAGGACAACAACCAACCATTTTATGCAGTTAAAAAAACCACACCCACAATAGTTTGGTTCAAAGGTATAAAGGGTGTTAGAGATGATTTAGTCTGAATCAACTCATTTTATTAACGAGGAGATTGAGATCCAGAGAAAATAAGTAACTTTCCCAAAGGTTAAATGGCACACCTAGCACTAATGAGGTGAATTCAATTCAGTTTAATAAACATTGATGAATCAGTAACGGAATCCTGTCTGCCCAACTCCTAGTGCCCTTTCCATGTCCCATGAGGATTAAAAAATTATCTGGATCCTCAAAAGTAAATTTAATAAAAAATGATTCTGCTAGAAGATAATTTCATGAAACTAAGGCAATGTGTTCTTACTTTTTGATTTTCCTTCCACGAAAGGTAAAAATGAGAATGATTTTCCTACTTAAATGATACTAAGTAATCCTGAAGCACTTTTTGCTATTCCTGTGGCTCAAATGATTCTCTTATTATGACAAAATATATGTGTGTATGTATATATATATATATATATATATATATATTTGGACTTGTGGAATCTTCGTAGGAAGCACAGAAGATAAGTTTTCATTGGATGAGACATCATTTTGGTCTTAAGCACAAAGTAAGTTCTCACATTAGTTTGGCATCCTATATTTGGACAGCTGAAGGGGAACAATTAATAGAAAATGGAATGAAGGTAGACAATAAAAATTAGAGTACCAGTTGGTTAACTGGATTAGGAGCAGTTGAGAGATTTAAGAGAGGAGATGGTTCACTTTTTTCTTAGTTCTTTGGGAGCTGCTGAAAACAGTAGGAAGCCCGACAGGTAGCAAAAGATCATATAATAAGAGTGAATGGAATGAAGTAAAAAAGAATTGAAAATAAAGAAGAATCTAAAAAAGGAGAAAAGAAAAATATGTAGTAGAAAGAGAAAAGCATAGAGGAGTAAGTGAAAGTAGAAAAAAGAGAGAAGAAAGGAAGAAAATGAATGAAAGAAAGAAGCTTTTTATTAAATGCTGACTATGTGTCAAGCAGTGTGGTAAACACTAGAGGGGAGATAGCCCTAAGATAGCTTCCATTGTAATAGGGGGAACACAACGAAGAAAGGGGAGTAAAAGCTAGGGAGGGGAGTTTTGTTTTAGAAAGTTAAAAGGATGGTAAACAGACTCTTAGAGTAGTAAATTAATATACTCTTTTCAGGAGCAGGTAATATTGATTTGATCATGGTTTTGGAATTAGGCAGTTGGAGGCAGGAGAAAGATAGCAGATACGGTATCTGGTTCTGGAAGCAAAGAAGTTCATATTTGACCTCAGATATGAACCCTAGGCAAGTCACGTAAGCTCTATTTGCCTCAGTTCCTCATCTGTACAATGGGGACACACATGAGAAGGAAATGGTGAACTACTCCAGTATCTTTGCCAACAAAACCCCCATGGACAAGTCCATGGGGCTATGTGGAGTTGGAAACGACTGAACAACAAAAAGGAATAGCAATGGCAGATATAATAATAATAATAATTAATAATAATAATAATAATAATAATAATAATAACAGTGAATTAATACCACAGAAGGCTTTACATACATTTTCTCCTTGAGGAAGTGGTCAGCAATATGGGAAGAACAAATGTGAAATAAATAAAAGGGGGAAAGACATTTGAAAGGAAAAAGGTGGGGACAAATCTGTTGGAAAGTTAGAAAGGGCCCAGAAGGGAGGAGCAGGAAACAAAGGGAAGGGATTAATTTATGGTTCTTTCACTTAATGGGGGTGTGGGTGGTAAAATTTCTAGCTTAATTTGCTGATTTTCAAAGTGGAAAATTGTAATCCATATAAATCCATGTAACAAAGAATATAAATAAAGCTAAATCCAAGTGAAAAAAAAGAGAGAAATTAATTCATAGAGGATCCTCAATAATAAGAATGCGTATTAACAATGCATCGTTATAAAGGTATCTAACACAAGGACTAAATGAATAGCCCTATAATTATGAGGATAATTAACAATAAATGTCTTTGGCAAAATTTGGGCTATGAAGTAATTGCAATGAATTTAAACCATAGCGCAGGTTTTGAAAAATCCCAACTAGCATCTGCACAATAGTGAAAGCCATTTGCTGTTGAATGAGACATTTTCATTACACTCATTGTTATGCATGATGAGAAGCTTAGTCTACTGGAAACAGCATTTGGCTGGGAGATCCAAGCTCTAATCTTTCAGTTCCTAGAGTTCCCTCTTTTAAAATTGTCTTCTATTTCCTTATCTGTGTAAATACTCCAACTCTCACCTCGCCATACAACCTGCCTACTCCAGACTGCAAACTCTTTGAAGACAGGGACTCCCTCCCCCTGCCCCATATTAAATTTTGTAACTAGCTACATCCATTCTGTTGTTGGGCTTGTTCTAGGCTTATGGAATCCAAATCATGTTGTCTTGTCCTTTATCTTCCCTCAATGACTGGGGCCTCTTCACCCTGGAATACCCAACTACTAGGAAGTGTATTCTCAACCTGAAGTATCCCTCTGTGAGTCTAGCTCCTATCTCCCATAAGCGAGTTTCTTCTAGAATACTCACTTTGTGAAGGGGTAAAGGCCAATCTTCCTTCTCCTCTCAGCCCTCGTCCTTGGCTTGCTAGACTTCAGAACCATGCTTCCTACAGCAAGTAACCCTCTTCCTTCTTTTCAGCTACCCCTTCTGTACTGTCTTTCTCCATCAGAATGAAGCTCATTAAGTTCAGGGACTGTCTTAAATTTTTTTTTCCCAACTGTAAGATTAATACAGTGGCTGGTATGTAGTAAGCCATTAGTGATTTACTTGTCTCTTTCCCTTATTAGTACGAGAGCAAAATAGATATTTAATAAGTATGTGTTGAGTCAAATTCAATCCTGGCTCTTTAACTAGCCATGACCATATGTACCTTATGTGCCTCAGTTTCCTAAGGAATAATACCTGTCCTATATATGCCACCAATCATCCATTCAATCAACTGGAAAACATCTAAGTGATAACCATGTATCAGATTCTGTGCTAAGCACTTGAGATGTGATTACAAAGAATGAAGCAATCCCCACTAAAAAGGAGTTTACATTTTTGGGATTCATAGTGATGAAATTAGATAATACACTGGAAATCTTTCAGCCGTAGTAATCTTACTTTACCATAGCCTAGTACAAAAGAAGTAAAAGTAAGATTTTAAACTTGGCCCAGCATATAGGGTATTATATACCACTGTAGTTGGAAAACTGACTATGGCAAACTATATTAAACAAGATGTCTAAACACTATTCAATGTTACATTTGAATTTCTCTTTAAATGAACTGTTAGGCATTCTTGCATTACTCTCTATCTTTGTATATTTCTTAATAAAAACCAATAACAGTTAATGGTTGCAAAGTGCTTTACATATATGGTTTTATTTGATCTTCACAATAATCTTGTAAGTAGGTGCTAAATTATTTTATTTTAAAGAGTAGAAAACAGAGTGAGAGAGGGTAAGGGTCTTGTCTTGCCCAGGATCATATAGATATTTTTTGAGATGAATATTTGTGTCTAGTCATATTGTGCCTCCCCCCTCAACAACCATCCTCTACCACAGCGTTTCTCAACCTGTGGGTAGCGACCTCTTTGGCAGTCAAACGACCCTTTCAAGGGTCGCGTAAGACCATCAGAAAACATATATTTCCGATGTTCTTAGGAACTGAGACTCTGCTCCTCTATCTGTCTCCAGGTGGGTCCTCCCACATGCAGATATGCTCATATATGAGTATTAAAGGGGCATGGCATTAGGAAGGTTGAGAACCACTGCTCTACCATCTTTTACTTGGAAGTTGTCTTTAAAAAAATCAAGTGTAAAGTTTCATTTTTTTTCCCCACAAAGCATTCAATATTCTAATTTTAGGATTTTTTGGACCTCTCAGTCATTAAGTACATTAACTATGCCTTACTTAGTATTCTCTGTAAACCCCCAAACACCATCTATGCCTTTATCCCAATCACTTGTCAAAATTTTAAAGAATATAGATAGAGTCAAGCACAGATCCTGAGGACGTTTGACCTTCAAGAAGAAATCAAACTACTAATGAGTACCTTTTGGAGTTGCCCATTCAACTATCTCTGATTATATATAACTTTACTATCATTCATCTTTTCTGGAAGAATACTTGAAAGACTTTATCAAACATTTTCTAAAACCTAAGTAAACCAGGTGCCCTAGTAGTTAGAGCACTGGCCTAGAATCAGGAAGACTTATCTTCACAAATTCAAATCCAGCTACAGACACTAGCTGTGTGACCCTGAGTAATTCACTTAACTCTGTTTCCCTCAGTTTCATCATCTGTAAAATAAGATGGAGAAGGAAATGGCAAACCACTCCAGTATTTTTGCTAAGAAAATCCCAAATGAGGTAAAAAAGAGCTAGATACAACTGATAGAATCAACCAACAGTGAAGTAAGCTGCATCTATAAAGCATGTAGGGAATATTTTAATAACTTTGGGTTTGATAAGTTTTTAGATAACTTAATTGACCTGGTATTGCCTGACATTTGCAGTATTACTTCATTAAAACATTTCACCATGAAACCTGATTTTTTTCCTGTTTTCCTTGTATAACTCCAACTTTCTGAGCTTTTGGTATGGAGTCAGGCATTGTAACTATTACAATCCAATTGAAATCCAAATGTTATGTTTGCAATTCAAATTCAAACATTTTCTGAATTGTTGACTTATCACTAGCTAAAAGCAGCTGGAGTTCTATTTGAAATGATTGTCAATAATTTTAAGTTAAAGCACTAGTCTGGTATCAGAAATAGAAGAGGAACATGTTTAGAAAGAAGATCAGCTAACAGGTCAAAAAATACATGTGAGGAGAAAGGGAGACATCCCAAAGCAAGAGACACTTTGAAGACATAGTAAACTCAATAATGTGTTGGAAGCCAACCAGATTGATCATTTAAAGAAATTTGGATGGTGCTTTCAGTTTTAATAGTAAAATTTCCATCCCAGATGGAATGATTTCATCCATCCTACTCTGACTTTACCATAGCATATGGCTATAGGAAGCTGTAATTCATTTAAATTTCATTTAGTAAGTATGTGTTAATCTCCTACTATGTGCCAGACGCTATGGTAGAACTTGGGGTGTACAATGACAAAAAGTATATAGTCCTTGCCCTCAGGAAGCTTGCATTTTATCGTAGTATAAGATAAGCTGCCAATCTCAATATCTTAAAGTGTCCAATATATCCAATAAAAAATTATGGCACTTACAGTATATATCCCCAATTTAAAAAATGTACACTGTTTAATATAACATTCTGGATCAGGGTTGGCAACTATGACACATTTGTAAGAAAAATATGGCAGTGCCACGAGGTCGGTATTCTACACTGGCTGCTTAGTACTTGTGCATTCAGATTGCCTTATTCCCTCTCTCCATTCTAGGGCCCTCCCCCAATCCTATTATCACAGATAATCCAGTTTCCTTATCAACTTCTGCCAATCCAATGGTTGAAACAGGATCTCAACACGTTCAAAAGCCAATTCATGGACACAGTCATCAGAAAATCAACATTTGTACCATTCTTTACTCTCCTTTGGGTGATATTCCTTCAAGTTCTTGAATATCCCACCATTGTCCCCATCAACAAGTCTTCTCTTCTCTACATATTTAATTTCTTAAAGCAATCCTCATATGACATAAGCCTGAGGTCCCTTACTAATCTAAACACTCCTTTCACAATGTCCTTCAGCTTAATGCTTTTCCTAAAACATGTCCTCCAGAAAGGAACATCATATTACAAAGAGATATGAGAGCCATAGTAATTCTGATATGGATATAAGAGGTTGACAATTTAATAAAAATGATAACTATCAATCAACCAATAAAAATGTATTGTGTCTGCTATATGCTGGGCACTGTGATAAGCCCTTGGCATACCAAAAGAGGCAAAAGGCAATTCCAGACCTCAACAAGCTTACAATCTAATGGAGAAGACAACATGTGACCAAGGCAAGCTACATAAAGGATGCATAGGGAACAACTAATAGAGAGAAGGCACTATTAAGAGGAGTTTGGGAAAGTTTACTGTAGTTGCTGAGGTTTTGGTTGGGCTTAAAGGAAGCCAGTGATATCATTAGTTGGCGAAGGAGGGAGAGCATTCCAGGCATGGAATGGAGGACAGCCAGAGAGAATGTCTGGAACTGAGAGATGGAGTGTTTTGTTTCTGGAACAGCCAGGAGGCCAGTGTTGCTATATCAAAGAGTAACTTAATTTTTTTCTTTAAAAAAAATTCAGCTATGCTAACCAAATGCCTTAAGATTGTAAGACATCATCTCATGTTTTCTTGCCAAATTGCAAAAATTTAGAGATTTTCACATGTTGGAATGGTTTTTCAGGAGGTAACTTACCCTGTTATCTCTCTGAGTGTCTTCATTAGCAGAGTACTTGGCATAGAGCCAGTTCTTAATAAAACTTCATCAAATGTTTCCTTCGCTTCTTCTTCATTTACTCTAAAAAAAGCAAGTATAACCTGATTCTTGGGCTCTGGAAGGATTTCTACAAGTGTCGTCATTCATTCTTCTGCAACATCTTAAAGAAGAACTTGAAAAAGATCAAAGATGGAAAAGGGGCCATCCATGCTTGGGATGCTCCACCTTCACATCTGACTGCAACAGTTATCTTCTTCTAAGGCTCAGCTTGGGTGTTCCTTCCTTGACCTTCTCTGACCTTCTCATCCCCATCCCAACTAAAAGTTAATTTTTCACCTCAAATCTTCTTATAATACTTTGCCTGACTCTATTTTTCCCATTTACTCCCCTTCTGTTGTTCTTGTATCATTACAGTTGTGTTCAATTCCTTGTGACTTCTTTTTGGGGATTTATTGGCATTTCCTTCTCCAGTTCATTTTACAGATGAGGAAACTGGGGCAAACAGAACTAAGTCACTTGCCCAGGGTCACACAGTTTGTAAGTGTCTGAGGCACAATTTGAACTCAGGAAGATGAATTTTCCTGATGCCAGGCCTGGAGCTCTATCCACCTAACCGCCCATGGTATCATATGTGACGTTGAAAGCTCTTTAAAGGTGAATGGGGTTGTTGGTTTTTATCTTTGCCTGTCAAATGCATAGCACTCTGCTTTGGGTAGAACAGGTTTCCAATAAATGTTTATATCAAATTAAAGAATATTTCCAGATTTCTTAAAGTTGAAATCCTCTTCAAGCTATCTCTGGATCTTTGATTCTAAGACATGATCATTTTTTAGAAAGGTGAAACCTAGTGTACTTCAGAGATAAATTAGAGGACATTCCATGGTCTCACCCATTTCTGAATTTATACTTATCACTTTCTATAACCAGTTCTCTTTTGTCCCCCTAATTTTATTTTATGAACCACATCATTTACCATATGCCATGCTATAATACTAATGTATAGATGAAGTAAATGCAGCCACAATTTCTGACATTTTAAGGTTATTCAATGCTATTCTCACATTGATGGGCATGCATTAAGACAAGATAGCTCTCACTGAAAATTATTCCTTTTCTTTTGCCATTTCCAGCCAGGTTCAACACAATGAAGGATCTCAGTTGCCCCACTAGAATATGAATTTTATGAGTTTCAAAGTCTACCTTTTTTTTCTTTGCCAAAGTGCTTTATTTGATGCAATTGTTCCAAGAAGTTTGCTTTTTCTTTAAAAGTGCATTTTAAGAAATTTGATAGGAGACTGAATGAGTAGACTGATTTCACAGCAGATATGTGAAAAGTCTTAACAGAGAGAAGAAAAATCTTAGCAGTAGGGGGTTTAATTTTTACTTTTAAACTATTTTTCTAAATTTAACTTTATAAAGTTCATGCCATACATTTGATTGTCCAAGGTTCCAAGATTAAGTGAAATCTCTTACCGGAGTCTTGATTTGTATTCATTATGGTTATTTTTCAGGCCTTTTCAGTCATGTCCAAGTCTTTGTGACACTATTTGGGGTTTTCTTGGCACGTATTCATTATATTAAACAACAAATATGTTCCAGTGATTCCAAGAAATGCAAGTGCAGAAACTCTTTTAAAGATATTTCTGGGCAGTAATTTATTGGGTGGGACCATCCTTCACCTTCAAGACTACTGCCACACAGGTTCAATGACAGTCTTACAACTAACTCTCAAAATAAAAAGGGAACAATTTCAAAAAGGAAAAATATCCACAAACCCTCAATTTGCCATGAATGCCAGAGGACTACAAATTTGTGGTCCATTGATGATGTCATTAATGTACATTTATAATAAAGTGGAGAGTGAGGTCAAACGGTAAGGAAAAGTCAGAATATTTTCAAAAGTTGGGAGATTTGGTAATGGCATAGAACAATATTCAAATTGAGTTTTAGTTTTCTGTAGGGGCAGTACAGCACAGTGGATGGAGTGCTGTGCATGGAGTCAGAAAGACTCTGAGTTCAAATCCTATCTCTAATATTTACTAGTTGTGTGACTGTGGGCAAGTCACTTACCCTCTATGTTCCTTGGACAACTCCCTAGGTCAACCCTACTTAATAGTTTAGCTGAAATTTATGTTGGTAGGATGAATTTCAAAAGCTGAGGAAATTACAGATCCTTGGAATTTCACACTGAGCAAGAAAACTTGTAGGAAACAGGGAGGAATAAATATATTACAATATCTCTCCCAAAAAGAAACCTAAAACAAATTAAGGATCATTTAAAATAAGTGGATAAACAAAAACTTTTTATTGAACCTTTTCTTTGCCAGGAACATCTCAGTAAATATTGATTTTGTATCATTTTTCATAACAATTTCAATCTGAATTTTAGATGTGAATATTATGTATAGGGGAATGCACTGGATCTGTTGCTTCAGTTATAGTTAAGTCCAATGTGAGGAAGCTCTCTAGCAATGTTGACTGGTACCCATTCTGACACCGATAGTCTTAGAGACTTTTCTTGAGAACAATGAGGGCTGAAGTGTCTTGTGCAGTCACACAACCCATGTGTATATTGAGCCCAAGTCTCCCTACCTCAGAGGTTGACTCTCTGTCCATTTTGCCACACTACTTTTTAATACAGAGTATTATATCACAAATGAAATATATTGATTTATTATCCTATCTTCCCATATCTAACCATAGCTTTTTATCTGTCCATCTGTCTGTCTCTTTCTTCCTCTCTCTCATCTGTTATCTATCTATTACCTGTCTCATCTATCTATCTATTATCTATCTGATTATCTGTCTATTATCTATCTGTTATCTCTCTTATCTATCCATCCATCTCTCTCATCTGTTATGTCTCTCTATTATCTATCATCTCTCTCTCTCTCTCTAGTTATCTGTCTGTTATCTATCTGTCTGTCATCTCTGTTATTCATCCATTCAACCATACATCTACCCATCTCTTTCTGTCTCTCATATGTTATGTATCTCTCTATTATCTATCATCAATCTCATCCATCTATCTATCTATCTATCTATCTATCTATCTATCTGTCTATCTATCTATCTACCTATCATCTCTCTTATCTATCTATCTACAACTTCAAAATGTCTCTAAAAATGAATGCTTTTTAGGTCAGGGCTCCTCCTAGTTCAGGAAGTCTGGTAAATCCTATGGGCCCTGTTTAGAATATTTTTATATACGTAAAATAAAATACATGAGATTACAAAAGGAACCAATTATACTGAAATACAGTTAAGATAAATATGTGCATGTGTCTCTATTTATGTATACATATAAAAGTTCATGTACCGCAGGTTAAGATCTCCTGTTCTAGACATATGTTGACAAAATTACTCATCTAGTCACACATATGAAGCAGGTTTATAAGGACTACAGGGCCAGAAATAAAATGGAATTTATAACAAAAATGAGTTAAGCAAGCATCAGAAAAGGGATGAGACACTCAAGCAAGAAAGGGTAACCTTCTGTAAACCAAGTTTATAGAATAACAGTATCTGGTCCTACACAGAAGTTTGGGGGAAAACTCAATAATGAGAAAAAAGATCCCCCTTTTTTGTCTTCAAAAAGCAGTGAGCATTAGACAGTGGAGTGAGATACAGAACACTAGACCTGGAGGTAGGAAGACCTAAATTGAAATCCTGCCTTGGACACTTACTGCCATATGATCCTGGGTAAGTCACTTAAAAGTTCTCATTCTCAGTTTCATCTTCTATAAAATGACCCTAAGAAAAGTGTTTACCTCACAATTTTGTTGTAAGGATCAAATGAGGCACATATAATGCAGTTTGTCAGTAAATCTTTATTAAGTGCCTACTATAAGCAAAACGATCTGGAATTTTGTCCCGGAGAGTTCTTATTGCTATGAGATCTCAGCTAAATCACTTAAGCTCACCAATTCTTAACTTCCCTACCAATAAAATGGGGGATAATTCCTGTCAGATTTTCTTATAGAATTATTATAAAGAAAACAGTTTGTGCTCTAGAAAGAACTATGCTAATATGAGATATTTTGGTTAAAATGTAACCTATGTAAACAGTCTATAAACTGGAAAAGTAACACATTACAAACACATGCTGACATAGAGGAAAGTGAGGTTATGGTTATAAGAACAACTGGGCAGGTGCCCAACATGAGCATTTGGCATTCAGTGGGTATTTGCTCAATGTAAATGAACAAACCATCTTCTTGTTTTATTAATCAGAATTTACAATCCAATATAAATTTTATAATTGGGAATCAATTTATTAAGCTTGATGGTTTTTTCAGAAGTTAACTGGGCTCGCCAAGAAAGCAGTGGGTCCTCCTCATTGGTTAAAAATACAGCATTTAAGCAAAGGCTAGATGGTCACATTTATTCACTGGGCGCCACTTCTATTAAACCATGAGCATCCTGAAGTGCAGGGACTTTGTGCATTTCTAGTGCCTGGCACATAATAAAAGCTTAATGAATGCTTTTTGGTGGACTGATGACCACTTGTTGGGTGTGATGCTGAGGACAAGAGTTAAACTAGATGGATTCTGAGGTCTCCTTCCACAATGAAATTTTCTGAATCTGCTTTTCAATAAAATGACAAAAAGAGAGAATTTATATTTACAAAAGTGAGATTAGAGCAGTTTTAATTCCACTAATGGACTACTCCCTATGAGACCTAACCTGAAAAAACTAAGGTGTTTTTTTTCCTCCAAAATGTGCTATCTTGTATTTATCAATTCTAAATTGCATTCTGGCTTAAAAGGATAGCCCAATATTTTAGATTCTCTTTGAATTATTTTTTGCCCTATTTTTCAATGCTTTGACATTTTCACCCAATTTGGTGTAACCCAACAATTGCACAAACATATCTTCTACTAAATTACTTGGGTCAATCATTAAAAACCAGTGTAAGCTAACAGCAAAACACACAAGCAAATCCAATGGGACATCACTGTATACTACCATTTAGACTTGAATGAGGCTATGTGGCATGGTCACTGAAGTGCTGAACTGAGAGTTAAGAAGTCCCAGCCTCAGATCCCACTTCTGGCTCTTGCTAGCTATGCGACCATGAGCACGTATGTCATTTATCCTCTAAGCACCAGTTCCTTCATTTGTAAAATGAATATAATAATACCTATAGCATACACCTTATAGATTTGTTGTGATATTCAAGTAGGATGATGACTGTAAAGCATTTTGAAGACTTCAGAGTGCTATATAACTGTTATCACTATTATTACTCTTTTCCACTTGTTAATCCAGATTAGATACTTATTTGGATTGTACCGTCTAAATTTACCAAGAAAAATAGGATTGAAATTCAATTCAGAATTACTCTTTACTTCATCACCATAAAAGAATTTACAGTTGCTGCAATTTAACTTTTTTAAACTTTTGAAAATAACCTATTGGCAAAAAAATAACTGCTTCCTGATGGAAACTTTCAGAAACATTTTTCTACAAATAAACCAGTTTCAAAAATTGAAATCTAAAGTACATCTGATAGGCCATACTCCTCCACATCCTGGTGTATAACAAAATTGCTGCAATGAACATAACATTAGTTGAACAAACATAAAGCTATAATCAAGCATCTGTTTGTGTGCTCTGTGCTCCATATGCACCAGAGTACTGTTCTAATTTCTTTGGTATTCTCAATGGGTTTCTGTGACTATATGCCTAGAATTAATCTTCAGAAGCCCTCCTCCATATGGCACAAGAAAAGTCGACATTGGAACCTTTGTGACACAGAGGACACACAGCTCTCTTTTAAAGAAATAATAATAGGCCATACACATGCAACAACAAGAACAAAAATCTTTGCCTCTGTTTAATGTAAACACAATTCGTCATCAGATGTCTTAGTCAAATTCCAGAATGAATAATGCTGAAAGACTATATATCCCTTCCCCAGTCTACTTTTTCAAATGCTAATATCATTCAGTCACACATCCCTGTAATGGATAGAGTCCTGGGTTTGGGTTCAAAAGACCTCAGTTCAACTCCTGCCACTGACATTTTTGAGCTAAATGACCCTGGACAAGTCATTTAATTTGGTTGCACCTTAGGCATTTCCTTAGGAGTTATTTACTAAATCCCTGGTGGAGTCTAATCAGTGTCTGCACTGATGTCACACTGGGAGTGCCCTAAGCTGAAAAAAATTTCAAGTCCACATAGATCTTTCAAGTGTTTGTTTAAATATCATTCAGATTGTATTTTAGCATAAACATTCTGGAGATGTAGGAATATGTTTTCTGTAATGTACAGTAAATGCAGAAAGCAACTCACTAACTATGGTTTTGATTTTGACTCTTGGATTGTATGTACACATGGAAAATGGAGACAGAAATGTTGACCAGGTAATTATAATGTAGAAAATCTATCTGGTTATGCAGGTCAAACATTTTCTAGGCCTTCATTTCTTATGAAAAAATGTAGGACTTGGAATAAATGTTCTGCTGTTTAATATAGTGTTATGTAGTATGTTAATTTAGGTATTCTCTTCCTTTTTATGTATTTAAAAAATTCTTAAAAATGTATCCTAAATACTAGACAACAAATAGAAAACATGAAATCTTAAGTACTTTTCTCTATATCTAATTTCACAATGATCCTACTAATTCATTATGTAAATACACAATTTTTGTAAGAATAATTTGCTAAACATTATACTACGTACTTTCCATGCCAATGTTATTTCAAATGAAAATAAGTCCATCTTAGACTAGAGTGACTCAACTAAGCTTGATGCTAATTATATGACACCACTCATCAGACAATGAACAGGGATTATTCAACTTCCATGTTCTACAGCAAAATGGTGGCTTCCTTCCTCATGGTGATTACAACTATGATTAATTGCAGAGTTCAAGGTGAAGGAATAATATGGTTCCAGGCATGTATGGTTTCCTTTAACCTAGTCAAGACAGAGTGCCAGATATTTCAATTAATGCTCACTAAGGTCACAAAATCAATTTCTTATCAGCCAAAAACACCCATACTGTAAATTTTATTTTCAAACTATAATCTCTAAATTAAATCTATGTCCCTAAAAAATACAGAGCAGAAACTCAGTCCTCAGGTTTTCTCCCTGATAGCATTTTCACAAATGGCACAAGGCTTTGTGCTCTATATTTAGAATACAATGTTTGGTTAGATTCTGATCTTGCTAGAGAAGGTCATTATCTCTCTCCATGGCAAGTAAAGGCCCAAAGTGTTAATTTCCTCCCTACAGTGCTTTGTATTTACAAGATTTGACCAATTTTTGACACTTCTGTCTTTTAGGCAATGAAGTTGGGGAAGTTTAAACAATAATATATAAAGAATTTGGTCAGAATTATGCCAGCTAGACTTCTGCATGTAGTATAATGATATATTAGAACACAAACACACACACACACACACACACACACACACACACACACACAGAGGAAAATCCATGGTTGAAATTGAAAATAGCATCCAATTGCATTAAATATAATGTAATAGAACCTATCAGTAATGAAGCCAGTCTGACCAATAGCACTCAAGTTATTCACATTTTAATGCAAAAACCATCTGAGTTGCATCTAAAGATATCATCTCCCATTACACTTCTCTGCAGCATTCTTCTTCACATTCTAATTCCTCTGAATAGAACATTTTCTACTAGTTTCTTTCTCAGCCCTCACAAATATAAGCATAACAATGATGATTTAAAACCCAAAACCTTTACAATTCACTCTATGGCAAGGATCTAGATATGAGGGTGTTACATCCAGTAATCTGTCCTAATAACCTTGCACAACAATGTTTTATTATTTAGTGAAGTATACCTTCCTTACTGAAAACAAATCACATTTTTATTTTGTAAAAACCTTTCCAAAGTTTACTCTTAAATTTTGGATATATTTATACAACTACAAAATCCATTTTGTGCAATACTCTTTCATATTTCTGCCTAACAAATTAGACAAATCTATTCGTTACTACTGGGCCATGGGACCAATTTGATGCTTGATACAGGAACACAGGATATAAAATCATATCTCTGGCAGACAGAAAGTGGAACATTATCTGAGATAATATATTAACAGCTTCTTAAATGAATTTTCCTACATCCTCCAAACATGTAATCTGTTGGTAGATTTCAGAGTCACTGAAAAGGATGAAAAGGAATTTTCCTAGAGAAAGGAAGTTAGTAACACTTGGCAAGGGTTAAAACACATTTTTTAATTAAACAAATACGTCTCCCTATATGAATAATCAACTAGACCTTTAGAAACCCTCTTGTGCTGGGGTGTGTGTGGGGGTGTTTGGATTCTTTCAACAATACCCTTCACATGTTTAGTTGTATTCAGATGCTAATAATAGTCCTTTCAAAGACATAAAGAAAAAATTCATTCCTTCCTGACTCATGCTTAGAGCAGGTTAAGAAAAAATACAGAATTTGGTGAGCTAAATATCCCTCAAATAGTGTACATCCAGGCAAAAAAGACACTTCAAATGAGTGACAGCAATGTGAAGCCCCACAAAAATATACCTTATATTAGGAATAATATTTAAAAAGGTAAACCCAATGAGAATATGATTTGAGTAACAAAGAGACTAAAATTCAAGGAAGCCAGGCAATGACATGTCCATGTTCCACCATCATAGAGAAATTTCTATGAGGGGATGAGAGTACTGCGGTGTAGTAGATAAAACCCTGAACCTGAAGTCAACAAGACCTGGGCTTTAATACCATCTCAGGTACTTACTAGCTATGTGATCCTTACCAGGCAGTTGCTTAAAGCTTTCTGGGGCTTATTTTATTTTTCTATGAAAAAAAATGGAGTTGGACTCCACGACTACTAAGGTTCCATCCAACTCTGAATCTATCATCCTATAAGTAGAACTGGAAAGGGAGCACTGAGTTTAGATACCACATCAGAAACCAAGATGTGAGCATCCAGTGGTGCATGTTAGATAGAGTGCTGACCTTGATGTCAGGAAGATTTGGGTTTCAATCCCATCCCTGATACTGGCTCTAAACCACATCACTCAATCTCATCTATAAAATACGGATAACAATATGGAGTTCTTAGTGGTCCTTGGTTTTCTTAGCAGTCTTACAATGCTCAAATGAGATACAATCTAATTCAGTGGTTCTCAACCTTCCTAATGCCTTTAATACAGTTCCTCATGTTGTGGTGACCCCCAACCATAAAATTATTTTCATTGCTACTTCATAACTGTAATTTTGCTACTGTTATGAATCGTAATGTAAATATCTGATATGCAGGATATATTTTCATGGTTACAAATTGAACATAACCCACAGGTTGAGAACCACTGATCTAATTCAAGAAGAATACAGTAAACATATACTATGTGTAAGGCTTTGGGGTATATAAGGACAAAATAGTAAATAGGTCCTACCCTTCAAGAGCTTATGTTTTCTATTATAAGGAGATTCTTGCTCATAAACAGATTAGTCTAGATGGCTTCTAAGGTCCTTTCTAAATCTGAGGTTCCAATTCTGATTTTGATCATCCAGTTTTTTCTTTCTTAAAAACTTCCATTAAGTGTGAACCTGATGACTTTGGAGGTAGCTCATTCTTCCTAATCATGGCTCTCATTGTTGGGCAGCTGAGTGGCACAACGGCCAGAGTGCTGGACTTGGAGTCAGGAAAACTCATCTTTACTGAGTTCAAATCTGGCTTCAGATACTTATTAGTTGTGTGACCCACAGTAAGTACCTTAACTCCATTTGTCTCAGTTTCCTCATCTGCAAAATGAGCTGGAGAAGGAAATGGCAAACCTCTGCAATATCTTTGCCAAGAAAACCACAAAGGGGGTCATGAAGAGTTGGATGCGAGTGAAAGGACTTTGTGTGTGTCTACACATACATAAATAAATATAAATGTGTGTATATATATTTGTAAATAGTTGTTTGTATATATGAGTTTTTTTTTTCAACTGATCTTTCTATGATGAATTTTCTAATCCTCTTACCATAAAATGAGGTGGTCCTCTTCTGTGTGCACACTGAAACTGACATACAAAATTGACTATTATTCCAGATGTGGTCTGATCAAGGTAGAGTACAGCCATCCATGCAATAGGGTTACTCATTACTCCATTAGACTGTGAGCTCCTTAAGAGGAGGGTCTTTTTTTTTAACCTTTCTTCGTATCCTCAGTGCTTAGCATAGTTAATTAATGTTGATTTCTTTCTTTCTTTTTTTTTAAACTTGAATGTAATATTTATTTGGTGAATTTACATGTAAGTTCACTTACAAAAGAAAAGTTACAGACAAATGTAACTTTCAGTGCAGTTTCAAATATTTTAAGAACAGGCAAGAATCTGTGAGAATTTGGAATGATAATATTGAACAACACATGCATCATTTTCCTTTGTGTGTTTTTTTTCTACCCCTCCCCAGGGGGAGGAATGGAGAAGAGTAGAAGAAAATGTCAGTGTCAATGAAAATAAAGCCATGTGAATAAAAACCCTTTTAGAGAATCGAGGAATTTAAAGTTGGAGATAAGTAACTACCCCAAAATCAGCAGTAGTTGGCCTCGAAGGTGCATCATTTAAAGACCAAAAATGGAGAGAGTGTTTAGATCTTAATTGTCACTATCCTGGCTGTCAAAATAATTTCACTTCCCAATTTGGTACCTTTAGACCCATGATCTCCTAAAGCCAGGAGTTACTGCCCTTACTGTGAAAGAGGGACCAATGGTGACTTCTTTCTTAGTCCATTGTGGGGACTAAAAGTTTTTAAATGATCCATATTTTGACCCAGAAGCTTAGATCAATTTAGCAAATTGATGAAAGACATCAGCCTCTGTTGGCAAATCTGTTCTCTGTTAGCACTTTTAAAAACTCATTCATTTTCACTTTTTCTGTTGCATTATGATTATTTTTGTACACGTCTGATTTTATCCTCCCTGGAACTGTTAAATCCTTGAAGGAAGGGACTTAATCAGACTAATATGTTTATCTTGCTCTATGAGCAACCCAGTTCTTTTGAAGTTAATAGACACTCAAAACACTTTATGAAATGAGCTGAATTATCCTGGGTTCAAATCATACCTCAGACACATACTAATTGTGTAACTACAGGCATGCAATCAAACCTCTCCATTTCCTCATCCCTAAAGTGAAGGATAGTAATATTTTATTAATTAGCCCAAGGATTGTTGTGAGTTGAGAAGGGAATGTTTGGTCCTCTGAGCTGCAAATGCCAAAATGCCAGTCTGTTCTCATTTAATTTCTAATTTTTAATTTTAAAATTCAGAAAGTACCTTAGAAACCTTAAGGGACCATACAACTCTGAGTGATTACTATTATCATCCCTACACTTACATATAATTTAGAATAAGACCAGTAAACTCACAGCTATTGTCTATGTGTGCAGAAATTGGCTAACGACTTCCTTTTTGCCAAAGGTTTAATCAGTCTTCTGTCACCAAACCTTTTATTTCAAGATGTCTATAAGTAATAAATCAGCACTAATAAAGACAGTTGCATGTCAACTAATCGAAGAGATCCTTGGTAGATGTTGTAGCAAATAAAAAGTTTCAATGATGACTTTTTATTTTAGAAAAGATACAGTCCCTGACTATAGGTGGTAACCTAGGAGGGATAAAAGATACATAAATGGCTATAATATGAAATAATCCAAAGGTAAGTGAACAAGAAAGGTGCAATAAAACTTTCATGTGATCCTGGAGGGAAAAAAAAAACCTATCACCCATTGGTGGTCCTGATCAGGGAAGTGTGAAGGACACATGCACATCCACCTTCTTCCCCTTCATTTTTGCAGATGAGGAAACCAAGCTCAGAGGAATTAAGTGAGTTACTCAGGGTCACACAATTAATGTCTAATGTAGGATTTGAATCCAGGAGATTTGCCAGCAGAGGTTGAATGTCCTTTTGTCAATTTACTAAATTGATCCAGGCTTCTGGGTCAAAATATGGAGTATTCAAAACTTTTTAGTGCCCCCAAAGGACTAAGAAAGAAATCAACCTTCGTCTCTTTCACAGTAGGGGCCACCCGTTGCAGTGGAGGTGATCAGGGAAGACTTGATGATGAAGATTATTATTATTAAAAAAAATAATAATAAAATGCATATTAAAATTGGATGATTTGTGGAACTGAATACTGTTAAACTATAACAACCAATCTTGCTCCCAAATAACAGATATTAAAAGCTACCTTCTCCTATGTATTTGGAGAGGTGGTGGATTATGGAACACTGCATATAGTTTCAAACTTTTTTGATATATTGGTTAGTCTTGCTGTATTGTTTCCTCCAATATTATTATTATTATTATTATTATTATTATTATTACATTAGCCCCTATTCTTTGTATAAGAGATTGCTTTTTATCAGGAAGTGAGAAGGACATATTGGTAAATGTAGCTGACACATGAAAGATATCAGTGAAAATATACTTCTAAAGAAGTGAATGGCGAGTTTTTCCTACTTTACCTCTCCCTACCCACCCTCTGACAGAAAAGTTATGGAGAAATAACATTTGTCCAAAATCAGACATGATTTTGTCTGGGAGGAGGAGAGAGAGAAAGAGAATCAGCAGAAAACTGGGCAATGCTCAAATTAGATCACGCACTTCTGAAGTAAGAAGAGTTGGTTATAGAGTACGTTGATTCCCTATAAGACATTCCCAGTTCAAAGCAAATGCCATTGAATTTTACAAACACAGGCTTAAACCTTTAAAAGTTGATGAGGCAGGATGCCCACACAAGATACCCTGAAACATAGACCATTATGACGTGTTGGTGAAGCATTCATGTTGCCCCGTTGCTCGCCTGCCAATTGTATGATTATCAAGCAAGAGAAGATTAAAACCAACATGAAGTCTCACATTTAGGGCCCAGTTTTAATCTCTAAATAGCTCAGAGAGATAGAGCTGAAGGAAAATTGAAGAAGACAAAGCTCACCCTTTCATTTCACATATAAACTTTCATTTCCCAAGTCCCTGCAGGACATCTTCCAAAAATGTTTGTTCTTACTGTGGCTTCTCCTTCAGCTTGGGCCATGTGATTTCTTCCTCTACACTTTGTACACAACAATTACTTTAGCACAAAGCAGAAAGGGAAGATGAAGGCTTAGTGTTCATGGATGTGTATGAGGATGTGTGCCCGTGTGACACTCTCATATTGTATGCACTAGTGTCAAGGTGTAAAAATTCTGAATTGTGACTTCTGAAACAGACAGTTTTGACAGATTTTAGTGCTCTAATAAAAGGGGTCTTAACCTGGACTCCATGGTAGATTTTGGGGGCTCTGGGAACTTAGATGGGAAAAATACATTTTATTATCACTAACCTCTAACTGAAATTTAGCACAATTCTATTATGAATTATTTCAAAACATTATCCTGAGAAAAAGCTATCGGAAAATTTCATATATATATATATATTATATATGTGTACCATATATACGTGTATGTGTGTGTGTGTGTGTGTGTGTGTGTGTGTGTGTGTGTGTGTGTGTGTGTGTGTGTAAAGGTTCAAAGACCTTTCTCTAATGTAATTTCTGAACTAGGCAGGTGTAGATTATTTTAATACTCTGCTTTTTTTAATACAGAATTTGGCACATGCACTTTATGGGAGAGGGAGGCAGAGGATAGAATACTACAAATGGAGTCAGGAAGATTTGAATTAGAATTCTCCTCCAGGGGTAGGCAAAATGTCATTTTACTAGGGGTGTGACCATGGCCAAATTATTTGATGTCCCAGAGACTCAGTTTCTTCATTGATAAAATGTGGGTAAATAGAACTAAGGGTGGGAAGTAGAAAAAATAAATGTTTGTTTATGAAAAAAAAATTAAAAATAGAAGATTAAAATAATATTTGAAAAATATGAATGTTCCTTTTTAAATAGAAAGAGTCATACATTTCTAGGATGGAAGTTAAAAGCAGTAGACAGTAAAAAATACTGTATAAATGAATGAATACTCAAGTTCCTTTGGAGAAGACAAGGATATTTTTTTAAAGCATGCATAAACGTGAACTTGAAAGAAAAATCACTGACAACGGGCATATTTCTATATTAAAAATGTTTTACAGCATGAAAAACATGCAGACCAAAGGACCTTGAACTATTTTTTTTTCTTCTCTAGAAAACATTTACTACTGTTTAGTTGGTTATCAACACAGAGAGAGGAAATAAAAGAAAGAAGAATACATATGCTGGGTAATGGTGGAGGTATTAAAAAGAAACTATTAAAAACATCATTAAAAGCTGGTTGTCAAAGGTCCAAATGGAGAAAAATTAGTGATGTTAATAATGGTGATTATGACGGTTGCCACCGACCTATAGAACAAAGTCGGGAAGCTGCTTACTAAGAACCATGGTCCTGGCAGTAATGACTGGAGAGGAAACATATGCAAAGGTGATTGATGGGGCTATTCTGAAGGTCACTGAACTATCAAAATGTGATGATGCCATTCAATTAACTACCCCATAAAATCCAAGATTATTTATTGAAAAGAATTTTGTGGAGTCTGTAGAACAGCATATTACAAATTCCTGCTGCATGTACAGAGCCGGCGAACGCCTGATCTAATGTACTATTAAGCCATTGTAGCTTTGCTCTACATATTTTAAGCATTAAACTAATTATGATGAGGCTTAGCCTGACTATGCTGTATATTTAATCTTTTTTAAGAGCCTATCAAATTGAATCACACAATACAACTTGTTTATGCTATAAGCAAACACATGCAATATTAACAGTGCTCAGTACACTGGCTTAATTAGAAAAACCTCGGTCTTGTCTTAAATACATTTAGGGGTATAATATTGTGCGGTTCTCATCTGAACTTGCCATTTAATTATATTTTAAACATAATTTATGTGACTTGGAAATTTTTTTTTTTGCTTTGTTGAAGTTTGGTTTGTTGACCTCTTCAAAGGAATCATAAGAATCACATAATTAGAGTTAGAAGAAACCCCAGAAGTCACTCAGGCTTACCCATACAAAGAAAGGGATCCCCACAATAACAACCGACAAGTGAACATCTACCCTCTGCTTTCACACCTTCAAGGCAGGGCAATCCATTGCCTCTCTGAGTAGCTCATTCCTCTTCAGTACGACTTCAAGGTGTTAGGGTTTTTTGTTTGTTTGTTATTGTTTTGTTTTGCTCCCTGGCATTGAGCCTAAATTTCTCTTTGAAAATTCCACTCATTGGCATCTCTGCTGAAAAGGCAGTGTAGGCTGATCCTGCCCCTCCTTCATTCCAAAACGATGGGAGACCATTAGGAAACACCAAGAGAAGTGTGGTTCTATTGGCATCATTACCAGAATAATCTGGTTTATTTATGTCATTTGCTTCCCAAGCTTCCCCATCAAATTTATTCTGTTCTTCCTTCAGCTACTTGTGGCTACCTTGGAGTCCAATCCCTTGGCATACCTGATGGCTGAAATGCTCCTTCTGCTAGCAAAAAAACAACCATCATCTGAAATGCTTTGAAAACCCCCCTCTTCTACCAGGTCAGTCAACAAGCATTTATTAAGCCCTTATTATGTGCCAGATACCATATTAAGCAATAAAGGTATGATGATAAAAGTGAAATAGTGCCTGTCCTCAAGGAGGTTTTATTCTATTGAAGGAAACACATAAAATCTCCCCAGTTTAAAAAAAAAGTAAGCAAGATTCATTTGGCAAATGTAAATGCCAAGAGTTTCTTCATTCAACAATCCATGGAATGAACTCTTTTTTTGCTTAAATATAGTCAACATATACTTTAATATCCTAACATCTTGGGAGAATAATAGAAGGTAAAGAACCCAGCCAAGTTCACAACAAGAATTGATAGAGTGATATAAACTCCTCAAATTGATATGAGTAGAATGGATGCCACTGCTGGTATTAGCTTTGTTTCAATGTCTACTTCCTATCTATGGCTTTTCAGGTCCCAATGCACTGTCTGTCTTGGCCGCCATTTGTATTCATCCACTATGCCATTCATGACCTAACTGTTACTGCCAGCTTATGAGTTCACTACACTGGTAGGTCCTCTCAACAATTTTCATTTTCTGTTGAGTCACAGGACTTAGAGGTAAAGGAGGTCTCATCTACCTAGAACTATAACTAACATGAGATGATAAGGACTTTGTCTCCAGGTTACTGGCCCAACAGGTACAAAGTTCTCACCCCTTCTCCTGTGGTCTGCTTGTGCTATGAGGACCACCACTCTTACCTCTTCCCATTGTAATTAGCACTGAACTTTTGTGCTTTGTGCTACCTCTGGCCCCATTCAACTGTGTTCTCTCTCATTCTTCATGCCATTACCATTCCTTTGGCTGAATTTGACCCAGAGTTCTAGCAATAGCTTTCTTTTATCCATCAGCCTCATCTTAAAGATGAGGATGCCAAAATCAAAAAGTATTCAATGACTTTGTCGAGGTAGTAAATAGTGGGGGACAAAATTTAAATCAAGGTTGTCTGTTGGTGTGGTTCAGTGGAAATAGTGAAGAGGGTGAGAAAAGATAGGTGTTCAAGGGACCCCAATGAGCCCCTGGAGGGTTAGTCTGGAAAGAATTCTTAGGACTCAAGCAATCTTTTAAGTCAGGATTGTAAAAGTTAATTGTTATGCTTTATAGCAGGCAGGAGGTTTTAGGGAACCTGAAAACTTAAAGGAGTCAGGAGTACAGATTATAAAGCAATAAAATTGCAAATCAGATATCGATTATGCTAACTAGGCGAGTAAGGGTGAGATTAGAGAGGAGTTAAGGAGTGGTCAGTGTTCAAAGGACTTTTCATATCTACTGTGCAGGTGTGTTGCCCATAATTCACTGGGTAAAACCCACAGGAGAGGGCTGCATGGAGGTGCAGTTTTAGGCTTGAAACATCACTGGGTCACCTAGTGGTCAGAGCTGACTGAGAGATGTCCAGTCTGTTACCCATCAATGTCCTGTTTGACAAGATGGATGTTGGGAAGCTAGACTAATTGGGGATTCAAGATGTGCCTAATTGGAGAGAAGCTAGCTTACTGATAGTACATTGAAGGATTTATAGGTGCAGCTGGCCATTAGAACAAAGGGGCTATAAATTTCTCTAAGCTAAAGTGATTGTTTACATGGTTAGTGAAGGATTCATAGGTATAGCTTGTTATTGTACCAAGCAGGGATAAACAGTTCATGAATTGTAGCTAGGCAGAGTGCTGGCCTCGGGAAGAGGCAGAGTTAATACTTTGAGGCTGGGGAAAGTATGATTTTACAACTTGATTTCACAAGCTGATATTACAAACATGGGTACCTGAACACAAGTGTGATTTTACAAACTGAAGTTACAACTGGATGTTACAAACATAGGCACCCCAACACCCCGTCAATAGCACTAGCCATGGAGTTAGAAGGCCTGAATCACTTAACCCTCTCTGTGCCTCAGAATGAAGGGATTAGTCTAGATAGCCTATCAGTCCATTACAGCACTTGATTTTGCATCCTAAGACTAAACCCAGAAGTTTTCCCACTATATTCACTGCCTGTCAAGACATTATGTGACATTGTGTTTCCACACAAAACTGGTAGCAAGAGTCAAACTTGGCTAGCCTCACAAAAAGAAACCCATGCCTCTGTGCTATCACTTGGGATGCTGAGGTTATTCTCAATGGGCTGCCTGAGGAACTGGTCGATCAACCAACCAGCATTTATTATATGCTTACTTTGGGCTAACCTCTGTGTTAAGCTCTGCATATAAAGAAAAAGGAAAAACAAATCCCTGCCCTCGGGAAGGTATTATTTTAATGGAGGACACAATATGTATATAAATAGGTTAACACTATACATAAGGAGTAAATGGAAGGTAATCTCAGAGGGGAAGGCACTAGCAGCTGAGTGGACTGCGAGGGGCCTCTAGTCTGGCCTTTGAGATGAATCTTAAAGGAAGCCAAGATGTAGAGGTGAGGAAGGAAAACTTTCTAGGAAGGAAGGAACTGAAGACTCAACAATCAACCTCCATATATCATGAGGGAGGTAAAATTGTGGTCAAGGAACACATGAGCACGTCTACATCATATGGAAAGGTTTCCCAGCTGGGGTTTTTTTTTTTTTTGGTATGTTTTTTTTTTTTTTGGCTCTGATATCAGCTAATCACAGTTAAAAAGGTCTCACTCCCTGGGATAAACTACCTTTATGAGATCTGTAGGGGGAATGTCATGGACAGAATGTAATGGAGTCCAGAAAACCTGCAGTCTGGCCCTGCCTCTGATACATATCAGCTGAGGAATCAGGAGTAAGCAAATCACTTAAATTCTTGGCTTTTGAGGCCTTTCTCTAAGCTAATTAATGACAGGTGAGCTGCAGACCTTCAACAGGAGGGAGCCCTTACACAGGGATAAAACATAGGTGCAGATAATACCTTTCCCTCCTTCAACTGTCCCTGCTCTCCCCCAAAAAGAGAGTATATAGCCCTGACCCATTTCAAAATCAATAATCATCAAGTCAAAAGTCTTTTATGCTAATCCATTTTTGAAAAGCATGTCATATGCAATTGGTAATGCAAGAAAATAGCAATACTTACAGTCAAGCCTTCTCCTATCCAAAATGATTCCAAAAGGTATGAGAGAATGCTTACCCTTACATATCGTTATGCCATTTCCTGTGAATCCTGGGAAACAATAGCAGCCTTCGATTCCATTCCGAATCTCACATTTTGCATGCGGGTCACATTGGGTCTTGGCGCAGTTCTGAGCAAGGGCCCGGTCCAGCAAAGTGGACAAGCACACTAAGCAAAAGGAGACACTTAAAATAGACATTTTCCTTTTGTTTTTCTTTTGTAATTCAACTGGGGAGTGCACATCATCTATTGGAAAACTGGGAGGTTTAGAAGATAAGAGTTTGAATCCCAGCTGTACTACTTATTTTCTATGTGTCATTGGGCAAATGAGCCTCAGTTTTCTAATATGTAAAATGAGAAGGTTGACCTCTCAGGTCCTGTCCATGTCTATGTTTATGATCTATGCCCCCATAAGTGGTGATGTAAACAACAGATTGGAATTGGTTTTTTTTTGGTAGGAATATTAACGTTTTCTTACTTCTTCAGCTAGGACATAGAGCCTTCAATCAGTCTATAATCAAAAT
>CM053584.1:43517154-43542566 GCA_028627135.1 Pseudochirops cupreus | reverse complement strand
TCTATCTATCTATCTATCTATCTATCTATCTCTCTGTACTCCGTCTCTGTCTCTCTTTGTCTCTATTTCTCCCCACAAATATAATTCCTTGATAGCAAGGACTGTTTCATTTTTTGTCTTTGTATTCTCAGCCCCTAAAATAGTGCTTGATGCAGAGGAGGTGCTTAATAAATGCTTGCTCAGTGTTTGATTGATATCCTGGGTGCTGAGGTAGGGATTGGGAATATAAATACAAAATTGTCATACCCTTACCTCATAGAGCTTACATTCTTTGACCTACTGTAGATTTAAGAGTTGGAAGGAAACTTAGAGACCCTCCTAGTTTAACCCCCTTAATTTACAAATGAGGAAACTGAGGTTTGTCCAGACAGATAAAGTGACTATCCTAACATCTCATGGGTGATCACCCCACCCGCCCCCTGCATTTTGAGTCCTTTTAAAGTTAAATTATGATGATTTTAAATGTACTTCTCTAGAAATTTCTTTGTTTAGCAGTCAATGCAAAATATGCCTGAAAACTTTTAAAACTTGAAAGTCTATTTTTTTTCTAAACTCAAAAAATCATGGCATATGATATAGGGTCAATAGACCATAGTTCTTGTATATGAAAAGAGCATCAGATATTTTAAAATGCATGTTTTTTTTAAAAGGAGACAATAATTTCTGTAATACAATCAATAATGGGCACTTTCCCCCAGGATCACCTATTTTCTGTAACACAAGTTTTAAGATATTCAGCCTTTACTACTCACAGAGCAAAGACCAGTCTTCAGGAAATGGAAAGCAGTACAATCTGGAGTAACTTAAAAACAATGAAATGCAGGACAGAGCAAAACTTTATCTCTAAGTGAATGGAAATAAAGTTGGACAATCTTTAGTGGACTGTTAAGAAGAGATAAGGGAACTCCCTGGGAAGACGCACATCCTCCCCGCCCTCCCCCCCCCCCCGGTTTTTTTAAATTGTTGTTTCAAGAAGCCAACTCACAAGAAGCCCACTTGGGGCTGAATAGGTATGAGTTATATAAGTTCTTGTTCCTAGAAAAGTCAGGAGATAAATTATCCTTATCTTGTAGCAAGAGATTCCTAAGTTAAATCCAAGCCCTACAGAGGGGCTAGATGTGATGATGTCTCACTCAAAATCCATTTGCTGTTCATCAAAGGATTTATTTTCTTCAAACAGAACATCATTTAAAGGAGTGTTCAAATGAACCCCAATGCTTATAGTTTCCATGGCTTGAAATTTAGGTCCTTATAAGGAGCCCACTTAGTGCTGGGTCTTGGGATTTAGCAATTTCTTGTCCCTCTGGGGCTTTCTTTGCCAAGAGAGAGAAGAAAGTAGTAGTTTCTCAGATACAGAGGCCAGAGGACTAAACTTTTGAGTTGAGAGGCCCAGAAGAGAACCAGGCCATGGATTTAGTGCACAGGATCTTAATTGGAGATCTGTGAACTTAAAAAAAAGTTTTTAATAACTATATTTCAATGTATTTGATTTCTTTTGTAATCCTAGTTTTAAAAATACATTTAAAAATACTATTCTGAGAAGGCGTCTGGTTGCCTTGCTACCCTGCCAAAGGAGTTCATGATGCTAAAGGGATTAAGAACCAGTGATTTAGTGCTAAAGGGGATAGACAAAGTCCACTTATTGCATTTTGCAGGAAATTGAGGTCCAGGTAGGGGAAATCACTTATCTAAGATCACACAGGTCTTAAGTGGTAGGATTCAATCCAAATCTGTTTCTTCTGACCCTAGATCTTGAGCTCTGTCTCTCCAAATCTACACCCAAGCAAAATGCTAGCGTGTCCCTGCTCCCTCCCAGGGTCAAGGATGGTAACTCACCTAGAAGCGGGATCAGTTTCATTGGTCACGGATGGGACGAGCTAGACCTGAATGCTTTGGACTGGAGCTGTTGGGCTGCTCCGGTTGTGGCTGCAGAGAGCTGGTTCTACCCTTGGATCCTGGACGCAGCTGGCTGGGGGGGGGGGGGGGGGTCAGCTGAGGTGGGAGGAGGCCCCAGTGCATTGGAGCAGTGACGCTCTTCACTTCCTTTAGAGACTTCCCGGCCCTTTTGTGTATGTGTGTATGTGTGTATGTGGGAAAACAACGAAGCCACCTCCCATGTCCGGCCACCAGGACTCTACCCTGACCTGGCTTGATGCCTGGTCTCGAAATGTTCTCCTTGTTACTCCAAAACTCTTGCACATCCTCTTAGTGTTCCTGGAGAAGCTTCTGCCCAGCCCTCCCCCTCCTCCTTTACACAGCCATTCCATTTATTTTAGAGGTCATTTAGTTCAACACTCTCAATTTACGGAAGAGGAAACTCTGGCTAGGAGAGGTTAAAGTGACTTGCCTGTAAAAGTAAGAGACAGTCAGGATTTTAACTTTTATCCTGTGATTCTAAATCTCCTGGAAAGCTCTCAATCCTCAAAGCAAACTCAACCGTGCATGCCCTCCCCAGGCCTAACCCCAGACCCTATACATAGCATCCCCTTCTCCTGAGCACAGAATCTTCTCTCCATTGCACAATCATATCTGCTTTTCTCTAGCTGGTCCTATGTACCTCCCCAAAGAGGCAGGAACCCAAGATTGACTGAAATTTGTTTTTCCTTCTAGGAGTTTATAACTGTCTTGAGCTCCTCATCCGTAAAATGGGTTTGTTTCCTGACACATGTACCAATCTCTTAGGATGGTTGTGAGGATGATTTGTTAAAACTCAGGTCATAGACTGACAAGAGGAAAAAGGATCTTAGGAGTTATGTGTCCAACCTGCTTTACAGAGAAGGAAACAGGATCAGAATGGTGAAATACTGTGTCCAAAGATGCAAAGCTGTTACATTTCAGAGCTGAGACTTGAATCCAAGTTTGCAAATCAGTTATTCTTTCTATTGCTCTACAGAGGAATTACTTTATCCATAATATAAACAAATCTAGTATAAATGTAACCCAATGATATAAATACTTTATAATTATACTTTAAGCAAAATAATTATAAATATAAAACAACCATAATGTAAACAGACAGGATGCTTATAAAACATTCAATCCATACTCATCTCAACTCTTAGTAGAGTGTAAGCTCCTTGAAGGAAGGGACAATTTTATTTTTATATATCCACTGCTTTGTTCATAATAGGAGTTTAAGAAATACTTGTTGAATTGAATCGATGGTTTCTCTAGTTTTCCCAAACTGTGTATATCATTTTAACTGAATAGCTAACATCAGAATTTACATGAATGAAATAATATATTCTGGTTTAAAACTCACATACCTAACCACTTTATTTTAAATTCAACTAGCTTAATTTTGTTCCAGGCTACTACAGCATTTTGCAGATTTTGGTTTGACTCCACCTCATGGGGATATAGCTTATCTGTAGTCAAAATATACATACATAGCAAGTTCAGTTTCAACATACCCACATTTACAACTTAGCTTTGAAAAAGACATTTCTAAGTGTCTCTGTTTTTCAGAGAACAGAGCCAAATTTTAAACTAGATTTCTAATTCTAAGACTCTATAGAGAAGGTGTATGTACGTATGACATAAAGAGTAATCTATCAAAGGGGTAACAAGGGTAAGTCAGCAGAAGCATTTCCCAATGGCATGTAAAGATATGGGGGGGGGGCAGAAAAATATATATGATACATACTTGCTATCCCAATTAGGTCTTCCTATTAGAGTAGGAGCTACAATTTTATAGTTTGTCTGGAATAGGGGGAGGGGAATGTGGCTAATTATTATACCTACTCTTCCTAATATTTAGAATGAATACTGAACACCTCTCCCAAAATGGTTCATTTATTCCTGTACCCGATAAGCACACTTTTGCTTTAAGAGAAACATGAGAGAGTCAATTCAAATTCAAGTATCCTATAAGCTACTTGACTTGGTTCAATTCAGGCTCCATTCACAAAACAAGCTTGGTGGAAGTTTAAAAGGTAAATGAAAAATGTTTGTCTTTGTCCCAAATAATTTCTCAGTCATGTCTTTTTTCCCCTTGTTTTTGTTGGCAGATGGAAGTTTATTCAACACAACATAATTCTCAAAGGGGAGATAAAGGACTCAAAACAGACAATATTTTGTAAAAAGCTTTCAGTTTTAAGACTGCTCTTTTGTAAATCTCAAAATCACTCAGAATCCCTTTTATTAAATTGTTTTTTTCCTCCAGGAATTTAGTGAGCCACTATGTGGCATCATCATCATCTCTCTAATTTACCTTTTTTGATAAAGAAGAAACAGTTTAAATTTTTGTTTAGGAAAAAGGCTTGATTTAGATATTTTAATTTATCACCAAAAAAAAAAACCCTAAAGGAAAATTTTAGAGGTTTCTTAGAATTACTATTAAAGGAAAATATAAAGAATTAAAAATAAATTTCCCCTAGAACTTTGCCAACATTCTTCAATTAGGCACTATGACCCTGAGCTTCTGTTTCAAATCATTAGTTGTGTATTGGACTTTTCAAACTAGATGTCATAGAGAAATCACAAGCTCACCTTGTCCAAAATTGGACTTCCCATTTTATAGTTGAGGAAAAGGTGGTACACAGAGGATAAGTGACTTGCCTAGGGTCACTTAACTATTTCTTCCTAGAACTTAGTTCTTCATGACTTCAGACCCTCTATCCACCATGAAAAATAACTGCCTCAATTGAGAACTTTGAAAAACACAATTACCAACTGTGATTCAGGAGAGGAGATGATAAAACATGCTATCCACCCCCGGTATAGATGTATTAGGTTTAGGATATAGAATGATCTAGACCCAAAGTTTTAGACATGGCCCATGTGGGAACTGGTTTATGTTTTGACTATGCATTTTTGTTACAAATGTTTTTCTTTTATTCTGCTTCTCCCCCCCACCCTGCCCAAGTGAAGGTATGGAGTTGGAGAGAGGAAGATTTTTCTTAATTGCAAAAAATAAGATGGAATTTTTAAAAATAATATATTCTTTGCTGGTGGCAAGTTTCATTCCTTGTATTTGTATTCCAGGTGCCTAGCACAATGCCTGCCATGTAGTAGGTACTTACTAAATGTGTTTTTATTGATTTCTTGATATTTAACTATTGGAGACATCATCATCATCATAAATTGAGATAAAAGCACTCCTCACATACTCAAATGGCTCTCTTATTTCATCGTTTTGGAAGTTCCCTCCAATAATACAGATGGAAACCTATTTATATCTACCTGTCCTTTCCACATTTTCCTAATAGTTGACTACAAAGAGTCCATACAATCTTTCAGAAACTCTTCTCCATTTCTCCTAGCACCATGAAGCTATCAGGTGAGCACTCTGGCTCATCCCTTCCTCTTTCCACATGCCCTATCCTTTTCCTGGTCATAGTGGCCCGTCTTTGGTGCCCATGTTGTGTTTATTTGTGTCTAGATAGGATCATAGCTCTCAGGCTAGAGGGGAACTCAAGGGTCATCTGGTTCAATTCCCTCAATTTACAGTTAAAGAATCTGAGGCTCAAAGAGAATTTACCCATCCAATGTCACATAAATGACCAGTAATAGAACTGAGATTCAATCCCCTAAAGCAAGTCCTCTCATTACTTCTACTATGCCTAGGACATTAGATAGATACTAATAAAAAAAAGAAGCTTGTTAATTTTAGCATCATTATTATTTAGTTCACTTCAATTCAATTTTACATGCATTTATAAAGTTTCTACTATCTGCCAGGCACTGTGATTGCTATTGGTGTATAAACACAAAAAAATGAAGCTGACTGCATTCAAGGAGCTTACATCTTGCTTGCTTTGTGGAAGTTCTGAATGCCTAAAAAAAGAGAGAGAGACAGAGAGAGACAGAGAGAGAGAGAGAGACAGAGAGACAGAGACAGAGACAGAGAGACAGAGAGAGAAAGACAGAGAGAAGAGAGAGAGAAAGAAAGAGAGAGAGAGAGAGAGAGAGAGAGAAAGAGAGAGAGAGAGAGAAAGAGAGAGAGAGAGAGACAGATAGACAGACAGACACTGCAATTGACTAAGACACTTTCAGACATTCAAACATCCCAACTTAATTGTAAGCTCCTGGAGGTTAGGGACATGCACTCCTATTTCTGTCATGAGTCCTTTCTCCCTGCTTTTCTCCATTTATCATCCCCTGCCCTAATCTTCAGAAAATTGTTTTTTTTCTTTTTTTCTATCAGAAACTTGCCTGATTATAAGTTTTTGATCAGAACAGACCTGTGTCACATTCAAATCCAAAGATGAGAAACTTATTTTAACCTCATCAGCCTTGAATCTTTTAAAGTTTCCATCAAACACATTGCCTTGATATTGCTGAGCAGAGCAAAAGTGAGCTCTGGAGGTCTATCATACATTTCCATTTTATTTATAAATATAAAAAAGACATTTTTTTTACGGGTTCACCAGATTTCCATTTATATCATGAGACAGGGTGAACAGGGGGGCTTAATTGGCTTTTATTCTCCAAACTCCTTTAGAAAAACAAAAAACACATCTGGCAAATTTTACAGCTGATTGACTGGAAGGGAGGAGACCTGAGTTCCTTCCCCAGCCTTGTCATTCCATTGTTCTGTGACCTTCAGAAAATCACTTAACCTCTCTGTGGTTTCATTCACCATCTGCAGATCTCCCAGTTTCCTCTCCCTCTCTTCTCTTCCTTGGTTCTGGATTATGAAGATTAATAAAGTGGTAACTCAGACTTTCGCCCTGTGCCCCTTGGTTCCTGCTTCAATCCCTTCTCAGAGGGCCAGGATTTGCCTGGAAGTATACCCAGATTCACGTTAATAACCAGCTGCTTTTTAACTCACTCCTGTTGCATGTCATTAAAATGAAATCTCTGCTTGATCCTCTCATTTCTATCATACTGTTTACCCTGTTCAGAACCTTTTTTCATTTAAGGGGAAAAAAAGATTAAGGTGACCTCATTTTGTCAAGGGTAACAACAGGCATCCTTTTAAAAATCACCTCTTATTCCAGATCCTTCTCATTTAACTCTTTTTGCTGAATGCATGCTAGCATCCTTTCCCCTGTCTGACTGCTATTATGAGCTAAGCTGTCCACCATGGCACCAGGAGAGGTTCCAGTTAATTTGAAATCCTTCCGGGTATATGAGTCTTTTAAATGATTTCTTTCAATAGCCATTTGAACTTGTCAACCTAGGATCTCATCTTCCATCATGTGCCAAAATCACTCGGTTTATTACACCCTTTTGCAATTGCCCATGTTGTTCTCCTATTCATTCATTCATTCATTTATTCATTTGTTTATTCATTCATTCATTTATCTATCTATCTATCTATCTATCTATCTATCTATCTATCTATCTATCAATCATCTATCTATCTATCTACCCATCTGCCGGTCTATCTAACTACACATCCATCTATCTGTCTGTCTATCTATCTATCTATCTATCTATCTATCTATCTATCTATCTATCTGTCTACCTATTTATTACTAAATTAAATACTGTAATTGTGTGCTGTCAGCATCTTTCCATTCCTTGTTACTCACCCCCATCTTCCATATTATTAATAAGGCTATTGAAAGCGTGAGCCTTTGGTACTGCTCTCAAGAGAACATCATTATTAACTTCAGTTCGCCCTGAGAATTATCCTTTTAGTCTTATTCTTTACTTCCTATTTCCTCTCAAGTTTTTAATCTCTGACAGGATTTCGCTTCTCCTTTCATAACAGGTTTTCTTAATAGCTTTCTGTGGGGAGGTACTGTCTAAAAATGAAATAGATGTTTTGAAGGTCTAAATAAATTGCATTCACTGAGTCCCATTTGTTCATTTGCTTCATTTTAAAAAATTTTGTTTCTTACTATATACACCAGGTTCTGGTAGTATTTCCATTTAATGACATAATGAGCATAAATAGGTCTGTCCAAACCAGTCATAGCCTTCATTGAGATTCAATGGATTACAAGGGAATTTACAACTGAACAGTTTAACTTCCCAAAGTTGATAACAAAAGGTGATAGATTTAGGATCACAGAACTAGGGCTGGATGGCATTTCAGAGGGCAGTTTTTCTTATTCTGTAGATGAAAGCAGTAAAGTCTGGAAGGTTAAATGACTTGTCCAAAGTAATAAGTACTTATTCAGTTAGTAAGCTTCAGAGTTGGGATGGAAACCAGGAACCACAAAGCCAGTAATCTTTCTGTTAAATCATATTGCCTTATTTCTCAACATATTTTCATCCCTATGATGTCCAGTTTTGAAATAAACATCTTATTTACAAATGATTTTTAGTTGGCCTTGGTTTAATTAGTTTCTATGGGCATTCTGCCTGGCTGGCTTTTAAAACTCTTCATACCCTGTCTTTAATCTATTATACTAGTCTCATTGTGTAGCTTCCCAGTCTGGGCTCATCCCCTTAGGTCATATTCATATTTGGAGATTATTTCTCCGGAGGGGAGAGGGATCCTCAGGATCTAAGGGGCAACCCTTTGGGTGACTAACCTCTTTTAACAGATAAGAAAACTGAGTCCCAGAGGAGTTAAGTGACTTGCCTAAGGTCACATAGCTAGTAGCTGTGTGATGCAAAATAGAAACCAAGTCTCCAGGGCTGTACCATTAGGGAACACTGTCTCTAAAACATACAATTTTACCTCATTTGGATAGAGCTTATATTGTCCATGCATTGCTTCTTGATGAAACTATCAGAACATCTTGGGGGTGTTTACTACCATTTATCAGGTTTGGAAGTAGTAAAATGTCATCAACTCTAGTGACAGTTTCACAAGTGTTACTAGCACATGTGTTTCCTGAAGAGGGAAGTCAGTGGTTAAAATGGGTTCACTGGAAAATGAAACCATTCAAATTGTAGAACATCACTTAAATGCTTACAGATTAATGATGAAACAATGTGTGTCTCCATTAAGAAAACTAACAAATAAACTGAACTGGTACTGATGGCATTTAACTCTGGAATGTCCTTTTCTTGATGGATAGACCCAAAGACCACTTACTAGCTATGTGACTCTGGGCAAGTCACTTAACCCTGTTTGCCTCAGTTTTCTCATCCGTAAAATGAGCTGAAGAAGGAAATGGCAAACCACTCTAGAATCTTTGGCAAGAAAACCTCAGATTTGCACATGAATGAATTGCACATGAATGAAACAACTGAACAAAAGACCCAAAGGTATTCACTCGTGTGTAGCTCCCCTCAAGGAAATATATGCATATAAAATCAAAGAAAATGTAACTGGAATGCCATTGGGCTTCTACTCTTTAGTCAAGTTAGTGCAACAATTTGAAATTGAATTAAATTCAGGAACCTTGCTCTCCTAGGCTGGAGCTATTAAGGTGTTTATTTCTTATTTTCTCTAGTTGAGATGAGATTAAAAATGATCTTACTTGAAGTATTAGGTAGGTCACATCTGTGTTGAGTCAAACAATTTATTCCTTTTTAATATCCATCAAGTCGCTCAATCTTTAGCTTCAAACTTCTTTAGTTGAAGGAGGCACTAGATCTGGACTGAGAAGACCCATGTTTGAAACTCAGATCTACTGTTCTTGTTTGACTTTAGATGAGTCCCTTCATCTCTAAGGAATTCAGTTTAGTCATTTAAAAAATAGAGAGTTCGGACTAGATGTCTAGTATCTCTTCAGCTCTAAATTCTATGATTCTACATAGTACTGCCTGAAGGGATGTGTGTGTGTGTGTGTGTGTGTGTGTGTGTGTGTGTATGAATTTTTGTGCGAATTGAGGGGTAACATGGGATAATAAATTGGACACTGGACATGGACTGGAATCAGTAAGCCCTGAGTTGAAATGGCATCTCTGTGATCCTAGGTGAATCATTTGAACCTGCCTGTACCTCAGTTTCCTCATCTGTAAAATGAAGACTAGATATCTCTGAAGTCCCTTGTAGATATTAATCAGATCCTTGGACAAATCTGATTCTGTTTTGCAAACCAGAAAGTGCAATGTAAATTAATCTCTTAATTGTGTGTTTTCACTTCATTTCATCCTTCATATTTCTACTTATGTGTATTTAAACCTGGTCTTTCTTATGCCTAAAAATACTCCCTCTTTTTCCTCAGGGTAGTTAGGTGGTCAGTAAATAGAATGCTGGGGCTGGAGTCAGGAAGACTCATCTTCCAGATGAACTCAGACACATCTGGCCTCAGACATTTACTAGATGAATTTAACCCTGTTTATTTCAGTTTCAGTTTCTCCATCTGTAAAATGAGTGGAAGACAATACTGGCAGACTACCATGACATCTTTGCCAAGAAAACCCCAAAGGGGGTCAAAAAGAGTCAAATATGACTGAAACAACTGAACAACTTCTCCCTCTGCTCTTAGAACACTAGCTTCTCTCTGTAGTTTCCTCTCAGGTACCATCTCCTCATGGTAACCTTTCAGAAGAGGGGTTGTGTTGTGCAGTGGATAGAGGGTGGGACCTAGAGCAAAGAGGACTTTTATATAGATCCTGTTTCAGGCACTTATGAGTTATATAACCCTGGATAAATCACTTAACCAGACTGAATGTCAGTTTGATCATTTGCGAAAGAGTAATAATAATAATAGCACCTACCTTACGGGATTGGTGTGAGGATGAAATGAAACACTATCTATAAAGTCACTTGCAAACCTTAAAGCATTGTCCATATAAGATGATAAAGTTAGAGCTAGGAGGCATCTTAGAAGCAATCTAGTCCCATCCTTTCATTTTACCAATGGAAGAAACTGAGGTCTGGAAAGAACTTTCCCATGCTTCCACAAAAGTAGTTAAGTGACAGAACTGGGCTTCCAATCCAGATCATCTGACTTTAAGTTCACAGGTGTTTGTTACGATTAAGTCACATCTGACTCTTCCTGACCCCACTTATGGGGCAGAGATTCTTGGCAAAGATAGAGGAGTGGTTTACCATTTTCTTTCTCCAAAGTCTCCATTTTTACAGTTGAAGAAACTGAGACAAATAAGTTTAAGTGACTTGCCCAGCGTCACAATCTAGTCAGTGTCTATCACTGGATTAAAGCTCAGGTCCTGCTGACTACAGGCTCAGCACCCTGTCCATTGCATCCCCTAACTGTTCTTTGTCTTATGTATGCATAGTTAGGCAGTATGCCACAGTAGATGGAAGATAGGCCTTGAAGTCAACCGAACCTGAGTTCAAGTCCTGTTTTTGACCCCTGTTGGTGATGTCACTGTGGGTTAGTCTCAACTTCTTTGTGTCCCAGGTGACCCTAGAAGACTACAGGTTATAGAGGAGTTGCAAATGGATGGTGTCTCTATTCTGGACCTTCCCTAAGCTGTGTAAAACACAATTCCCCACCAAAAACAAAAACCACAGCCAAGCAAAAAACAAACCAAACCCTTAAAAACAACGATAATTAAAAAAAAGCAACTATAGAACTGTGAGTCATTATTATTCCTTTTATTGCTAGTGTTCTCATCTTTATCAGAGTATCTTGTAATTTTTTTTAATAGTTGTATCCCTCGGTATAATGCAAATTCCTTCACTGGGGATAGCAAATCATGGATTTTATCTATATAGCCCTAGAATCTAGTACAATGGCTTACACACACTAGATGCTTAATAAGTGCTTATAAGACTGGATTAGATTTTCCAATTGGTAGTATATCTTTCAGGAATATTTTAATTTCTTATTTTCTGTCACTAGATAAGAAGATGGTTGTTTTTCTTCTTTTTCTGACTAAAAGGCTTTTGAGACCCTCATAGTACAGTGTATCACTTGAAGAGAGTCACAAATCCTCTGTTGACTATGTATTTTTTGAAGTCTGAAATTAATTTTATGCTCTGCTTATACTTTCAGCTCTCAGATTGATAAGGTTGATGGGTACAATGTGGATTGAAGTGATGCGTCTTGTTTACACTGTTTCCTCGAGGTCCATTGCCATAACATTTGAAAGGAACAGTGTAATTATAGTCTTAAAGGTTGTCATGCAAATGTACTAATTTTGTTCCATTTCCTCACTGTCCTTGTCAATGGGATGGATACATTCCATTCCATGTTCCATTCCTGATAGACTCATGAGCCTGTCACTAGTCTGGATTAATCTTGAGCCTTGGTTATCACACACACACACACACACACACACACACACACACACACACACACACACACACACACACACACACACACACACACGAACATACACAAAGGATTCTATCCTAACAACGAGCTATCATTGAATTTAAAGCTGCTCAGGCTTTGTATCTGTGTAACAAAAACTGTAATGAGGGCTAAAAATGGAACCCAATCACTCCATTCACATAAGAATCTTTAAATTTTAATTTTGTATCCCTTGTTAGGACAGCAGAGTACTGTAAATACCAGAGGAATCTTACATTGGGCAAAAATAAGTTGCTGGAACATTAACTTTCCCAAATGTTTTAGTCAATTCCCAGATGGAGACTATTATCACAGCACAAGGAATTTCAGGTACACCTGTCCTTTAATACATACCATTATCAAGTATGTATTTGATACTTTGTATTCTGGGTTGGATGAAGATGCTCTTGAGAGTCAGTCTACCCTAGTGGATTACATGCTGGTCTTGGAGTCAGGCTACAGAATCACAAATCACAGAATTTGAGAGTTGGGAGCAATTAGCAGCACTCTATTCCAACCTAAACATGAAAGGAATACCATCCATTATAAAGCTGATAAGGTATTGTCTAGTCTTTCGCTACCTAGATTTGATTCCCCTCACCAAAGATATTCAGAGACTCAATTTTATTTTATTTTTCTTTTGAAGGGGCAAGGCAGGGCAATTGGGGTTAAGCGACTTGGCTAGTAACTATTAAGCATCTGAGGCTAGAACTCAGGTCCTCCTGACTCCAGGGCAGGCAGTCCATTCACTGCACCACCTAGCCACCCCAAGAGACTCAATTTTCTTATCTGTAAAATGGGGATTTTGACTTTTATCTGTGATCTCATTGGTATAGGGATCTCCAGGTGAGGGCACTCCCTTTCCCAATGCAGATCAGCAACTACTCTGTTTTTGTCATTGTCGTTTAGCCATTTTCTAGTTGTGTCCAACTGTTTGTGACCCCTTTTGGGACTTTCTTGACAAAAATATGGAGTGGTTTGCCATTTCCATTTCCAGCTCATTTTACAAGAGAAGCAAGCAAACAGAGCTAAGTGATTTGTCCTGGGTGACACAACTAGTTAGTGTCTGAGGCTGGATTTGAACTCAGGTCTTCCTGACTCCAGGCCCAGCACTCTATTCATAAGTACTCAGCTACTCAGTCTTAAAGTTTCTCTTGGGCATTGAGAGGTTAAATGACTTGTTAAAAGTCATATAGGCATGGGGCAGCTAGGTGGTACAGTAGATAGAGCACCTGCCCTGAAGTCAGAAAGACCTGAGTTCAAATCAGGTCTCTGATCAGACACTTGACACTTAGAGCTGTGTGACCCTAGGCAAGTCACTTAACCTCAAATGCCTCACCAAAAAAAAAAAAGTCATACAGACAATGTGTATTAGAGGTAGGCCATTAACTCAAGTATTCCTGCTTTCAAGAATAGCTTTTGATTCACTTTAACATTCTAACTTTCAAAATCAATTAATAAACAACATTTTTAAAAATTTAAATTTAAATCAAATTTTATTTTATTTTCAAATGAAGATCTATCTGCTCTCTCTCTTCCCTCCACTTACTATGTGACAGCTAGTGAGCAACTAAGTGGACCAGGGGATAGAACCAATCTGGTTTGGAGTCAGAAAGACTTGAGTTCAGAGACATGACCAATGATAAAGTCTAAATTGAAAAACATAGTTATACAGTTATCCCTCCCACATCATGACTTTCCCCAATGTAGTTTCTATATATTGTGGGTCAGCATAAAGAAATCAAATGGGGATTTTGAGGGAGTTTTGTGAAAGCCACAGATGATATGTAAAGGCCAGCAGATGACACAGAGTCTATGACCAAATACTGAACCCACATTTTTGAGCAAGGTACTGTAAACATCCCATAATATAAAAAGAAAAAAAATCATACTTTTGTAGTACGAAGGGAGGGACACATTTTTTACCCAGATTTTCCAGATCAAGGGAGTGTCACACCCTTTATCCCTACCATGTGGAAGGGATAACTGTATAACTGTATATAATATACCACATTGAAGCCTGGGTTCTACCCTCAGCTTCTACTCCTACTTTCTTTGTGTTAATAGTCTTTCAACAAGACTTGGATAGACTGCTTCATGGAGGACTGTAAGTTGCTAAAAATCCTGGGAGTTTTATAGATAAAGAAATAATATATACATGCACATATGTATGAATATCTATATGTATATGTGGGCATGTATACATACATATATACACACGTGTATGAATGTATGCATATGACAGTATGGCAAAATGGGAGAGTACTTGGCTTGGAGGCAATAAAGATTTGGGTTCAAGTTCCATGTCTGAAATTTACTATCTGTTTGATCCTCTGGAAGTGATTTCAACTCTATATGCCTCAAATTTCGTCTTAGGTCTTTTTTTTTTAACTGAGTCATAAATGATTTACTTTGTTAAATGGAGTTACCATACCAGGAGATCTTTACATTATGAAATCACAGATCAAAACAACTTATATTTGCTAAGTTATCATAAAATGCCAAGTCCTCTCAGTACTGGACTAGAAGCAGGTGCCAAAGCTCCTATCCATAGTAAACCAGGAAGGCATGCTTTATGGCGGCAATGGTGGTGGTGGTATGGTTATAGAATGGTCCACTGGCAACTATATATGTATGTGCGTGTGTAGTGTGTACACATGTATGTACACATGTATGTGTATATACACACATACACAAATATAACCTACCTCATAGCAGATTGTAAACATTTTCATCTCCTTATTCCAAACACTTGACACAGTGCTCAGAATATAGAAAGTGCTTAAATAAATGTTTATTGATTATGACTCTGCTCTTTTTTTTATCCTATCAAAAAGTTTTAAAAAATACCACAATTTCAAAGATTTCAAGTACAGAAGAATTTTGTTCAATCCAAAGTTTGCCTAAATTCACTTAGTGACTTTAATGGATTAGGAACAAAGTCAGGGTAAAAATGAGATAATATTTATCAGAGAAACTTGAAAACAATCTCTGCATGTGCTAAGTGATAATGGCAATCATTATTAGCTTGTAAGGAGGACATTTATGTGACACCAACACTGGGCTTTGAGTGGAGCAATGTGTTTTATTGACAGAGTCTTTTGGTTTCTAAGTAGTTGATGAATCGTACAAAGTGCAAGACTGTATGACAGCTTTATTCGTAAAAATATTCTAGGTTGGTTTTTCTTTCAAATTCAATCAAGATGTAGTATTAGTTTATAGATAAGAATGGTATGTATTTAAAAGGGCTGTGTGGAACTTATTGATCTTTACAAGCTCTTTTATATCTTCTATTAATCACATTAACTTGTATTGACGTACACTGACAATATTTCTTGTTTACAAGGTGTGAAACTTTTTCTTACTCCCTACACCACTTCAAAGCTCAATTCCTATGTGCTAACTCATCTATATGAGTTATAGGAAGCCTTTCCTGATCTCCTTCTTAGTATAATTCTCTTTCCCTCCTCTTCAAATTCTTATTTATTTTTCTGCTGTCAGGCTATGGCCCCACAGATGAATAGAATCACCTTGAAGGCAGGTACTGCTTCTCATTTTTTCTTTGTCTCATCTGTGTTGGAATAGAATGTAAGCAATCGTAAACCTTGACAGTCAATGGCACATGATAACAATCTAGTACATACTTGTACTGAAAAGTTAAATGCTGTTTTTGCAATGTGTTTCTGTATGTAATACTTAAGAAAAAAAGTTGGGTTTGGAGGAAATAATAGAACAAGAATTGGAGAATTGAAATTGACCTCAATGGCTATTGAGTTCAAATCCTAGTAGAAAGGAATTGCCATTGTGACACCCTTGAGAAATGGTTGTCCAGTCTCTGTCTGAAGACATTTAAGGAGAGAAAAGCCCACCCCTCCCAAGAGCAATACTTTGGCATGAATTCTTTTTTTCTCAACTGGCCTCTTTGCTGCTTCTACGCATTGCTCTTAGTTCTGGTCTTTGTGGCCAGATAGAACACATTCTATCCATCCTCCACTCCATAAGACAATCTTTCAACTACAGCTACTGTGCCTTTTCTTTTTCTTTTTGGAGGGCAACTGGGGTTAAGTGATTTGCCCAAGGTCACACGGTTAGGTTTTTTTTTGTGTGTTAAGTCTCTGAGACCGCATTTGAACTCAGGTCCTCCTGACTCCAAGGCTGGTGCTCTATTCACTGCGCCACCTAGCTGCCCCTATTGTGCCTTTTCTGAGTCTTCTTTTCTTCAAGTTAAATATTCTCACTTCCTTTAATTGATCCCTTCCCATGGATTCAAGTTTGTCCATCATCCTGGTTGCCCTCCTTGGTATATTCTTTTTATAAATGTCCTTCTTAAGCCATGGTACCCATAATACTGATCATAATACTCCTTATGGGGTCTGACTAGGGCATGTATGCTGGGACTATCTCTCTCTTATTCCTGAAAGTTATATTCCTCATAATGTAGCCCAAGATTGAAATAGGGTTTTGTTTTTTTTTTTTTGCCTATATTATACTGCTGGGCAGCTGTGTGGTACAATGGCTAGAGTACTGAACTTGGAATCAGAAAGACTCATCTTCCTCAATTCAAATTGGGACTCAGAAACTTAATACCCGTGTGACCCTGGACACATCACTTAACCCTGTTTGTCTCAGTTTCTTCAACTGTAAAACGAGCTGGAGAAAGAAAGGGCAAACCACTCCAGCATCTTAGCCAAGGAAACCCCAAAATGGGGTCAGTGAGAGTTGGACACAATTGAAATGATTGAACAGCTACAAATCACCCTGCTGACAAGCGGTCAGCTTTCAGTCTGCTAATACATCCATCCCCCTGTATACTTGGGAAGTTCATTGTCTGTACCAACTGTAAGACTTTATATTTATCCATGTTGAATTTCAGCTTGTTAGATTCAGCCCAGTGTTTAAGCCTGTCAAGTTTCCTTTGGATCCTAATTATCATCCAGTGTTTTAGCTAACCCTCAGCTTTGTCCACAAAATGTGATGAACATGCCCCCTATTCCTTTATCTAAATCACTGATAACAGTGCTTAACAACCCAGAGCTCCTTGGGGCTGCTAGGTGGCACAGTGAATAGAGCACTGGCCCTGAATTCAGGAGGGCTTGAGTTCAAATCCAGTCTCAAACACTTAATACTAACTAGCCATGTGACCTTGTTGGGCAAGTCACTTAACCCCAATTGCCCAGCCTTTTCCCCACTAAAAAGGAAAAAACAACAACCCAGAGCTCCGGAGCATTCCACTGGAGCATGCCCCTTGCCTCATTCACATTGAATCATTAAAAAACTACTATGAATTTTTGAGTCTAGTGTAACAGCAATCAGTTTAGCAGATACTTAGCCCTTAGTAACTTGGGGCTAAGTATAGAAGATATGAGCTCAGTATGGAAGGTGTGAACTCTGTCCTCTGTTGAGAGGGCGTGAACTCCCGTGTTGATGTGGAAGAAGGGGATTGGCTGAGACAGGAGGCCAGTGTGTGTGTATAAAGAAGAATTCTAGAGACAGAGAGACGGAACTGGCAATCTTCCTCCTGGTGGCTCTCCTTGGAGGAAGCATCTGAGAGCTGGGCTGCTAGACTGAAGAAGTGAGTTGGAGTTTTCTTGAGAGAGAGAGAGAGAGTCAGAGAGAGAGACACACACACACACACACACACACACAGACACACACAGAGAGAGACACACACAGAGACAGAGAGAGACAGAGAGAGAGAGAGAATGTGAGTTTCTCTCCCAGCATCTGGAAGCTGACTGAGAACTGAGATGGAGTTTTCCTGAGACCAGAATCTGGTGAAGACCACTTGGGAGGCTTAGAGGGCTTGCCTAGAAGGTCTCCTGGAAGGCTGAGATTCTCCTGGGTCCTAGGGCCAGCTGAGCTGCTGAAGGACTGAAGAAGCATGACTCAGATAAGACTTTGTTTGTTTGTGGCCTGGCTGATTCATGAGTTCCTGGCAACAGAAGTGGTGAAGGGTCTGAGATGGGCCCGACCCTGTGAACTTCAGTGTGTACCAGGGACTGCCTGGAGGACTGGACAAAGACCTGGGAGCTGTCTACCTCTGAGGACTTGATGAGGACCTGGGAACTCTCTGCCCCTGAATCCAGGTGACTGTTTGGAGGATTCAGGTAGCAGCTCCTGGGACCATGGAAGGGGATCCAGGGAATCAAAGAGATCATCCAGAATCAAGAGGAAGAAGAGGCCTCCCCTTGGGTGAAATTGAGGTTTGCTGGACACCAAGGGGTGGAAGTTTTGTGTGGTTTTCTAATGATTGTATTTAGTGACTAATTGAGTTGATATATGATTGCCCCATGAGTGGAAGATTGATTATTGTATTGTGAATTGATTGAATGATTGAGTATTGATTACTGTATTGTGAATCGATTGAATGCTTTGTTCTAAATATTGTGGCCACTGTAGTGAAAACTGTGTGGCCATTCTAATGTTAAGCTGTTATGAACACTATATTGTGATTTTCTGTGATAAGATGTAAGGTTGTGAATATTCTATTGTGATATATTTGTAATGGAATAAACAGAATGTTCACTATACTGTATAATCTGAACCTTAAAAGCTGTTCACAGTAGTGTTCTTTTGGGAATCTACTGGTGCATGGTGTAACATTTTGGCGTAGTTGGCAGGCCATCTAATCAATTCTGGATCCCAATAAAACAGCAGAAACAAATGAGTAATTTTGTGTTGTGTCTGTTAATTCAAGAGCACTCCATAACAATCTTGGTATCCACATTTAAGGATAATAACTCAGTTTGAGATTGTTCGTATTTAGTGAAAAACTCACACTATCCACCACATCAGTCCACAGGGGGCAAGCACTGAATGGCAGGAAAACTGAACTGATGAAATACTGCGATGCTTTACAATATAACTATATTTTAATGAGAAAAAGAAATTGCATATTCCTGGCATCTTCCTGCAAAAAGAACTGATTAAATCAGTATGTCTGCAAGTTTGACTTATAGTCTTTTTTTCCCCACTAAGCAGACATAATATTCCACGTTCTAATTACTGGTTGGGGTTAGTGTTTGCAAAAATCATCCTTCCTTATAACTGCCTTTTCATGGGCACGATATTTTTATTTTAAAATAAGGAACCTCATTCACCAACTCTGCTTCTGTGACTTCTTAACAGCTGACAACATATATATATATATACACACTTATATGTTAATATGAACCTACACACAGCATAAACATATATGGTATTTTAAAGTTTGAGAACCACAGTGTCCTTGGAGACTACTTTCTGTTTACTTGTGAGATCTAAGAGAACAGGGAGCTCATATTCAGCACTAGGCCTAGTCAAAATTGTAAAGCCGATGTAATTTATATACTCACCTATTAGGTATATACATACACTCACTTCTCTATTAGTGTCCTAGATACCACATTCAACCGTTTCCTTCCCTAATTCTCTGAGTATTACCCCCGCACTGTCCCCCTGACCCTGCATATTTTTTCACACTTTTATGACCTCTTAAAGTAGGCGTAAAAAAGAGCATGTTTTGGACCTTTCTTCTCTCTAGTTCTGGATACTCTGCATTTCTAATTACCTCCTTCCATCACCCCAGAGTAGTCAGCCTGCTGACTTATACTGAGCTTGAAAGTTAGTATGATTTTGCAGATAAACACATACATAGTCAAGTCTCTCACATCTGATACTGGTGAAGTTTTTTTTTCCAATCCAAACATAAGACTTTACGTTTCTCCTTAATTTTTTTTTGTTCAGTCTTCCAATTATGTCAAATTCTTTAAAACTCTGTGGACCTTACTGTCTATGGAGTTTTCTTGGCAAAGACTCTGGAATAGTTTGCCATTTCCTCTTCCAGTGGATTAAGGCAAATAAAGGTCAAATGACTTGCCGAAGGTCACACAGCTAGTCAGTGTCTAAGGCTGCATTTGAACTTGGGTCTTCCTAACTCCAGGCCCAGCTTTCTATACATTAGGTCATCTAACTGCCTCTAAATTTTACCTTATTGGACTTGGTCCAACACTCCAGCCAGCTGAAATGCTTTTATAACTTCATTCTGCCACCCCTCTCAGCTTTATGTTCGTTGCAAATCTGATCAATATGTCTTTCTGACTTTATTTGAGGCATTGCTTATGATGCTATATAGCATAAGCTGAAATAGATTAGAGCATTCTATTTAACCACATAGCCACATATCTCCATCTTTTCTACAAGAATAACATGAGAGACTTTGTTAAACATTTTAATGAGGTGTTGACAAACTATTTCTATAACTGTCCCTTGTTTCACCAGATTAATAATACTATAAAAATGGAAATGAGTTTAGTCCAGTATGATGTTAATTAAGCCATGACAGTTCTTAATAATTACTGTTCCCTTTTCTATATATTTATAAGGAGAGGTCTTGATCAAATTGTTGAATTCCCCAGTCAACTTGATGAGTTTATAGTCTATGAGCCTTTGTTTGGAGTAGACTGAGAGACATCTCCCCAAGAAGTGTGGGCATAACCAATAGTAGCTTGCTAAGAGGACACACAAAAAGATGATGGAGGTTCAAAAGGATAGACTTTTAACAAAGGAACTGCCCCTCTTCATGTTCCATAAAAGTGGATATTCTTTTGTGGATAACATATTCTCATGTTATCTCTTTCTGCAAAAGATATTCCATTTTCAGTCCTTTGGCACCTTTCTGGATCTCTGTGATTGTTCAAAAACCCTCAGTGTGGTTCAGTGATCATTTCCTTTATGTAAATGTATTCTTAAGACATGCCAAGGTACAAATGACTAAAAAAAAGAAAAGAAAAACAAAAATTATGATACTCTCTTTCCATAACTTATAATATTGAAATCACTTGAATATTTTACATACATATAATATATACATAAATGGTATATAATGATAGATATCTTGTTGGATCATAGTAGATATTGGACTTTGAAACAAGAAGTTACTTGCTCTCAAAATATTAGAACTCACTAGGCTATCATGATAGCTTTTACTCAGACAGAAAATCTCAGTATAGTCCATAAAGAACTGGTTGAAGAGCCAATGTCTACATGTACAAAGCAAAAAAATATATATAGCTACAATCTAGAAAAATGTAGACTACTGTTTCCCTACTTTCTCCTAAAATCCTTGGATAATGAAGGAGGGAGAATATTTAAAAATAATTGACTTAGGTTCCTATTTCATTTAGTGCATTTAGGCTCATGTTATATTCATTGAATTAAAATCAATATTTAAAACTCTGTGCCAAATTGCTTATGTTATGAGGCTTCTGATGATATGTTTAATATCACAATTTTAACCTTGCTTACTCCTTTGCAAGTGATACTGTACTCCCAGCATTTCCTCTTAAATCACCGTCTCATTCACGATAAATGACTGTGCTGGAAATGCTTCATCTGGTGGGATGAAGTGACTGTTCATTTGGCTAATGTACTTCACATCTGTCATTTTCACTCCCCCAATACATTTTCACAGCATGGGATATAAACTATACCGGGTAACTTTAGGAAGTAGCTTTCCATTTCAGGAGTCACCATGATGTGATTATGAATTCTGGAATGGTTATATCAGAAGAGTTTTGTTTTATTATTTTTTATTATCCCTTCCAAGGCCTTGGCATACTCACTCTATCAAAGTGGATTTTTGTACTTTCTACTTTCATTATTAGGGTTTCCAGTGTAGGTGCTAAGACAGGGTCTGCTAGTGTGGTGGTATGCTTTATTGATATTCCATTTGCCTGTTAAGCTGTTTGCAGATGGGAGAAAGAAACTGAGAATCCTAAAAGGGCAGCCCGGTGGATAGAGTACTGGGGCTAGAGTCAGAAAGAACTGAATTCAAATCCTGATTCAGAGTTTAACTTGCTGTAGGACCCAGGGTAAGTAATTTAGTTTCAGTTTCCTCAATTATAAAATGGAGATATTAATAGTACTTGCCTCCCGGTTTTGTTGTAAGGATCAAATGAGATAATATTTATAAAAGCATGTAGCACAGTTTCTGGCACATAGTAGCTGTTTAATAAATGCTTCTTCCTTCTTTCCTTCCTTCCTTCTTTCCTTCCTTCCTTCCTTCCTTCCTTCCTTCCTTCCTTCCTCCCTTCCTTTTTATTTCCTCACCTGGCACCTAGCTCCAGTGGAAACTAAGAAAAGGAAAATCCTCAGTGTGGCCCTGAGATCAGGCTCCAAAGTTTAGTTTGCGGGAGTTCCCAGAAACTTTAACCTCCAATGCTAGAACTGCAGGGTTCCAATGTAGATAATTTGTGAAATATAAAACTCACTATGGTTTTCAGTCCCTGAATACTCAGATCTCCAGTGACTATATGCACAAAGACAATGGGCATAAACTAATCTATAAAAAAGAGATTTAGAGGTTATAAAATACTTTAGCAATCATACACAGTAAAATAGGACATAGGTTGTTTTTTTCTCTCAGCTCTTCACAAATAAGGGGAGAGAGAGAAGAGAGAAAGGACATGCCCATCAGCCATTATGCTTCAGTTGTGTCAAAAATAATATAAGATCTTTTATTTAATCTGGCTACTATAGTCCTGTGTACCTACTATGAAAGATGATGTTGACCACTCTACTCCAAATAGTCTCTTTTCTTAGTTTTCCTGTTCAGGGCAGGCAGGTGCCTTCTGGATGAACTCCTCATTTGCTCTTCAAATAATCAAACTTTCTACAGTTCCTAAATCTCATCTCTGCCCCATAGCTTTGATATAACAGTCCCCTCCTATCCTAAGGAGAAATAGAAATTATTCCTGGAAGCTTGTGGATAGGGTTACATTCAGTTAATCAGTCCGTCAATAAAAATTTATGAAGCTCCTACAATGTTCTGGGCACTTGTATTAAGTGCTGGGGGTGAAAAAGAGGCAAAAGATAGTACCTGCCCTCAAGGAGCTCATAATCCAATGGGGAGACAAGGACATAAATATGAACAAACAAGCTATATTCAGAAAAATTAGGAAATAATTAAAAGAGCGAAATCATTAGAATTAAGTAGTTGGGAAAGGGTCATTTTTTTAAAGATGAGATTTTAGTTGGGACTTGAAGGATATTAATAGGAAAATGTGAAAAAGGAGAGCACTCCAGGCATTGGGGACAGTCAGAGAAACTGCTCAAAGCAAAGAAACGGTGTCTTGTTTGAGAAATGGAAAGGAGGCCAGTGTAAGTGGATCAAAGAGGATTTGTGGGGTGGGAAATATTAAGGTATCAGAAGACTAGAAAGGGAAAAGATGCTAAGTTATGAAGGGCTTGGAATGCCAGAGGATTTTTGCATTCGATCCTCGAGTTGATAGTAAGCTGTGGAGTTTATTGAGTAGGGATGGTGGGGAACGGGGGTGAGGGGAGGGAGAACATCATCATATGAGAGCTTTAGGCTTATATTTGGTGATTATATATCCCTTTATGTTACATATCACATATATACGTTTATAAAAATATGGATACACTGTATAGCAAGATAAGATCAAAATGGGCACATTGATTTAGAGGTTAAGGGTGATACCATAAGTAAAGCGGGGGAGCATGGAAAAATTTACATGCTAGATCTATAAATAAAGAAAGAGTTTATGATCAAACAAGAGATAGAGAGGATCAAGGGAAGTAAAGTGAATCAGTTTAATTTCATAAAATTAAAGTTTTTGCGCAAACAAACCAATGCAGTCAAAATTAGAAGGAAAGCAGGAAATTGGGAAACTTTAAAAAAAGTTTCTCTGATAAAGACTTCATTTTTCAAATGTGTAGGGAAATAAGTCAAATGTATAAAAATAAGAGCCATTCCCTAATTGACAAATGGTCAAAGGGTGTGAACAAGCAGTTTTCAGAAGAAGAAAGTAAAGTTACCAACAAACACGTGAAAAAAATGCTCTAAATCATTATTGATTAGAGAAACGCAAATCAAAACAACTCTGAGGTACCATTTCACACCTATCAGATTGGCTAACATGAGAGAAAAGGAAAAGATAAATGCTAGAGGAGAAATGGAAAAATTGGGACATTACTACACTGTTGATAGAGTTTTGAGCTGCTTTAACCATTCTAGAACAATTTGGAACTATGCTCAAATAGCTATAAAAACTATTCACCCTTTGACGCAACAATACCAGTACTGGTTCTATATTCCAGAGAGATCAAAGAGATGGGAAAAGGACCCATATGTACAAAAATACTTATGGCAGTTCTTTTTGTGGTGGAAAAGAATTAGAAATTAAGGGAATGTCCATCAATTATGAATGGCTGAAAAAAGTTGTGGTATATGATTGTGATGGAATACAATCATCCTATAAGGAATGATGAGCAGAATGGTTTCAGAAAAACACTGGAAGACTTTTATGAAATGATTCAAAGTGAATGAGCAAAACCAGGAGAACACTGTATCTAGTAACAGCAACATGTGAAATTAACAGATCAATTGTGAAATTAACTATATTTCTCAATATAATGATTCAAGACAATTCCAAAGGACCTATGATGAAAAATGCTATCCATCTCCAGGGAGAGAACAGATGAAATCTGAGTGCAGAGTAAAGCATATTTTTTAACTTATTTTTTTGTAACATGGCTAATAGGGAAATATATTTTACATGATTCCCCATATATAATTGCTATATTGCTCTACTTCTCAATGGACACCAAACGTGTGTGTGTGTGTGTGTGTGTGTGTGTGTGTGTGTAAGGAGAAAAAATGGAACTCAAAGTATAAAAAAAGAATGTTAAAAATAAATAAATAAATGATGTAGACAAGACAAATAAAACATATTTTTGGAAAATGTACTAGGAATTGGGAGGATCAGGGAAGACCATGTAGAAAGTAGTTGTTGAGTTAAGCTTTCTTGAAAATAAAGAATTCTAAGAGGTAGAGTTGAGGAGGGAGGGCATTACAGAAATGGTGCACAGCCAGTGCAAAGACATGGAAATGGAAGATGGAATGTCTCATTTGTACAGCTTCATGAATGCCAATTTGGTGGACCAATGAGCTAATGAAAAAGAAGAATATATAACAAACCTGGAAAGTTAGTGTGAAGGCAATGGAATTTATTGAGTCAGGGCTTAACAGGGTCAAACCTTACCTATAGGACAGTCATTTTGGCAAATGACTGGCAGGTGAATTGTAGAAGAGAGATACTTGGGACAGGTACCCCAAATGGAAGGTTACTGCAGTAGACCAGGCTAGAGATGATGAGATTGACCATGTGAACAGAGAGAGCAGTATCAATGTGTGACATCAGTGTTCCAACAAGACAACTACAGCTAGCACGGGATCTGGCACATTATAGTTATTCAATGATTGTCTATTTTGGAAAAAAAAATTAACTTTTAAAATTTTATTTTATTTTCAATGACCATTTTCAATGATTCAAGAGAAATAATGAGGAAACA
>CM053584.1:43505200-43517054 GCA_028627135.1 Pseudochirops cupreus | reverse complement strand
CCTTCCCTTCCCTTCCCTTCCCTTCCCTTCCCTTCCCTTCCCTTCCCTTCCCTTCTCTTCTCTTCCCTTCTCTTCTCTTCCCTTCTCTTCTCTTCTCTTCTCTTCTCTTCTCTTCTCTTCTCTTCTCTTCTCTTCTCTTCTCTTCTCTTCTCTTCTCTTCTCTCTTCCCTTCTACTTTGTCTTCCTTTCTTTTCTCTTCCCTCTTTCTTTCTTTTCTCTTCTCTTCTAACGGTGGGGGGGGACACATGGGAAGGGGAGCAAATAAATGTTAATCAGTGATTACTTCTTTAATTAAAGTTGTGAATTGGGTGAATGGAAAGTACTATAAGGGAAACCACTTATATAATAATAAGTCAAATTTCTACAAGCCTTTAAAGTTTTCAGATCATTGTGAGGTAGGTAGTGAAAATATTGTTATTACTCCTATTTTATAGATGTTGAATCTGAGTCTTTGTGAGAGTTAAATGACTTTCTCAAGATCACCATATTAAGTGTCAGAACTGGGGTGCAAAGCTGAGTCTCTTGCATTGTTCTCCATTTTATCACACTGCTTCTACTGGCACTACCAATTCTCTGAATAGCTATTTTGATGCCAACCTTTAAAAAAAAAGAAACAAAAATTGCATTTGAATAAATGTTCACATTCTTAGCATTTAGATTCATTCAATTGCTCTTAAAAATAATCCCTCTATTTCTCTATGCCCTATAACACAACCTTCATGTGTATATTTTCTTTCTCTCCTCTTTTTCCTCTTACTCTGATCCACAGAAATGGTCTGGAATGCACAAGCCAAAAGAACTGACTGAATGAGATGGCAAATGGATTCGAGAAATAATGAGCCAAGTTTTGGAGTAGAAATGTCCCTGCAATATGTGTGTATCTGCATATATAAAGTCATTTTTATTTTTAAATTAGGGAAGGCTACCTAGGACATGAATATGGAAGAAAATCCTTCAAAGCTTTGAAAAAATAAAATAAAAAAAATAAAAAAAGTGAATATGGGAACTATTTGTGTTTGTTAGAAGTACAGCCTTCCTGAAATTCCCTTAATGTTTTGTTTTTTCATGAATAACCACTCCCACTCCCCCTGCTAAACTAAAAACATACGGAAATTTTCATCGAGGGTTAAAAAGAAAACCCATATTAAGGCAAACTAGTCTTTGATTTATATTCAGAGAAACAGGTTGTGATTTTCTGTAAACTTCCGCAATCACATTTGTGTACATAAATCCTTTTGTTGTATGGACTGCAGAATGTTACATGCAAACATTATAGTCAGGGGATACTAATCTGGATAAAATAATAAGTAACAATGTTTTTAAACATCTAGAATCATAAAGTGCTATCTAGATGTAAAGTTGGAAGGGGCATTAGAGTTCAAATTCAACTTCCCATGTTTCCAGATGGGGAAACTGACTAAACTTAGAGAGATGAAGAGGCTTGCCCACTGTCATGCAGGTCCTAGGTAGAACTGTTAACATAGTTGGCATGGGTAGCCTCCTTAAATGGGCAGTAAATTGGATTTATTGCAAAAGCCAAGGAAGGCTTCCTAGAATGATATAGGTTACAAAGGGAGTTGATTGGACCAATTGGTGAGAATGCATCAAACAGGAGAATGATGGCAGGTGGGACACCTGATAGCTAAAATGAAATTTGTAAGATGCATATGGCTGAATTTCATTTTTTTCTTTTTCATTTGATGATCAAAACAACATGACAGACAGTGCAATATGAAAACAGATGAAATGAATTTCCACATGGTTCTGCCAAGTTTCCCTTCTGTACTGAGTTCTTAGAAAGCCCATCTTCCATTCCTGTGAGTCTCCTGGAATCTTCAAATTCCACAGTTGACTTGCTCATTCTGCCACCTGACAGAACAACAGGAAGGATTTGCCCTTATGTTTCTGAAGGCCAGCTTGTTTATTGTGGTACCAGAGTATTTTTCAATTCACTCTGATGGGTGAAGAAGTTGTAAAATCCTGCAAAGCTGTAATCATCACTAGGCTCATTCTGATGAAAGTTGTAAGGCTGGATAATAAATGGAGTGTAATAAAAAAGTGATTTATACTTACATGGCATTCTGAGGTAAAAGGGAATTCAGTTAACAAGACAACAGATTCTTTCACTCATTTAAGACAGGGTTCAACCCAGGAGAAGCTGAAAACTTGCACAAAGAATTTGGTGTGTGTTTTTTTTTTTTTTGTAATTTAAAAATACAATCTCTCCTAAGTCTTTATGCTAATGAGCATACCCTTTGGCAGTGATACAGTTCTCCTGGCTGTCACTCAACAACACAAAAATCTTCAAGTTATTCTGAACTTTCTATGTAAATGGAGCTTATGGGGTGAAGAAATGGTAAATTGGCTTCACTTTTGCTTAATCTGTGGTCTCTTTCCTCCTATCTGCATCTCATCCCAAATTAATTTTTTTTTGCATTCAGAGATGTGTGACAGGATGAAGGGAAATCTGCAAGAGTCACCATATGCAGCATGTGAAAATCTGTGACATATAAATGATATACATTCTTCCTGAACTATTGAAAATTGTATGAAAGACATCAAAGACAGTAATATGTTTTGAAACAATGAGTTTAAGGAATATTGATGCCAGATTATCTCTCAAACATATTTAGTAACATGATGTAACCTAATGAAAAAAGAGCTCTGGTGAATGAGGGAAAAGGTAGATTGAGTAGTTTTTTGGGGGAAAAAGGCTGCTTGTAACAGTATCCATAAATTAAGGAGAATTAATTAGCTTCATGATTAAAAAAGGTAGAATGTGATTCATTTATCCATGTAAAAGACTAGAAAATTAATATTAAATATTTGAGATTATATTTAATTATATCTTACCCAAAGTGTCATTTGAAATTTCAGGAAAATTTTGTGAAGGAAAAAAAAAATCTCATAATTAAAATCTTTACCAAGTATTTTCTTTATTTCAGAGATTTTATTGCAAGTTGTAGTTAAAAACCTCGCAAAATATGTTCAAGATGGAAAATGCTACAAATTGCTATAGAAATAATCTCTTTTGGGGTACTTAAATGTAGTCCATAAACATTTATTTTTCTTGTTTTTATTGGATCATATATGAAAAAGCAATATTTCAGACTTCGTGAATATCTAAATTGCGCTCTAAATTTGTCTGATAGAAAGATGAATGACCCAGAGCTCAGAAGGCCTGATTTCTAATTTTACTTCCATTTCATATTACTTATATGACCTTGGATAAATCATTTCCCCTCATGCCTCACTTTCTTAATTTGTAAAATACAAAGCTTCTACTAAATGATTCCATACCTTAAAGTATTATATAATTGTCTATCATTTGTTCATTTTTGGTTTGGCTCTGTAGTTGGTTACTTTCATGTTTTGGTGTGGGAGTAAATTATACTTGAGTATGGTGGTGATAATGGTGGCCCTTTCAGTTCCCTTGGGGTTTAATTCCTAAGGAAAATTTTCTAATGGATTGTGACCAGAGCTGGGGATTTGCTTTGTCTGCAGAAGTCCCTTCCATTTAGCATTCTCTACTAACACTATTTATTCTGGCTGTACAATAGTGGTTATAGAATTATTTTACTTTGCACTAAATAAACAAGGGCCAGGAAATGAATAAATACTGAGATATATTTGAATTATAAATGAAGTACTTTTGAGTGGCAACTGAACTATGTTAAGTAGGAAGAGATGTCACCGTAAAACTCTGGGTTCTTAATCTTAAATTCTTTTTTAAGACCTCCTCTTTATTTACCCAAATGTTAAAAGGAAATATTTTTTTAAATGAATAAAGTCAATTTTCTATTTATCACAACAAATTTGACATGTTCATACTGGGACAAAATCCTATTAGTCACTACTTTAAAATTTTTGGAAACAAATGACCTTTGCTATTTTTGTCAAATAACATTAAAAAAAATAGTTACCTCTATAGGAAGGCAGAAATTCCACCTGTAAAATTCAAGAGTCAACCCTAGGTGATGTGCAGAAGATTATATGATTTTATCAGATCTCTCATTTTTTGTAAGTCCTGGGAAACCTGGCTTTTAAAAACAACAACAACATAGTAATGAGGGGGGTCATGTGACCAACAAGATAGAAACCTAGACATTTTCTCCAATTGTCACAATTCTCAAAATTGCCCAAAATAAGATTTATGCACAAGAGATGAAGTAGTTACAACTGTCTCTGCAGACCGATCTGCCAATGATTTTAACAAGGTAACAAGGTTATTAACAGAAGAGGGAGCTCATCACTATCACAATCATTCAGCAATCTTTCCCCAATCAGTCTTTTGTGTTCTTTCAAAGTCATACAATCTAATCCATTGCCTTGTGCTCTCTCTGCCACTACACCATTCTGTTATAACAAGCAGCAGACCTTTATTTTGCCCAGCCCTTGCTGAAGAAAGTGAATGTATAGGAAAGTGAAGCCTAATCTGATAAAGAATGCACCACTGATCAGATAGAGAACTAAAGAATAAAGAACATTGGGGTAGTGCACCAGCATGTGTGAAGGGCTTCACCAGACCAGAAGGAAAAGGGACAGGCAATCATCTGGGGTCAATTCTATCTCCTGAGAACTCTGGGCAAGTGCTGAGGCTGGTAAAAAGGGACTCCTCCAATGTGGGAGGAGACTGAGAGAGTCCTGAGCTCCCGGGGAAGGAATAAAAAAGTGAGCAATAGCAAAATATAAAAAGGAGATATCTGAAATTACAAAGATCTCAAGAGGAAGAAAATTCCTGAAATTGAAAACCTTGAGTGCAAATAAATAAAACAAGACAGAAGATAATAAATCATAAAGGAAAGCGGCCACCAAGACATTCAAACCAATCTATATATCTCTAAATAAATATTGCAAGGCAAAGGAAATCAACCAGAAGATGAGACAGAAGACTATGAACTTGAAAGACATTATGGAACCATAACAGGATGTACCTGAATAGTTCAGAAGAGAAATAAGAATCACAAAAGAGGAATTTATGGATTACACAGTATAAATATTTAGCAGAGTGGAGAAACTTGAATTCAATGTGGTGAATTCCTCCAAAGAAGTAAAAGAGAAAAATTGATTGTGAAAATGTGTGTGTGTGTCTTTGTGTGTCTGTGTGTGTATGAGAGAGAGAGAGAGAGAGAGAGAGAGAAAGAAAAAAGAGAGAGAGAGAGACAGAGAGAGAGAGAGAGAAAGAGAAAAGAGAGAGAAAGAGAGAGAGACAGAGAGAGACAGAGAGAGACAGAGAGAGAGAGAGAGAGAGAGAGAGAGAGAGAGAGAGAGAGAGAGAGAGAGAGAAGAGAGGAGAGGCAAAATGAAGTAATGTTAAAAGAATATATCAACATACAAAAGCATAATGATCTTGAAAATAGAATGAGTATAGGTAATATAAGAATTATAAGTCTAGAAAACAAGTTAAAAGCTCTGAATTCTGTAATGCAAGAAATGACACTAGAAAACTACCCAGAACTTCTGAATACAGAAAATAAAGTGATAATCAAAAGAGTAAACAGATCATCTCCACAAAAAGTAAAACAAAACAAAACTATACTGCACACTCCAAAACATATAATGGTGAATAACAAGTCCAATGACAAATAGATTCTGTAAGCAACCAGAAGAAAAGAAATTCAAAATAACATAGAACTATTCAGCATCTGTCAGAAACTGCAGAAGGAAATTGAATATATATTCCAAAAAAATGAAAGAGCTCAGGATGTAAACCAAAGTGACACCCTGCAAACCTGAAACTGATCATTAATGAAAAAATATGAACATTCAATAAAAGAGAGGCATTTGAAGCATTTCAATAGACACGGGCAGCTTATTTGCTTTGCAAACATCCCAGACAACAAAAACACAAGAAAGTTAAATAAACACAGCTACCAAAATCATAACTCACGTAACTAAATAAATTACCCCATGTCTGAAGACTATTAAAATGGAAAAAACAGAAAGAGAAAGACATCTATTAGCTTTAAAATAATAACAAAGGGACTTCTAAGCGGTTTTATTCTGAAAGGATACAAAGCAATAAATATGAATGTAGAACTTACATAGAAGTAATTGTGGAGGAACAGGGCTGAAATGCCATAGATGAGATACGATTTGTAAATGGTTTCCTTCTGTGCCTTGCACATAGTAGGTACTTCATAAATTCTTGCTCCTTTCTCTTTTCTTCACCCAAAGTAGGTGAATCAATGTGAGAGTAAATCTCAGAATAGTAGTACACATAAAAAGGGAGAGAGAAGGCAGTAACAATAATTACAATAACAATTGCCCCTACTATGTGTCTGGCACTATGCTATGACGTGCTTTACAATGATCGCTTCATTTGATTCTTACAACAACTCTGCCAGGTAGTTGCTATTATTATTCTTTCTTTACAGGTGAGGATAGTGTGGTAAACAGAAGTTAAATGACTTTGCATAGCTAAGTGTTGGAGACCATATTTGAATTCAGATCTAGATTTCAGGTCTATAGTCTCTCTACAATGCCACCTAGCTGCTCAGAAGATTTAAGGAAATGTGACAACCAAGTCAGTGGTAAATGATGGAGGGAAAATAAGTCATTTAGTCTTTCAGGAAAAAGACCTGTGGAGAATGGTTGTCATGGCAAGGGGAGAGATTAAAACGGGTATAAAAGGAGAAATTTCAATTGAGTGATAGAAAGACATACCCCTGTAGACTGCTTTTCATGGGGGGAGTATAGATATATTCTGAAATGAGAGATGAAGACATTGCAATGGGCATAATTTGCAAAAGTTTGGTTATTCAGAGATAGTGCTGTCTCTGAGAGAATATAGCACCCCAATTGACAAAATTCTTCCATAGGAGAACAAGTATCAGAGCTTCTGGAGGAAATTACCATCTAGAAGGGAGGGAGGATATGTGCCCAGAGAAGAAACCTTATGACAATTGGGAAAGAAAGTGGTCATAGGGAAGGCAAGGGTTGAGAATGAACTACACAGTCAGGGACACAGAAAAGTTTCTACCAGGGCAATATTCTCTCTATCTCCTGAAGGAATTTATAACTCTAAGAGTCAAATATAAGAGGCAAAAAGAAATTATTTAGAAGAAGAAGCTCTTAATAGCTAGTTTAGAAACTTTAATTCCATGAAGTAACTAAAAAAGAACAAATAAGTACAAGAGCAATGAATCAAAGAAGAAAATTTTATTATAGGAAGGGTAGAGGATTGATAAGGAGACCAAGGTAAAGGAAGTGATTTTTTAGAAAAAAAGGCATAGAAAAAACAAAGATATTGAAGAGAAGATGGGGAACTTAATTAACTACTTAACTGAGAGAAAAAAGGGAAGAACAAGAGCACTATATAAAAGAAAGACAAAGAATAAGTTAAACAAAATTTCAAAACTAGGGAAAAGGGTGACAAATAGGGTGGGACTTGATAGAGAACTTGTGGGACAAAATTGACTTGAATAGAGTAAGCCAAATAATTGAAGACAAAAAACTCCATCTTTGCCGAGGATGAAGGACAAAAACAACTGCTAATTCAGAAAAAAGAGAGAGAGAACTGGAGGAAAATGTAAACCGAACTCTCATAACTTTAAATGTGAATGGAATAAAATCTAATAAAATGAGAGTAAAATATTGCATAAGAACCCCTTCCCCCATATGCTGCTTATGAGGAACAGACCTTTAAAGCAAAGATAGGAAATAAAAATGATGAGCTTTAACAAAATTTACTATATATATATGTTGAATCCCCCACAGCTGAAATTTCAGTCATGGTATGGGACAAAACAAAAACAGAAATTCACACTATAAATAGAGATAAAGAAATTACCGTATGCCGAAAAGAACCCTAGATTAAAAACCAACATCAATATTAAGCTTACATTATCCAAATGCTTAAGTATCTAAATACATAAAGGAAAAATTAATCAAATTGCAAGAAGACATACACAACAGCACAGTTATAAGAGCATCCTTGAATGTCTCTTTCAGTGTGGAAGAAAGATAAATGCACGGGAAAGTATAGAATTACAATGTTAATGGAATTTAAGATCTTCCCCACCCCATTAATAGACCTCATGTGGAGCCCATTAAGGGAACCTTGTTTAGGGGAGGCTTGCTTGTAGGAAGGCTTTCACATCTTTTACTAATGTCTAATTAGGCACTGAGTCACAAGGATTGTGATGTCTTTTGGCTATGAGAAGTGTATATATTCTCTGAGTTGATATTTTGCTTTGGGGACTTGCTTATGAGAAGGATCTTGTGATTCCCTGGTCCAAACTCAGAGTGGCCATATGTTCAGAGCTCCCTGACTGCTCAGATGTAAAGGCTCTCTTGAACCAGGGATGTGTGTAAAATGTATAGCAATGTTTCTTTGATTTAGGCAGAGTACTGTCTGTTGGTCTTTATTTCTCTACTTGTATTTTCTGGTTTATATTTTCTCTGAAGTTCAGGGTGCTGATTTTCTCTTGAACTAATGAATGTAATTTTAAAAAGACAGTTAACCCCTTAAATAGCTATCTTTCCTAAGAACCTGTGCTGGTAGCCATCCACAGTATGCCAGTGTGGTTGCCAGTACAAGAATGTAAGAACTTGCTGGAGAAACTTATGTCAAAGCAATAATAATTTATTAAGCATCTACTATGTTCTAGGGATTGTGCTAAGTGGCAAGAATACAAAGAATTAAAATAAAACAACAGTCCCTTCTTTTAGGGAAATTAAAGTCTAACATTAAATTATAGCTATTTTATGGAGTACTCTAAATGGGACAGTTAAGGAATATACATGTTCTCAGCACCAAATGGAACTTTTACAAAAATTGATCACATATTAAAGCATAGAGATATTTCAAAGAAACGTAAAAAGTCAGAAATAGTATAAATATCTTTTAGATCATAATGTAATAAAATATTAATCAGTTCAGGGAGAACAAATAAAAGAAGCAGATGTAAATGAGGATTTAACAGAGATTTTAAATGATGAGTGGGTCATTAAACAAATCATAGAGTAATCATTAATTTTGTGAAATAAGATGAAAATGATGAAACAAAAAAAATTTTTTTAGATTCAGATAAAGAAATCCACAGAGGAAAAATTGTATCATTAAAATATATATTAACAAAATAGAAAAATAGAACATTTAATGACCTGAATACACATTTGAAAGTTAGAAAGCCAACACATAAGTAACCAAAATGAAAAAAAAGATAATATGTTAAATTAGAAGATAAATAGGTAAAATTTAAACCAAAAAGTCTACAGAAATAATAACCAAAATTATAAGCTAATTCTTTGGTAAGACCAACAAAATGTTAAACCTTTTGTGAACTTGATTAAAAATAAGAAGACAGAATATCAGATGGATCACATAGCAAACAAGTAAGACAAAATCAGAATAAAAGCAGAAGAAATAAAAAGAATAATTATCAGAACCTATCATATATTAGCCATATTTTATCAAAACTGAGGACACAAAAGAGAGTTGCACATTTGAACATATACAATTCCCAAGCTATCCCAAGCTAGCAAAAGGCCAAATTGGGGCATTAAATAATCCTTTCTCAGAAAAAGAACTATGAAAGGTTTTATTCCTATTCCTGATGGATTCACAGGAGAATTATATGAAAAAATTAATACTTTTACTATTCAAATTATTGTCAAAAATTGATAAAGAAAGCACTGTACCAGGCATGTTTTGTGAGACAAATATATTCATAATATCTAATTCAGAGAAGGATATAGTAATTTAACCAAGAAAGCATTCATTATAACAAAATTGGATTTAAACTAGGCAGTCAAGGATGGTTCAATATTAGGAAAGCAACAAACATAATAAATCATATTAAAAAACAAAAAAACACCATATGATTATCTTAAGAGATGCAGAAAAAGCCTTTGATAATGTACAACACCCATTTATGTTCTGTCTGTGTCTCTCTGTCTCTCTCTGTCTTTCTCTCTCTATGTCTCTCTCTCTCTCCCATACATGTACACACCCCAAGTGGTTAAAATTTATATTGAGATAGTTCTCAAAAGAATTGTGAACTATTATGTGCATCAAAATAATTTTGAGGTTTCATCTCATACTCAGAAAATTGGCAAAGATGATAAAAGTGGGAAAAGTCAATGTTGGTGGAGTTGTGAGAAGACAGGAACTCCTATGCATTATTTGTGGAGTTGTGAATTGGTACAATCACTTATGAAGCAATTCAGAATTAACAGGTATTTAAAATGTCCATGCACACTTTAATCCAGAGATTTTACAATGAAGTTTATATTCCAAAAAAGATAATCAACAAGAAGAAAGTCTTATACATCAAAATATTTATAGCAACACTGTCATAGCTAAGAACTAGAAAAGCAATAGATACTATTGCTCAGAGAATGGCTAAATAAATTGTGGTACATGTACATATATCATGCTATAAGAAATCATGAATATGATGAATACAGAGAAACATGGAAAGACTTACAAGCAGAATGAAATAAGCAGAATTAAGAAAAGAATATATACAGTGGCTACAACAATGCAAATGGTAAGAACGATCCCAACTCAATTAAAAGTGAACTTTGCAAAATTTCGAAGAACAGGCATGGTCCCATGAAGAGTTATGAGAACGCACATACACCCACTCCTTTTAATAATGTATTGGGAGATCCATGGGTATAGAACACTGTATATATTTAAGACATTTTTATTATATTGATTGGTTTTGATTATTTTCTTTTTCTTTAAAAGTGTTCTTATAGGGGGTGATGCTCTGGGACTGGAAAGAAAAGAGATGATAGGAGAAATTTTGACAGGGCAAAAATGAAAGATATCAATAGAAATTTATTTTTAAAAAGAAAAAAAGAAAGTGAATGTTTTACAATTACATAGAACAGTCATGACCTCAAAGAAGATATAAAAGACGCTACCTTCCTCATTCCTTTGAAGAAATGGAAGGTCCGTAGTTATGGAACGTTGCATACATTTTCAGACTTTGTTCATATAATCATCAGTTTTGCTAATTTCTCTTTTTTTCTTTTAAAATAAAAATTTACATGACTATTGGGGAGAGGGAATACTGATATAAATTTAATTAATATAACAACAAGAAGATGTTAATGAAAAATTACTTAAAAGTGGTAATGGGATAGTTAATCAGCAACTAAGCAGCAGCTAGATGGTTCAGTGGATAAAGTTCTGGGACTGGAGTCAGGAAGACCTGAGTTCAAGTCTAGCCTCAGATACTTATTACCTGTATGAGCCTGAGCAAAGTCACTTAACCATCTCTTTACCTTCATTCACTGGAGAAAGAAATCACAAACCACTCCAGTTTTTTTGCCAAGAAAACCCTGTGGACTGTATTGGCAGGACTGCCAATAAAATTTTTAATAGTTGAAAATTGAAAATTGTATTTCCTTTTCCATTTTCCATTACTTTCCTTTTTAATACTATGTATTTTATTCATTCAAAATCATTATTTTGAGAAAGATTCTATAGACTTTACCAAACTGCCACATATTCTGATGACATAAAAAAGTTCAGAACCCCTTCTGTAGACAGCTTCTTAATAAAAACAACAAAAAGACTAAACAAAAATTCTTTATATTCACAATAAACCAACTTTTATGTTAATCATATTGTCAGAATACTTTTATTCTGTATTTAATTATATTGAGTGAAAAAGTCAATAATCAGATCCTCTCTTTTTATATGTTGTCTGAAATTATATATATTTCAAATTCATATGGTATAATGGGTAAAGGGCTAGCCCCTGATCTGTAGGCTCTCAAAAATATTTTCTTTGTCCATACACACAAGAAAGAACAAGTGGATAAATATTTGTCTGTTGCATATATTAGGATATACAGTTAGATACACTATAGTCATCTATCTATCTATCTATCT
>CM053584.1:43483104-43504700 GCA_028627135.1 Pseudochirops cupreus | reverse complement strand
GTAATGGAATAAACAGAGTGTTCACTCTATTTTGTAATCTGAACTCTAAAAGCTGTTCACAGTAGCATTCCTTTGGGAATCTGCTGGTGCATGGCATTACAACTCCAGAGTCAGTGCTCTATTCACTGCACCACCTAGCCAACCCTGCAAACAATTTCAATGAAGACAATGATAGTATGCTTACCAATTTGTTATAACATAACAAAACAACGCAAATTTTAATAAAAAGGAACAAAACGACTAAAATTTAGGTTAAAATTAACTGCAGAAATAGAAAATACCTGACAATAGCAGTTGATATAAATTTTTTTTGAAATGAAAATTTTAGTTGAGAGCAACTCATTATTAAATGATGTTATTTTATAAATGCTAAAACCCCACTTATTTGGGTTAAACTTCTATACAAAATTATTATAGTATGTTTCTATGTCTTTTTTCATCATGTTTCACCCACAATAAATTATTTAAATAGTTCAGGAAGAAATCTTTTAAACTGAACATCATATTATTCTTTTTTTTTTAGTCTTCTAACTTTGTAATAAATTTTGTCTTTGGTTTAACGAGTTGTTTATCTGACCGCGCAAAGATATTTGATCTAGTAGTGACTCCCATATGAGCAAAATGACATTCCCTAATTTTTAACATGAAATCAATTTATTTTTTGTGATGTTTTTCAGTTTTTGCCTTTGTCAACGCCAGCACAAACTACAAGCAGAAGTAGAACCAAAACTAAGACAGACAATTTAGAAACCAACGAGGGTCCAGCAAGTAAGCCCAATCTCCACAGGCAGAGACTCCCTGAAGGAACAAAAGGACAAAGCTTGTATAGGTTTTAATTTAGGCAGGAGGTGAAATGGGTACAGGTACCTCTTGGCTGGATAATGCCTATTACTGGCTGCTTGCAGGTTGGAATAGGGGATATATTTTCCCTTGCTAGGACTAGTAACAGGAAATGATCTTCTTCAGATTAGCTATCTCTTGTAACTCCTCCCTAATACAAAGGAATGTCCTTTTCTGTTTGAGCAGAAAGGAACATCATAAAAAGGGCTAGCTGCAGTACAAACAAAGCCTGGGGCAAAGCATAGGAAGAGCAGACAAAATGAAGTTGCTTTCTTGGCTATCCACATTATGCCCAGCACCTTATTATGATTATTATTTTGAAGAATATATTCATTACATGAATATGTAAAATTTCTATGTAGTCTATGTTTTTGGTCCTTCTCATTCGTAATTCCTAATTTCTCAATCATTGCCTTTGCATTAAAGTCACTGAGAATAAAATAATATACTGATTTAATATGGAGGGTCTTACTCCATAAATGTCAACTTTATCTACATTTACAAGTTATATAATTGAGCTTTTCCTGGAATCTCTCTACCTCTTTATCATCAGTACCAGATATTGGCTGATAAGTTGTGGTCATTTTCATGGTGATTTTTCTCAAATACTGAATACAAATTGATCAAATATACCATGAAATGATGCTTCTTGTTGCCTTTAGTTTCATGATAAAATGTACCCTCTTAATTCCTTTATTTTCCTCCCCAAGCAGAATGTGAGCCATCATTCTATTTAGAGCAGCGGTTCTCAACCTGTGGGTTATGTTCAATTTAAATGCATCCTGCATATTGAATATTTACATTATGATTCATGACAGCAAAATTACAGTTATGAAGTAGCAATGAAAATAATTTTATGGTTGGGGGTCACCACAACATGAGGAACTGTATTAAAGGGTCAAGACATTAGGAAGGTTGAGAACCATTGATTTAGAGAAACTTCTTTTTATCTTCTAATTTCATTTACATTGTAAATATAAAGATTGATATTATACAGTACTTTCAATAACAGATCCATTCATTGGTTCTTGGAAAAGGGTCTGGCATTTAGGTACCAATGGTTAAGATACATTTTATAAGCAGTATAAAAATTTAATTGACTTATAAATATAATTCTAGTGATTAGAATAAGAAAGAGAAACAAATTAAAAAAATAAAATTGGAAAGGAAGTGAAAATATCATTATTTTCAAATGACATGATAGCACTTTTGGAAAATCTAACTATTTCAGCCAAAAATAATGATGGAAATAATAAATGAGTTAATCCATATAGCAGGATAAAATATAAAACCGTTAAAAAACAATTTGAAATTTTATTCACTAGCAATAAAGATAAAGCAAACATCATAAAAGAGAAACTTCATTTAGTATAACAACAAAACTCAGTAAATATTGGGAAATTAAACTTCCCAGAAATACATCTGACCAGTAAAGTGACAAAAGCAAGCTGAAATTATGTAACTAAAGGAAGATCTTTGTAATTGAAAAGACATTTGATGTTTGCCAATGAGTCTGATTAATATAGTAAAGATGACAACGTTCACAATTTACACACATACTTAGAAGCGTATATAAATATACACATATGTATGTATATACCCACATATGTGTATATATAAAAATATATATGTATGTGTATGTTTATATACATATACATATGTATATACATACATATGAATTTCCATATCAAATGAAATACCAAAGATGTCTTGAGATATACAATAGATAAATGGATAAGGATGTGAAAAGTATCTTTTGAAAAGAAGAAATAGAAAGGCAAAAATGGTTCAAATCACGAGTAATAAAAGAAATATAAATTAAAGCAATGGTACGATTTTTATTTATACCTATTAATTCAACAAAAATGATAAATCTAAGATTACAATTATCGGAAGAGACATGAGAGGATGGACACATCAACGTGTATTTGTGGAACCTCTAAACTGGTCCAGCTATGAGAGAAAGAAATTTGGGACTATTGATCCACCAATAACCATTTATTAAGCACATATTCTATATGTGAAAATTTGTTAGGCACTTGGAATTTAAAAAACATACCCTCAAAAACAGTATTTGCACTAAAAGAATTAACATTCAAAGGACTAACACCACAAGTATATTCATAGGTACAAACACAATACTATAAAATAGGAAAAAATTTTGCAAGGGAGGTATTGGCAGATTGAGGAATCAAGAAAGGCCTCCTATAGAAATTGATATTTCAACTGTTTCAAAACAAGCCAGAAATTCCAAAATTGGACTATGCACACCTTTTGATCCAGCAATATTTCTACTAGGTACTTACCCCAAAGATATAAAAGATTCAGGGAAGGCAGCAATATTTAAAAATTTTAACAAATAAACTTTTTATTATAACAGACAAAGCCCGATTTTCAGAGTTGAAAGGTAAGTAGTTAGCATAACTGACAATTGGAAAAATAATTTCCTGTATTATTGTTCGTTTTTAATTCTTGAAGAGGACCAATGACATCACAAGGGTGATGTCTTGACTTGTGCATGAATTGGATTTAAGTGAGGCAGAGCTGTGCAGTTATCAGTATCACTCTTTACTCCAGAGTTTTCTGTAACTTGCCTGACAAATGGTCATCTAGCATTTGCTCGAATATTACCAGTGAAGGAGTAACCATTACATCCTAAATAGCCCCTCATTTTTAGGAAGTTTTTCCTTATGTTAAGTTTGTTTTTTTCAACTTTTATACATTTTTCCTAGTTCTTTCCCCAGGACCAGGCAATTCATCAAATGCATGAAGACAGTCATCATGTACCCCCTCAGTATTCTTTTCATCAGGCTAAACATCTTAAGTTTTTCAACTGAACGTCATATCACATGAATTCAAGGTCTTTCACTATTCTGGTTACCCTCCTTTGCAGTCATTCCTGCTTATCATGCCTTTCCTAAAATATGCTTCCTTGAAGTGAACACAGTATTCAGGGATGGTCTGATTGGGGCATAGTAGAGTGAGATTATCACTGCTTTATTCCTATAGGATATTCTTCCACTTAATGTAGTCCATGATTGCATTAGCTTTCATATCTCTCACACTGCCTTGTGGATTTATATTAAACTTGAAATCTGCTAAAATTTCTTTATTTTTCTTTCAGACAAACTATTGCTAACTTTGTCTCCATGATCAGTATTTGTGAGTTATGTCAATCTTAATGAGGCTTAATATTTTATTTTTAGATTTTTTTGCTTATGTATAACTTGAAAATAGAGTTGTTAGAAAAGTAATCATAACTTTGACCCAGTCATTCAATATTACATTTGATGGGTATAAAGATAGCATTTGTAGATAGAAGTACCTACTATGTGCCAGGCAATGAGTTTATACTTTACAAATATTATCTCGTTTGATCTTTACAACAACATTGGAACTTTTTTACAGTTGAGGAAACAGACCCATAGAGATTAAGTGACTCACTGAATGACACACAGTGAATTCTTCAGGTTAAGATTTGAACTCAGGTCTTTTTGACTACGTGTCTAGTGATCTCTCCACTGTGTCACCTAGCCATCTCAGTCCTTATATCATTATGTCCTTGAAACCCTTGTAAATTCTGGGGGCTTAATCCTAATTCCACTGTCAGAGATAAGTTGGATCCAAAGAACTTCAAAATATTTCTTGTTCAGGATTCTAGGAAATAGTCCTGAGGAACTCGGAAGTTAATCTCAAATGTAATACCCTTGAGATCTCACCAGTGGATTTTACTTTTCCCCCATTATCAGCAGAGGATCATTTCCTCAGTCACGTTTAAGTAGCTTTCATAAAGGAGTATTTACTAAGGTGAATCAAAATACTCTCTACTTCAAGATTTGAGATACATTTGCCTACAAATGCATACAGAAATTAGTATAAAAGGGCTTAAGTTTAGAGAGAAAATGTAGCAAAAAGGCAACCTAGCTCTTGATTCCTGTAAGACCTTTTCTCCATGTGTGGGGGGAAAGTTTCCCTATAAGGTATAGCTTCTTTTCTAGGCTCCTCTGTGAGTCATTAATCTGTATGCAGTTGGTCCTTGGTTTCAATGCAGATGCTAATATTAGCTCAACCAGCATACCACCTATGGACAGATGAGACGTCCAAAATACTCCTTATTGCTTTGGAATTCATAAGTTCCTTCTCCAGTCAAAGTGGTACACAGAGAGAAATATGGTCAAGGCTAAAGCTTAGGCCTTTTCATTCCCTAAGTGATCCCTTCTTGTGGAGAATTCCATACTTATTCCAAGATCTGGAATTCCTTCTCTCTTAACTCATTTGAAATCTATAGACAATCCTGGAGGCACGGCCAAGTTTCCTTGGCCTATTTAACAACATTTTTTTGCAAGCAAGATGATCCTCGTCAAACCCCAATCCAAGTCAAAGGGTCTTTTACTACGTAATCTAATGGGATGAGGACAGTTTCAACGCAATCCTTGTTATCAAAAGCAACAATGAGAAAGAATTATGTGTTCAGAGATTTTCACGAGCATTATTGTAGTTGAAACACAAAAGGGAAACGACCCAAATGTTACAAATAAACTGGTATATTAATATAATTGACTCTCATAGCACAATTTTAGGCTGGCAAATATGAGGAACATAAAAGTCATCTTCAATCACTTTCTGAATAATGCGAAGCAAACAACAGTAATGGTAACAAACAGAATTAGAACAAAGTATATACCAAATATGACCATGGAGTAGGAAAAGTGAGCAAGAATGAATGAGAAAAGATTCCTGAAGGAGACTTAGAGGAAAGTAATGACAATTTATCACTTTTTACATGATGAGATCACTTAAATGCAAACAATTGCCGAGGAAGCTTCATTGTATTGGCATTTGAGATTCAGTTTGTAATCACTCATTTAAAAAATAAATGTTAAAATGCAAATGTTAAAAAAAGTCCTGGCTTAATAAAGAAAACTCCAAATCAATGAAGTAAACACCTTGTCAATTTCCATAACCCTGTTCCAGTTATTCAAGTTTCTTGAGGAACCAAAGACCAAACTATTTAAGGATCAGTTGAATAAAATTGAGAGGGTTCCCCTGGAGAAGAATAGATGCTTTTTAGAGAGGAGAGGAGCACATTATAGATGTCTTTAGCTATTTAAAAATCTGTCATTTAGTACATGAATTTGGCTTGTTTTGCTTTTTTCCAAATGGCAGAACCAGGATCATCAAACTGAAGCTTCAGGTAAATTCAGTCTTGATAAATGGAAAAATGTTGTAACTATTAAAACGCTCCAAAAATGAAATGAGCTACCTGAGGTGGTAGTATACTCACCTTTTAAGAGATGCTTTAAGAGATATCTTCAATTAAATGCTCCATGACCACTTTTTTGTTGCTTTAGTAAATGTCTGTTGGGTTGAATTGGAATTCTAAAGCTTTCTAGACATGAACAAGTGAAACAAGGCAAGGTTAGTGTTTTCTACTTTAAGTAATTCTACTAGCTTTCTCAATTATCTTATTCCAATGTTGATGTTCATATTTTCAATTGTTTAAGTAGGTAACCACCTGATACGTCTTCTATCAGAGTATCCCAATATTCCTGTGTTGAACATTACCATATCTTTTGTTTGAGGTTGTATTTCAAGTGGAGGATCAAAATTAATGTGGCTTCTCTACCCAATGGCATTTATTTTGGTTATAAGATTAGAAATGTAAATTTGCAATAAAAGAAGAAAATAGAAAGCTGGTTTTAATGAATATTTTACACATGACTAATTAACAGAACCCCCTACAGGAATTTGGAAGTAATAAGGAATTGACTGAAAATAAATTAAAAATTAATAAAGGAGTCTCCAAACAACTTTGTTTATGAACATTTACCAGTTGCTTTCTTAGTTATGAATATTTCAAGCTGTTTTGTTATTCAGGGTGTATTATTCTTGGAGTGTTCATAATTTTAGAGGTGATTAGACAAAAAGAGAGTAACACACAAAACAAAATGTCTTAAAATGATAAAAGCCTACCTGGGGAAAACTTGCTAATGTAAAAATAATGGCTTAATATTCATGTATTTTGTCTAACAATACCTGCAAGATGAAGCCTTTTCCTGTACTTGGATCATGGGTTTCAGATGAAAGGAAGTGCAAATGATGCAGGTTGATTTCATAAGACCAATGCTATAAATCTAGAATGAACATTAGAGGTCATCATGACCAATCCTGCATTTTACAGATGAGGAAACTGAGGTCCATAAAGAAAAAGAGACTTGCCTGCATCTAAAAAAGGAAGGTCGGGAACTAGAACTCAAGTTTTCAGTCTCCCAATTTAGTTCTCAAAATATGTAAATGGATGAGAACTTAATCACATAAGAACAACAATAATAACAAAATGATCTTGGAGATGCACTTATGTTAAAATACTTTAACTTTTTGTACTTGGAATGGTGATAGGAAAGAAATGACTCCTCAATGGATCAAAATTAGGGCATTATGCTTCAGCAAATTTTAATTTTTTTTAAAATCTTCATACATTTTCTCAGATCTACCTTTAGGAATGCCTCTTCCCAATGACTGCAAGTTCTCAACATAGATGAAAAAAATATAAAACTGTAAAATATTACATATTTAATGAATCAAGGATATGTCATTTCATTGATATGGGTCACACAATATTGACATAAATTTTAAAACAATTCCAAAAAACTAAATTTAATTAAATTAAAAAATAATATAATTTAAAAAATTCTTAAGTGCCTGCTATATGTCAGGCACTGTGCCATGTTCTGGTAATACTGTAAAGACAAGCACAAGCAGCTTTCCAGAGCATGGCTGCTGTGAACAGCTTTCAAGGTTCTGATTACATAGTATAGTGAACACTCTATTCCAGTTGTTCTCAACCTGGGGGTCGTGACCCCTTTGGGGGTTGAACAACCCTTTAACAGGGGTCACGGGGGTTGCCTAAGACCATTGGAAAACACATATTTCAGATGGTTTTAGGAACCAAGACACCACTCCTCTATCTGTCTCTAGGCGGATCCACCCTCATGCAGACATGCTCACATATGAGTATTAAAGGGGCATGGCATTAGGAAGGTTGAGAACCACTGCTCTATTCAATAACAAATCAGAGCAAAACTTTCACAGTAAATCAAGGTACAGCCTTCACAATGTTACCACTTACCACAGATAATCAAAATACAGCATTCACAACAACTTATCACAGAAAATGGCCACATAGTTCTCACCACAGTGGTCACACAGTTTTGAACAAAGTATAGTCATTTGGTCAATCAATCACTTAGTAACTCAATCATTCAATTATCCAATAGAATAGTCAAAATTCTCCACTCATGGGGCATACTAAGTTAGAATATCAATCACTACTCAGTACTCTCTTAAGGGGTAGTGCAAATACACAGGCCATCCATTCCTCAGTCACAAATAAGTTACAATCTTCCCAGTCAGTACACAGTATCCAAGTAAAGTCTTCTTTCAGCTTGACTTGGGGTAGTCTCTCAGATTCCCTGGATCCCCTTCCATGGTCCCACCAACTACCTCAATTAACCAAACTATCACCTGGGTTCAAAGGCAGACAGCTCCCAGTTTCTTGTCCAGCTCTCCATGCTGTTCCTGTTCCACATTGAAGCTTACAGTGTCCAGTCCACTTTAAATCTTTCACAGTTTCTATTCCTGGGAAGTCAAGGCTTAACAAAGCCACAAACAGGTTCATATCATAGTACCAGTATCACAGTCATGCTACCTCAGTCCTTGGCAGCTCCCAGGAGAAGCTGTTGCTCCCCAGCAGAAGCTCCAGCTGGTTCTCAGAATCAAAATCACTTCACCCAGGTTACCAAAATCACAATCATTCTCTCCAGCCTGGGCCTTTGCTCTTTGGCCTCCTCAGCAGCAGCTGCTTCTGCCCCCATGAAGCTTCTCCCAGGGAGTTCTGCCTCTCCCTCTCTGGGGCTTTTCCTTATATACTGTATTGCTCCTCCCTTTTCATTCCTTTGCAGTTACATCAGCAACAGGAGTTCATATCTTTTGTTTCTTTAACAGAGGCTTAATCTGAACTAGGTGCAAAGTACCTCTTAGCTTTCCAATACAAAGGAATCTTTAAATTTCATTAAATATATAGACAAAAGTGCCTTCTAGGAACTTATATTTCACTGGAGACATAGGCCATGATCCCACATATGTAGATATAGAGTATACGCAAAGCAATGGAAAACAGTTTCAAGGAGAGAATGCAAATAACTTGGGTATTAGGAAAGGTCTGATATAAGAGGGTGCACCTGGGCTGTGCTTTGAAGGAAGCTAGGGATTCGATCAGGTTGAAGTGAGTAGGGAGCACATTCCAGTCATAAGGTTCAGCCAATGCAAAGGTGTGACAATGTCTTCCTAAAAGAAAACCAATATTTGAAACAAAAGTTAGTTACATACAACCCCTTACCTCTCTTTCTTCAATAAAACCATAGAAGGTAATAAGTAGAATTTCTGTGGTGCTCTGAAGTTTGCAAATAACTACAAATATTTTCTCATTAGATTTCACAAATGAGGAAACTGAGGCAAAGAGACATTAATTCACTTGCCCTGAACTCAGGTCTTTTTGGGTCAAGGACTAGGTCCATTGAGCCATTTGCTACCTTAGTTAAAGTAACTTCCACTCTTTTATCTGTTTTTGTATAGATTAGTTGCTTTATCGTGTCCATCTCTTGGTGACCCTATTTGGGGTTTTCTTGGTAGAGAGTGATTTGCCATTTTCCTCTCCAGATCATTTTACATATGAGGAAATTGAGGCAAATAGTGTTAAGTGTCTTGCCCAGGATCCCATAGTTAGTGTCTGAGGCTAGATTGGAACTCAGGAAGATGAAGCTTTCAGACTTTAGGTCTGGGACTCTGTCCATGGCACCACCTAGCTGTCCTTGTACGAGTTAAGTATATAATTATACAGTCATACCTCGAGATTGATGTGTTTCTTATTGGTGGTTTTGGTTATTCCTAGGTCAGCCATTGATAATTACATGGGGATTTCTGGAGATTTAGGGCATGTTCTGGAAAATCACAGATGAAGTGCATATCTAAAGAAAACAAAAAAGTCATAAATGGATTAATACTGTAATTTAAATCTATTTTATTATTTCCTACCTTACATATTCATATTTAAATTTATAATAAACAGTTAAATATTGTTAAAAGTTTCAGTGCACCAAAGAATGATGGGCTATACACTCTCTTTGAGAGTGTCTCCTCTGTGTAACTCTACCATCCAGACAGTCACAAGATTTTCTTCTTCATTAATCTTTGAATCTTAAGCTTTTTTGTAGAAGGAAATTTATGAAGCTCTTGCTGTAGCTATACAAGTGGCTGTGAAGACTCTGCATAATGTGCTACATATGACTCTCCCTTGAGAGGTGCAATGTGTTGTTTTACTTGTTTTGTGTATCGAAAAAAATATACTCAGAATGATTAAAAATAAAGGTTTGGGATGGGGCCTAAAGTTCATATTTGTCAGGAGCCTGTGCCCCTAACCCCAGTGAATGTTGAGGGATGACTGTCTATGTCAAGCGGTTCTCAACCTGTGGGTTATGTTCAGTTTGTAACAACAAAAATACATCCTGCATATCAGATATTTACATGACAATTCATAACAGTAGCAAAATTACAATTATGAAGTAGAAAATAATTTTATGGTTGGGGGTCACCACAACATGAGGAACTGTATTAAAGGGTCGTGGCATTAGGAAGGTTGAGAACCACTGGTTTATGTGATGTTATAGACCACATTTACACTCTTTAAAGGAAGGGACTACTTCTCTTTGGACTTTGTATCCCCAGTGTAGAGCAGTATCTGGCACATAGTAGGTCTTTAACAAATGTTAGTTGCTTCCTTGTTTCCAAAGAAACTGTGTACTTAGTGGGTGATTGAGATAAGGGAAAATTTCTTGGAATGGGAGAATTGCTAAGGCAAACTTTAAAACTGAGTTGAGAAAATGCCTCCTTTCTCCAAGTGGACAGACACCATCTTGAACAATTGAATTAGCACTGTAAAAAATGATGACAGATCTGAATATTTAGTAGCAAGAAACTGCTGCCAAGTTACCCTAAGGGCGAGCTGTAAATCTCTTGCAATATTAAAATCTCTTGTTATACTTAACCCTCCAAGGATGTACCAGGATGGATGATTTCAGGAGAAAATAATAGGGAATCAGGGGCTTTGTAATCTTGAACATGTTTCAACAGAAAGTAAAGCCTTTGTTAGATTCTGAAGGTTAGTTGTGTCAATGACTATGAATAGTTCAGTCAGATATGAAGTAAATACAATGTTAACAAGGCCTTTATTTTATGTCCTTGTGCTGCTAAAATTATTGGAACATCATCTAGGAACAAATCAGAAAAGAATGTAGAGCTGAATCTTCACTCAATTTTCACAAGACGGATTTGAGGACAAGATTATATTGCTAAAGTAACAGAGTTGTGTCTTCATTAACTCAGCACTAACTGGCCCATCTATGCTCCAGGGGATACTCACTATACTTTTCTCTACCTGATTTAGAGCAACCAGGTGAAAAACTTTTCCAGTGATGATTAGAATAAGAACTGAATGTTAGGAATGGGTAAGACTTCTCCAACTGTGATTTTGCATTTCACTACTAGGCTTCCCTTCTCTGGAAGAAATGGAAGGTTTGAGAAGACTGGGGCATCATCAGGGGGATCAGACTGAGGCTCAGTAGATTGGGTCTATTCAAGGGAAGAGTTGAAGCAGTCAAGAGGCATTTATTAAGTGCTTACTATTTGCCAAGAATTGTGTTAAGTGCTGGAAATACAAAAGCTAAAAGAGAAACAGTCCTTGCTTTCAACCTAATGAATAAAAACTACATATAAAAGGAAGCTAAAAAGAGGCAGGGGAAAGTACCCAGCATAGGGGTGGGCATGATGAGAAATGAAGACGTGACAGGCCTGGGATCCCCCCATCAAATGGAGGGGAGAGAAGAAAAAAAGGAAAAAAGAGAAAGTTACAGGATAACTTTATTATATATTTAAAAAGAACAGCAAGTTTTACATAACAGAGTTGCAGTTTCCTGTTCAATCATCTTTTTTTCTGTTCTACTATTATGGAAATGCTTGTTTTATTTATTAAGTTCAGAATAAAATTTAAAAAAACTTAAAATGTAGAAGTTCTAGAAGAAGCTATCCAATCAGACAGAGGGGCAACAAGGGATAAAGGTACTTCTAACGTGTAAATTTCAGGCATAAAATGCTCTGGGGTGAAGAGGAGGCCAAAAGGGGAAGTGAGAGAAAAGGGTAAGGAAGGAAAGAAGAAAGAGAAGGAGAAAAGGAGTAAGGAAAGGGAAAAAGGAGTGAAGCAAAGAGGTAAGAAAGGAAGGAGGGCAGGAGAGAAGTAAAAAGGAAGGTGTTGGAGGAAGGAGAAAAATAGGGAGTAGGGAGAGTGAAAAGAGGGAAAGAAGTAGGGAAGAAGGAAGGAAGGTTAGGATAGACATGAACAAGGAGGGTACAAAAAAGGAAGATAAGAGAAAGAAAAGAAGGAAAGAAAATGAGAGAGAGTAAGAGGAAAGGAAGGAGGGAGCTGGAATGGACAGGGGAAAGGAAGGCAAAAAAGTATGAAAGAAGGAATTTGTGGAAAGAAATAAGAAAGAAGCAAGGAGGGAGGGAAAGAAGGCAGTACAAAAGGAGAAGGGAGTGAAAGAAGAAGGAAGTGGTGATGGAAAGAAAAAATTAAAGAAGGTATGAATGATGTGTCTGTCAATATCTTGCATACAAGTCTTTTGCTAGACGGCATATTTATGATTTAATGAGAAGATCTTTGGCCTGGAATATGGAATCCCATGTTCTAGTTCAGGTTCTCCCACAAAGAAATTGTGGCACCTTGAACTAATCACTTAACCTTTTTTGGTCATCTGTTTCTTTTCATGTAAATAGAAGGGGTTAACAGATCATGGATTCTTAACATTTTTTGTATTATGGACTCCTTTGGCTTCTTGAAGTTTATGGACTCCTCAGGGAGAAAAAGGGTTTTAACTACATAAAATAAAATCAAGAGAATTACCAAGGGCACAAATTATACTGAAATAAAATATCAAAATATTTTTTGAAAAATGTTCACAGACCCCAAGTGAGGAACACATAGAGTCCATGAGCTTTACATTCTCTTTAATAGTCCTCTCATTGCCCCCAGACAGTTGTTTTGCAGGGTAACTGATAAATCACTAGAAATTCCATTGGAATGGACATTGTTAGGGCTTTTTTTCTCTTTCTTGTTCGATCATCTTCATATTTACACTTGGAGGCAGCAGGGTGAAATTTTGTTTTTTTCCCCTTGTCTTCCTCCCAACATCTCTAAGAACTAGAGCATGGGAATTTGTAATTAGAAATTCCTGGATAGCAAAGGGCCTGCTGATGCTTTAGGAATAAGCCAGTTATATCCCCAGATGACACTCTTGGTGTGAAACACTCTTTTGAACACAGTAGGAACTTAATAAATGCATGAATGAGTGCTTGCTTGCCTGCATGCATTCATGAGCACCCGAATGAATACTCCCATTGAAAATTGCACCCAGAACAAAGATAATTCTTGAACAGCTCTCATTTTTGAGCTTAATTATAACCTGTAAATAAAGTTAGAAATTAAGAATAAAGATAATAAAATTGCATAAAATTGATTTCTACCATGCTTTGTGACTTTGGTGACACCTAAGTTATCTAAAATAATATGCTGAAATTGAGTAGAGATATTCATTTTGATTTTAAAAATTCCTTTGTGAATTTACATTAATATATTTAACTACTCACCTTTTCAGGAGCTGCTTTATCAGGCATTTCAGTTTCATCATTTATGGCAAAGTTTTAAATATTGAAAGAGATTTCTGAATTCTCATTAATGGAGATATAGAGTCACCTAAAGTAGATAATGCTACAACTCTGGAATTTCAACTTTTCTGTCTTTGAACCTATTAATTTCTACCATCTTCCTCCAGTAAAAGTTGAAAGATAATACTAATAAACAGGAAGGGGAACTGGATGAAAGGGGGATAGAATTATTCCCCTCTTCCCCACCAACCCCCATGTCAACAATATTCCATGATTCCAGGGTCAACCAGGGACACTAAAATATTCTCTGGGAAGAACCTGCCATAAATTCAGTCGGATAATCAGAGTAATGTAGTAAATTATCTTTTCAAGACAAAGAATGATAATCTGGTGACCTCCAGAAATTAATATCCCTCCATGACCCCTTCCCATTGTTTACAACTTCTCTGAAATTATCTTTCACTTATACTGTACATATTTGTTCATATATAGTTGTTTTTAAGATAATTCCTCCATTATAATGTTAATTCCTTGAGGGTGAGGACCTTGCTTTTTCTCTCTTTGTATCTTCAGTGCTTAACCCACAGTCTGGCATGTAGAAGCTTCTTAAAAAAATGTTAATTGATTGGCTGACTCTGTTTCTCATTGATTGCATTATAAGGGGATTGGGAAAGTTGTATTCTAATGTTAGCTCATAGACTAGGTCCATTCTATGGCTTTAGGAAGCTCCATTAAATGCTTGGTGCCTCAATCCTTCTACTTTGTTCAATAGGCATGTTGCTCATCCACTTTAATAACACTGTTGATGTGAATTAGTTTTCTGAAAAGTATCATAGAGTGTTTAAAAATTAAAAGATCATAGGTTTAGAGCTGCAAGGCACCTTAGAGGTCATCTGGTCTAACTTCCTCACTTTGCAGATGAGGAAACTAAGGTCTAAGGACATTAAGTAACTTACTTAGGGTCTCATCTGTAACGAGTGGCAGTGTTAGGCTTCAAATTAAGGCACACGCACATATATGTATGTACACAGACACAAATATGTATATGTGTATATTATATTATCTAATGTAATATTATAATAGATCACATAATAATATTATATCATATCAATCATATATTACTTTTACAATCATCTACACAAATAAAAGAACAGAAAAAGCCTAATGAACCAATGGAAAGCACTTTCTCTTTGAGACTAAATAATTGTAATTCAAATACACAAAAATGAAAAAAATCTGGAAGAGAAGCAAAAAACAATAGCTTTAAAAAAACATAATTGGTAATCGGTAGCAGAGCCAAGATAGCAGAGTTGAAGGTGCAACCCAGCTTAAACTGTAATTAAAAAAAAAAGTACTTAAACTTCAAACTACTTAAAATAACACATCAAACATTTCAGAGTCGCTAAGCCAACAAAAGGTTTGGGTGAGATATTTTTTCTGGCCCAAGACAAGTTAGGAGGTTGACAGGAAATTCTGTGATATGAGGTTAGGGCTATCCTAGAGCATAGGTGGCAGCAACATCAGTGGTGGGCTTTGGAGGCAGCTGCCACATCATTAGCAACAGTTTTAGGAGCTCTCAGACTAGAGATGATAGGAGTATTGGACAATTTCTTAGAAGATTATCAGGCACCTTGAGCTGGGAGCAGGGCTGGGTACAGTTTGGCAAATCCATTGCCTATATGCATTTCTGGGTTAAGTTCCATGGAAGAGAGGAGCACTTTTAAGAATAAAGGGGAGTGCTAGTACTGTGGTTTTAGGGGAGCAAGGGCCCTTCCTAGGTAAGGACCAGAGTACACACCAGAAGAGCAGTAACCACATCTCTTGCAGGATAACACCAACTTGGAAGCACCGAGGACTCACAGACACCCAGAACTAGCTCTGAAAATAGAAGCATGAAAAAGTCTTAAGGTTGGTACAGTGTTTTCCCAAACCCAGATGAAGAGAGCCCTATTTTAACATAAAGTTTAAAGTCAAGAAATAGAATAGAAAAATGAACAAATAACAATAAAAAAGAACCTGGCCATAAAAAGCTACTATGATGACAGGGAAGATCAAGATTCAAACGCAGAAGAAGACAACATGAAAACAGAAACAAGTAAAGCCTCAAAGAAAAATACAAGTTGAATGTAGGTCCAATAAGAATCCCTGGAAGAGTTAAAGAAAGAGATGAGTGGTAGATGAAAGATCTGGAAAAGAAGTGAGAATAATGCAATAAAATTATGAAATGAGAATTAATAGCTTGTCAAAAGAGGCAAAAAAATACTGAAGAAAATAGCACCTTAAGAAACAAAATTGGTTAAAAGGTAAAAAAAGAGGCACAAAAATTCACTGAAGAAAACAATTCCTTAAAAATTAAACTTGAACAAGTGGAAGCTAATGACTGCATGAGACATCAAGAAACAATAAAACTAAGTCAAAAGAATTAAAAAAACAGGAGAAAATGTGAAATATCTTGTCAGAAAAACAACTTATCTGGAAAATAGAACAAGGAGAGATAATTTAAGAATTTATTATACTACCTCAAAGCCATGATAGAAACAAAAAGCTTAGAGATCAGATTTTGAGAAAATATAAAGAAAAATTGCCCTGATATATTAGCCCCAGATGATTAAGAAGCAATTGAAAGAATACACTTATAACCTCTTGAAAGAGATCCCCAGATGAAAGCTCCTAGGAATATTATAGCCAAATTCCAGAACTCACAAAAGAAAGAGGAACAGTATTCACTTTCAAGAAAAAAAAGATGCAGAAAATTAAATATAAAATCTAACAACAAAACAATTGAAGGGCAGGGGAGGAAGATGGCTTTATCTTGGCTAATTGAGAAATAAAAGAAAATTAGGTAACTATATATAAAAAGGTGCAAGTTAAGCAAAATTTTCAATAGGTCACAAGGAGGGAAATAGAAAAAAATGAATTAAAGATGGGTGACTTCAGGATGAAAATAAGAGAACCAATGTAAAGAGGGATGCATTACAGCAGAGTTAGCTAAAATAACTGAAGTGACAAAGTACTATTTTTACAGAGGAAGAAGGGGAAATATCCCAATTCAGAAAAAAAAAACCCATAAGGAATTGATGGAAGAAAATAGAAACCTAACCCTCATTATCTTAAATATAAATGGATCAAATAATCCAATAAAATGAAACAGAGTGGAACATTGGATAATAGAACAAAAGTTCATAATCTGTTGCTTACAAACAACATACCTACAAATACAAAGACATGAGAACAAAAAATGTTAGCAAAATTTTTTGCTATGCAATAGGCAAATCAAAAGAAGAAAGCAGGAGTTGCAATCTATTTATATAAAGACAGAAAAAAACCAAAAATTCACACATCAAAAGAAATGAATGAGGAAAATCAATATTAAATATATGCTTTAAATACCTTAGCATTAATTCATAATACAAATGTGGACAGAATTTCAAGAAAATCTGGAGTAACACAAGAGTGGCAGGAGATTTTAATGTCTCTTCCTCTATTTTAGACAAATCTAACAAAAGGGAAATATAGAATTAATTAAATTGCTAGAGGAACTGGAGCTAAATTGTTTACAGCAACTTCTAAACAGGAATGCTTAAGACTGATCTATCTATCCATACACAATACACATTATGTATACATATACATATATAAAATATACATATGACACACACACATGTCTACTTCTCAACTGCATGTGGGCTTTGTGTAAAAATTTCCCATCTGTGTGAGCAAAGAGATACTTCAAATAAACATATGAAACCATAAATAGTAAACATATTCTTTATATACTATAATTCAATAAAAAATAGTGAATAACTCAGGGAGAACAAACAACAGATAGACCAAAATGGAGATTTAGCAATGGAATTCTAAATAATCAGTAGGTTAAAGAACAAACAAGGTAGATGGAAGAAACACTTCTAAAGCACCTAATAAGTGCCAAGAACTCTACCAACTACTTTGCAAATATTACCTAATTTGATTTTTACAATAATTTTGGAAGGTAGGTACTATTCTTATTTCCATTTTATGATTGAGGAAAGTGAGGCAGACAGGTTAAATGACTTTCCCCATCATCACATAGTTAGTAAATGCCTAAAATGGCATTTGAATTCTGATTTTTATGACTCTAGACCCAGTCAGGAATTAAGAGATGAAGAAGGAAAGTATTCCAGGTATGAGGAACATTTAGTGAAATAACCCCATCAGGCAATGGAGGGTCTTGTTGAGGAAAAAAAGCAAAGAGGTTAGTACTAATGGATTCTGAAGTATCATCTAAATCTAATATAATCACAAAGGAAACAATATTAAAATTAGAGGAAAAATAGAAAGCTTGAAAAAAAAATTGAAATGACAAAGCCAAAAGCTAATTCTTTGAAAAGACCAAAATCTTTAGCTCACCTCATTAAAAAGATGAGGGTAGAAAATTAAATTCACAAAATAGTAAAATAGCAAACAATGTAAAAACAACGAAATAAGAAGAGATGAAAAGAATTGTCAGAATGTGCTATGCATAGTTATAATGCTAACAAAACTGAAACCTCAAAAATAAAGGAATACATAAAAATATAAAATATTCAAACTAATAGAAAACTAAATAGAGATCTTAAATAATCCAGAGAAATAGTGTGAATTGTAATGGAATTGCTAAAGATAAAACAAAACAAACAAACAAACAAAACCCTTCCTGGGATATAATCACAGGAGAATTCTGTCCCAAAAGTTGGATTTACATTAGAGATATGAGGATCGTTCAACGTTAGAACAATCAACAAACCCCTATACTTAAGGAGTTTATAATCTATTGGGGCAGACAAGATCATCTTTCCTCTAAGACTAGGAAGAACAAGTCTAAACCCACTTCCAGTTGACAATCCTTCAAGTACTTGAAAACAGTTTTTATGTTCCCTCTGTGATTTCTCGTTTCCAGGCTGAATATCAATTCCTTCAACCATTCTTCATGTAACATAATCTTAATTCCTTTCACCAATCTGGTCACTCATAAGTGGATGGTCTCTGATTTATCAATGGTTTTTTCGACTGAGGCATCCAGAATTGAACATAATACTCCTGATGTGATCTGATTGGGCATATATAACAGGATTATTATGTCTTACCTATTGGACTATGATTATCTTAATGTAATCTAAGGTCCTATCAACTTTTTTGACTGCTGTATGATACTACTGACTCACTATGCTCTTGTACTCCTCTAAAACCTCTGTATCTTTTACCTGACTGAAAATATCTGTCTTTTCTAATCTTTTATTTCTGCTCCGTGACAAGTCCTACCTTCTCATTATATATAGGCTTTGTAAAGTATATTACATTATTTCTTAAGTGAAAATCAGAGTGATTTCCTATTATTATTTAAAGATTTTAAAGGATTTCATTGCATAGCACATAATCTCCATTAAGCTTATATATTTTATGGCTCATATTTTTGGTTTTAACCTAGGAATGACATCTTCAAGCTTTAGATCACATTAGATAATTTAGGAAGTTACAATACTAATGCTTTCCCTGGCACTATTCAGGAGAAAGCAGAATGACCACCTCTGAGGATGCTATTAAGAGCGTTCATGCATAGGGGAAGGTTTGGACAAGATGACCTTTATAATCCTTTATGGCTCCAAGATTCTAATATGCTACACTTTATATTACAAAGATTTGGCCTGCCACCAACAGAACATTTATTCAGAAGATCCTACCAGACATTATTCTATGAGACAAGACAAAGATCATATTTAAGTATGAGCTTAACTCAGGATGGGAGCCATCTAAGATGATTCTAGAAGCATCAAATTTTCTGTTACAATGATATTAAAAATTTTAGTAAATTGACCTGAATATTTTATGGGACAGCATCAAGTTAACCTCCCACCTGTAGACACAACCAAGAAACTTAAGAGTGTGGTACAAGAGTGTTGACAATTTGGATATTGGAAACTTGACTTCCATTTGAAAATTTCTTAACATGAAGACAGTGGTTGGCACCAGGTTCACAGAATCACGGAATATTAGGATTGAAAGAGACTCTAAGCTATACATGACCAAAAATCTACTTTATGGGGTGGCTAGGTGGTACAATGAATAGAACACTGGTGCTGGAGTCAGGAGGACCTGAGTTCAAATCTGGCCTCAGACGCTTAACACAAAACCAGCCATCTGACCTTGAGCAAGTCACTTAACCCCAATTGCCATACTCCACCCCCTCCAAAAAGCAAAAAAACCCAAAAACCAAAAACAAACCCAACAACCCTATTTTACAATATATCTGAGAAATGGTTATTTATCTTTTGCTTGAACAATTCAAGTGATGGAGAACCCATTGTCATTGGAGGCAGTCTAAGGTTGCATTATTTTCTTTTACCTTTTTGGGGAAGGTATTCCTTCTGTTATTCCAAGAGTTCCAAGTCTAATTTTGCCTTTTATAAGCCAGCAAAATATTTTTATACATGTCTAATATTGCTTTTGTATTCCTCCCAAGTATTTAGCTTGTAGTACAATGCTGAGAGTGCCATAGAAGCTCAATAAATATCTGTTATTGCTGAATTGATTGAAAAAAAGTGGATGAAACACAAAAAAGGACAAAGAGGAATAGAATTTTAGGAACACAATGAAACACAGTGGGCCAGATTTCCCCCTTTGCATGGACAGGTCAATTGGGGAATTCTTTATTTCATGCAATAGAGTTAAGTTATGCTAAAGGCATCTTCTTTAATTCTGACTTCAACCAACACTATGTTTTTGCCTGAAGAAGAGAAGCTTCAGGGGGGCAGGAGGAATCATAACTTTCTCCAGTTGTTTGATGAATTGTCATGAGGAAGTGGGCTTCAACTTACTCTACTTGGCTTCAGGGCAGAAGATGTAGGAATAATGGGAACACATTTCAGAGAGGCAGATTGAGGTTTGATGTAAGGAGATGCTCCTTAATGATCAGTTATCCAAAAGTTCAACGGACTACTTCCACAGGTCATGAGTTCATCCTCACCTGAACTCTTCAAACAATGGATGAAAAACCACTTGTATAGTATATTGCAAAGACAATCCTTTTCCACATTTGGATCGGACTAGATTTAGAGGCTGGAAAATAACACCCTGAGATCCAGAGTCAGTGAGCTGACTACTATTTTAGGGCCTGGAAGCTAATAATCTTTTTTTTTTTTTACATTTTTAAATAAGGTTTTATTGTATTTAAAAATGTGAAAATCATTCTTGGCTCATAGACTGGATGGAAACGGAGGGCAGGCCCTCTGGCTGTACATTGCTGACCCCTGGACTAGATGAACTTTGAGGCTCTTTATAACTCTGAAGTTCTTTGAAGTTTACACACATAGAGGCCAAGAGCTGAGAGAGCTGTTGTATGTTTTCAGTTCTCTCTATGAAGTAGGAGGTAAGACCAACTGCTAGAACTGAGGGAGATAGAGAGAAGAGAAGGTTTGCAACAACTTTGATACTATAGGAAGAACATTGGTCAGAGTACCTGGTTTTGTTGACTGTAACAACTACCTGTGTGACTTTGGGCCAGTAACTTCTCCTTTCTTGTTCTTCATTTCTTCATATGTAAAATGAAAGGGGTTGTGTCTGATGACACCCAAGGCTCGTATTAATCTCTATTCTGTGAATATCCTCCCCTAAAGATCTACTTGGGTTCCCCAGCTTTGTTCAGATGAGACCTCATATTCTCTATTTTTTTCTTTTAAATGACTTGTTTATTTATTTTTAATTTACAAGGTTCAGTTCCACATTCACTTGAGTTTCAGATTTTCTCCCCTCCCTTCTCCCCCCCCCCCATGGTGGCATGCAATCATGTATAGGATCTGCAAATACTTTCACATTGTACAATAGTTTGGTTGTATAGAAGGGTTGTAACCAATGAGTGATCACTGGGAAAAAAAAGCAAAACCAGACATGAAAGAGAACGATAGCATGTTTTGCTTCAGTCTCCATTTAAACTATAGTCTTTCTATATCTTTCTCTGAGTTTAGATA
>CM053584.1:43453443-43482604 GCA_028627135.1 Pseudochirops cupreus | reverse complement strand
GGAAAAAAAAGCAAAACCAGACATGAAAGAGAACGATAGCATGTTTTGCTTCAGTCTCCATTTAAACTATAGTCTTTCTATATCTTTCTCTGAGTTTAGATATCTCCTTCCATCCTGAGGCTTGTAGAGTTGTCTTTAGCTGTGTGTTGTTGAGGATAGTCCAATTTCTCATGGTTGGTCATCATATGTAGGATGTGTCTGTGATTGTGTATAGGTTTTGCCTGGTTCTGCTCTTTTCACTTAGCATCAGTCCATATAAGCCTCTCCAGGTAATTATGAAGTCCATCTCCTTCCCATTTCTTATAGCACAATAGTATTCCATTACATTCATATACCATAGCTTGTTCAGCTATTCCCCAATTGATGAACATCCCCTATATTTCCAGTTTTTTGCAACCACAAAGAGAGTTGTAATAAATATTTTTGTACATATGGGATCTTTTCCCACTTCTGTGATCTCTTTGGGAAATAATCCCAACAGTGGTATTGCTGGGTCAAAGGGAGAGACCTCATATTCTCAATGGCAAGTTATGAATGAATGAATGATTGATTAATGAATTAATGAATGAAAAAGCATATTAATCACTATATGCCAAAGAACTCTGTCAATTTTCAGGCACAGAAATAGGAAAAATAAGACAATCCTGCTTTTGAGGAGATTCCACAATAATGGGGAGAGTTAATACACACAGGAGAGTTTAATCATTGAGCAGATGTCTAGGCACAGGAGTCCTTTGTTGCTTCTAGCTATTGGATGGATCACCACTCTTGGGAAGTGGGGAATGGGCCTAAGGGCAGGCTTGGCTTAGAAATTCTGGTTTCTTACAGGAAGATGTGGCAATGTAAGGGTCAGGTAAAAAGAGGCACTGGCAGGAAGGTGAAAGATAGGGTCTGGAGGAAGTTTCCTTGCTTTGAGCCAGCTGTAGCTAGAGCTCTACAATTCTGTTAACCTTGTACTGAACATTGAAAGGCAGCAGCATAGTGCAAGGAAGAGGAAGCTGGGTTTGGCATGAGAGGACATGAGTTTGAATTCTGATTTTTCCACTTGCAATAGACCTTGGCTAATCCACTTAGTCTCTATGGATTCAATTTCTTCATCTATAAATTGATGGCATTAAATGCAGGTTTTATTTATCTTTGAAGACTCTTCTAGTCCAAAATTTATGATTATGTGTTGGCATCATGTTGCCTGAGGACTAGTTTGGCTTAATTCATAGAGACTCATTATCAGGTCAGGTTTGCCACAAGTTGATGCATATTTTGGCCTTAATAACTTTCAAAGAAATTCTGACTAATAATGGGGTTCTAATTTGTTTGTATCCTTGGAAACAACATTCATACTGATGAAATGATGGGTCCTTCAAGTATTGGAGAGAGCCTTTACACCCTCTTGACTCCCCTCTCTGACATCTGGCAGTGTCATCTGACTTGACCTACCACTGTAAACTAGACTCCTAGACCTTTCCATTCATCCTACAGTCAAGTTTATTTTACAGATTTTTTTCCCTATTTAGAGCGTGAGTTCCTCGACAATTAAACTTTCCCACCTGTTCCTATTGTCCAATCTAAACCCTATGCTGCTTTATTGTGGCAGTTACTACTAACAGAAAAGACCAGCTCATACTTCTATAGTAAATGGAGGTTAACCAAGCAGTAAAATCTAATAATTCATTGAACGAAGTAACTAGATTCTCGTAGGACAAATAAATAATACACATGCGCACTTATAATCTTGTTGATATTTTTGTTTTTATATCAGCTTCATTTCTAAATCTCTTTCTTCTGCGTCTCCTCCCTAAAAAGCTATCCTTTGAAATAAAGACAAAAACAAAACAAAATAGCGCATCACATTGAACAAAGTTGAAACCAAGTTCTGAATGGGTATACAACACTGAATATCTATGGTCCTTCACCTCTATAAAAAAGGCAGGAAAGTACGCTTCTTCATCTTTTCTCTGGGGCCAACCTTGGTCATCATAAGTAAATCTCCATTATTTTTTTTGTTCCCTCCATTTACATTATTGTGGTATTTATGTATATTTGTATATATATACATATATACATATATTTATGTATATTTTCTTCCTGCTTTTGTTCACTCCACTCTATGCCAATTAATGGGATGAATATACTCTGCAATCCAGTGGCGCCAACTGGCTAGTCTTTTCACAAGACACTCTATCCACTCTGGATATTTTCACTGGCTGACCTGGTGCTGGAAGACTTTCCATGTTTATTTCTGTCTCCTCAAGTCCTAGCTAAATTCCTACCTTCTATAACAAGCCTTTCCCAATACCACCCCGTCCCCAATTCTGTTGCCTTTCCAAAGTGGATTATTTCCAACTGATCTTTTGTGTAGCTTATTTGTAAATAGTTGATTGTATGTTGTGTCCTACATTATACTATAAATTCTTTAACTTCTGTAAGTAAGGATTGTCTTTTACCATTTTTTGCATCCCTAGCACTTGACACCATACCCGGTACATTGTTCTTAATAAATACTTGTTGCCTGACTCACTAGAGGAAAGCCCTTGGATGTCAAATCCTATAGAATGTCCATAGTAGGTCTCTTACTCTAAACTAAACTAAACAATAAAGTTTCAAATACTTCAATGGACAGATGCTCTCAGTGTGGATTTTTTCTTCCCGCTGTCACAATGGTAAGTCAACTTTGTTTCCTTATCTTTGAAAATTCCTTCCCTCCTCATCCTTGAGAAGATTGCCCAAACATAGTATTTGACTTAGAGGTGAAGAAGGACGGTTTTCTAATTCTTCATGGGGGATTTTACTTTTAATCTATTGCTTTGAGAAACAATTCTGGAGTATATTCTATTTCATCTTTGTTACTTTTCTCTCTCTCTCTCTCTCTCTCTCTCTCTCTCTCTCTCTCTCTCTTACTCCCACAATCTCTCCTCCTCTTTCTCCCACTCCCTTTTACTTCTCTTTTTCCTCTTCCTCCCTCTTCCCTTCTTCCTTCTTTGCTCCTTTCTCTTCTGCATTCTCTTTCTCCTCCTGTTTCTTTTCCCCTTCCTCCTTCGCTCCCCTTCTGTTCCCTCTTCTCTTCCTCATTCTCCCTCTTTCTCTACTCTTCCCCTTCCACTCATCCTTTTCTTCTCTTCCCTTCTCATCCCTTCTCATCCCTTCTCATGCTCCTTCTCTCCCTCCTCCTCTGAAAAATGGAAACATTACCTATGCTGTATGAAGATAAACTCTTTAAATATGTTTACCTCTAAATTATGCTAAAAAAAAGATCCATGCTTAGTTATTTTAGGGACACATTTTTTTTGGACATTAATTGTACAAAAACAAAGCCATCAAAAGATTAGGACAGTCCACTTTTATACACCTCTCAAAGTGGCGAAAATAACAGAAATATGTAATGGGGAAGCACACGTTGACAAATGAAAGAATTTAGAAAAATGACCATGTAAACATTGCTTGTTATGAACTGACACAAATTTGTAAGAGCAGTGTGTGGCTGAAGGATTTACTGTAACTTACAGAAAGTTGCCCTTTTCTGAAACTCCAGGTTATTACTTGTATGGGGTATGTTTTTAAGAGTCTCCAGTGTTAGTTTGCCTTTCCCATATATACAACATAAATACAGCATTGGAAGAAAATTATAACCCAAACCCTATTGTGGGAAACTTATATGGGGCCTACTCCAAGAAACAGATTATTTCCCATTATAAATATTTTGGTTCTTTCATAATGTTAGCCTACATTGTCTCTATTTTAAAAGATCAACGCTGGCTAGTTAGCATGGAATGAGAACCTTGATGTCAGCTTTTCTAAAGCGTTGATCAACTGATTTTCTTTTTGCCAGAGAATTGAAAAAACTGCAGTTTATTGTGCTTTTTTTTCCGCCAAAATTGATTATTTTCTGATTCTTGGGCCTGGCCATTTGACTGGAAGTTAAAACATAAAGAATTAACTGAAGAAAACTTCCTTGAGACACCTTTACATTCTGTCAGCTACTATAAGAGGTGATCATTCAGGGTCTGTAGCTTACATATTTTGATTGAAAGTTAGAAACCTGGTGAGCTGCCAAAGTCTAGCGAATCTCTCATTCACAGAGCCATAGAATCCTCTCAACTTACAGGTAAAGAAACTGGGTCCCAGAGAGGAGGAGTGGATTTCCATTGGTCACACAACTGGCTAATGTCAGAGGTGAGATTTGAATCCAGGCTTTCTAGTAACTGATTCAGTGATTTTTTTTTTCCACCAGAATTCAGGAAAACTCTGGTTATGCTATTTCATGGAAAGAGATTTCTTATTCTTCTTGTTCAGTCATGTCTGCTTGTTTATGATCCCATTATAAACCATACTGCCTATGGCATTTTCTCAGAAAAGATACTGACATAATTTCCCATTTTCTTCTCTAGTGGATTAACACAGATTAAGTAACTTGCTTAAGTTAAGTGATATAGCTAATATCTGAGGCTGGATTTGAACTCGGGTTTTCCTGACTCCACGCCCGGCACTCTATCTGCTGGGTCATATAACTGCCTCTAAAGACATTTCTAGGCACATTTAAATGTTGATAAATCATTTGTTTTTCATTCATTTTTAAACAGAAAATTCAAGTTCCCCCATTTCCTGAAGTAAAATTATTAAATTCCTTTTACCAAATGATTTAGAAATGCAATTTGCCTTCCCCTTTTCTTTCTTCTGTTTACCCTCTTCCCCCCCAAAAGTAAGAGCTATGATATAAACTATTATCATGGAAGGTTTTAATTAAAACCTAAACTATATGTGGCACTCTGAAAAGGAACAAAAATTTCCAAAGCCTTAATAATAAGTCTATTTGTTCAGGAGTCCTGAAGCAATTGTGCTTTTGAAGATAAGGCCTAGAACAACAGTAGTCTTTTTTTTTTTTTAAATTCCTGTTCACTTTTGAATCTTTCTTTCATGGAAATTTTCTCCCTTCTTTGTTCGAGAAATCACCCTGGGTGTATCTCCCTAGAAGGGATGACCTTCTGCAAAGGATTTAGGGAACAAAAAGGGGTTTGGATTAAAATATGGAGAACTGCCACTGAAATCCTGGCAATATTTCTCCAAACTGGCAAGAACTTATTTTTTTTTCCCAATAAGAGTCCTATGGGGTTTATCTTTGGGGGATTTTGTGCGGTAAAGTGTACTATAAGAGGAACTCTTTTGTAAGGACCCATCAGGGGTGGAGTGTAAGCAGCAGTGTTAATCGGGCCTTGATGCTACAAGAACCTGCAGGTAGTGAATGAACAGCTGGGGAACAGTTTGAGACGCAGATGCTGCTATGTTGGTAGGAAGGCCCATGGTGAAATTCATGGATGTTTTACAAACAACACGTCCATTGCCATTCCAGTTGTGAATACTCAAGTGGCAAATAATAGAAGATCCTCATGCCAATTGCCCCCAGAACTGAAACAATCTCCTGCATTCACACAGAACTTGAGCAGTGAGACAATTCAACCTTGAGAGTTATATGGTCACTGTCAATATTGACAGCTGAAATCAACATTTTGCTCCTTTACTCCTTCCCTACCCTGAATTTGACATCATAGCTGGGATTGACTATAAACAGGGACATTTTCTCCTGTTTCAGTTTTCACCTTGACTTGTGTGTGTATCCAAAGAATTGTCCCTTGAATATATAAGTATGCAGAGACACCAGCCACCTCAATCCACTAGTCATTTAGGAGGGATTAGAATCACAGCACAGATTTTCTTTACTTCCCAGACCTTTGTTGGAACATGGAATAAAGCGGTTAAGTGAATCCAGCAACAAAGTAACCAAGCTCTAGGAAAACCATTATTATGTTGAAGATCTGGCAGGGTTTCTGAATTATTTAACACCTTCCTTTGCCAGGCTGACCTGCTGTGCTGTCTAAGTAAACTTCCCTTTCATGCTAACAGGGCAAATCTAGTCACACTGAAGCCTTGCTATTCCTCTTAATCTTGTGCAAATTTATATGTGACTCTGTTCTTGACATTCTTAGTCCATGACCAAAAGTTGATGATATCTTACTGCTAGTCCCGGCTGGAGAATTATCTTCCAGTCTCTTTCATATCATGTTGGTGAAATAGTGCAGTTGATCTATAGACAATAAAAAAGCCAACCTATTTTTAAAAATGAAAATTATTGAATTGTATTCCTCAGTCTAAGCTATCTGGACCTTAGTTATCTCTTGGTCTTATCTCTGTCTGTGTCTGTCTCTGTCAGCCTGTCTCTCTCCCTCCCTCCCTCTCTGTCTCTCTCTCTCTGTCTGTCTCTCTCTCTGTCTCTCTCTCTCTTGTCTCTGTCTCTCTCTCTTTCCCTTTATTTTCTTCTGCTCTTCTCTTTTTTCTCTTCTCTCTCTCTTTTATATGCACAAATACTTTTTCTGTGTGTCTATCTATCTATCTATCTATTATCTCTCTCTCTCTCTCTCTTTCTATAGACACACAAACACAACAGCTAACACATATATTGCTTTGAAAGTTTATAAAACACTTTGCATATATTATCTCTTTTGATCCTGACATCAATCTTGTGAAATAGGTGTTACTATTATGCACACATAAATATAAAATGCATCTATAAATACCTGCATATGTGAAAGTCAGTGGGGAGAAATGGATAGAAAGCTGGCCTTGAAGCCAGGCAACCATGAAGTCAAGCCTTGAATTTTACACATACTGACTATATGACTCTGAGCAACACACTTAACCTCTCTGCATTCTAGGCCAGCAGCTCTCAAAATGTGGTCCAGGGACCAATGGGAATGGAGGTGGCACCTGAAACCCTTTCAGGAAGTCCTCAGAATCAAACTATTTTCATAATAATAAGAAGACATTTTAATTTTTAATGGTAAATGTTGATAGATATAACCAGGACAATGCTACAGAGAGCTCTAGTTAGTTAAATTTCAGTGTGATCCTTTATACCTTAGAAATCACCAAATAAATCAGGGCTTGATTTATTGTTTCATTTCTTGTCCAGACAATGATGTGATGGAGAAAATAATGATAATTCATTTCAAACTTAAAGGTGTGTCTTGCACTTTCAGAGAACTGGTCATTAAACATTTACTAGCACACCTTGGATATAACCAACAAAACAATAGTTCTTTGGGGAGGGGAGCCCTCAGCGATTTTTAAATGTAAAGTCATCCTAACACTACAAGGGCAGAGAACTGCTTCTTTGGCAACTCTCTTTAGACTACACGAAGCAAGGAAGGTATTGACCTGCACTGTTAGAGGGAGTTTCCTCATCTGGGAATTCCCTATACAAATGATAACATATATCTAGTTCCTATTCCTAAATTAGGTAGATAGGTAGACAGAATGTATCTATGTAGGTATGTAATCATATGGACAAGCTATTGAGTGGGTTCTCCATATATTTTCTACAAATGGACTATAAGTTTGATCTAACTCTGAACAGGAAGAAAAGAATGGGTGAGATAGAATTTGGGAAATTGTGTAGTACTTCCAATTGTCCAAAGCTACTATCTGACTCAAAAGCTCATCAATATTTTTCTAGTGATATAATGTGGCCCAAAATGATACACCAACACACTCTTTGAAGAATCAAAATGATGATGATCCAAAGGATGATAAGGAGACCTGTGGTGGCTCTTAGTCAGTTGCACTATATCACCATTGATGACTTGTATCCTAAAACGGTATAAAATAGATTGTCCTAGGGAATGTATTTTCAGAAAAGAAGTTGAATCGGTTCTGTACCAAATGTGAGGGGTAACAGATAACAGCTCAAATTGTGGACTAGTACCTATGGACTTTTAGGAGACACAGAGGAAGATCCCTGAAACATTGGGTAGATTAACACTGCAGGACTTGGGGGAACACATCACCAAAAATTCTATAGGATAACTCATGGATGTGTTAGAACCTGCCACATTGGCTATGGAGCACCCATAGTGAAGAGATCACAGATTGAAGCATAACTCTATAGCTGACTAGGGTATTACAGTTAACTTCCACTTTTCTTATGTAGTATGTTTGATTGACCCTTCTGATTTCCTGACATGTAGGATGAAACAGCAAGATAGGGTGCTGGGCCTGGAGTCAGGAAGACTCATCTTTATGAGTTGAAATCTGGCCTCATACATGTACTAGCTGTGTGACTTTAAGCAAGTCACTTAACACTGTTTGCTTCAATTTCCTCATCTGTCAAATGAGTTGGAAAAGGAAATGACAAACCACTTTGGCGTCTGCTAAGAAAATTGCAAATGGGGTCACAAAGAGTCGGACACTACTGAAATGGTGAACAACAACAGCAACAAGATGAAACAGCTGTTACTAAGATGTTGGGTATGATGTCATGGGGATTCTTATTCATGTACAGACTGGACTAGATGGCTTCTGAGTTCCATTGCAATTTTGAGATTCTGTAGGAAGTGGTCCTTAAATTTTTGTATATCTTCCAGAATATTTATTTTGAAATCACAAAAATACATTGGCTCCTAGATTACTATCCCCCAAATTCTTGATTCTATTAATAACCCTTGAAGTTGAGGTTTCTGTGGGAATCAAAAGTGTCTTTTGTTACCAATATTTTAGAATATTTTTAATATGACAGAATATATTAAAATGATTTCTCTATATCATTGGTGATGGAAATCTAGGTTACCACACATTCATTGTTTATGGCATACCACAGTGTTTTGTCATCTTTTAGAATATGAGGACCACTTTTTAACCTCAAGCAATTTCTTTGGCCTTTGCAGCATGATGGTTCTTGGGCTGTTATGTCTTTTTTTGGTCTTTTTGGAGGGGGGAAGGCAGGGCAATAGGGGTTAAGTTACCTACCCAACCAAGGTCACACAGCTAGTATGTGTTAAATGTCTGAGCCCGTATTTGAACTCAGGCTCTCCTGACTCCAGGGTCGATGCTCTATTCACTGTGCCACCTAGTCACCCAGAAGTAGTAATTTCACCCACCTCTTGACAAAGGTCATGTACTCAAGATGCGATAGTGGTTGGGTCGGGGGAGGCATTGGAGTAAGGAAGCCTTTGAGCTCAAAGTATACCTGTTTTGTGACCCAGGACTTTGTATCCAGAGCACCCTCTCAGTGCCCTATTCAACTTTCTAAAATGTATAAATTGCAAAGCAGGTATGTATGTCTAATGGTTCACCTCACACCCCCATCCCTCAAAAAAAAACACCCAAATTAAATAAACAAAAATACCATAAACTCCTCCAGTAACATAGTATGGCTTAATGGTTGTAGGTGTTATAATATAAAGAATGATAATTATCGACAACTCCATGGGCCATAGAAATATATATGTGAGTATATGGATACTGTAGAATGAGTGCCAATGATAACTTTTGTGCAAGAAGTATATAAATTATAACAATGATGATTTCAAAGGTTTTTATTGAATGCCAGAACTTTAGTCACAAAATATCCAATTAAGCGATAATTCATCAGTGTAGTATTTCCAAATCATGCTATCCACTGCCCAAAGATTCATTTTATAGAATCTCTTTTTCCCTTTGGCCACATTTTTCAGTAGGTATACTTCTTTATTATTCTGTTTACTGTTGTGTATGAACTAGAAAAATGTTCTGTTGGCCTTTTGAATTATGGCTTCATCTGTGCTCCCTTTAGTTCAAGTCAAACTATTAATTTCTAAACACCAGAAAGTGCCACAAAGTACTAGGAAACAGGGTCTGAGTAAGAAGGAAATGTTTTATGTGGCCTTGCTTTAGGTTATTGGAAAGGGATTTGAGAAAGGTTGAGTCACTCATCTATGTAATGTTATTTTCAATGAAAGTGCAATTCTCCCTGCCCCAGATCTGTAACCTATGGTTCCCAACCCAATAAACTTTGATACTTAACTTGTCTAGATCTCAACATTTTTTGAATAGTCAATAATTTGTTGGAAAATCATTTTTTTTCAAAATATTTGTGCTGTTTCAGTGACTAAATTAGGATTGAATTGTCTAGGTATATTTTCTTCTTATCTTTGAATTCAACAGATAGTTGAGATATAGTAGTTGAGGGAACTTAGAAACAGAAGACCTGTGTTCTTCTGCAGGCTCTTAGAAGACAAGAGTAGCACAATGAAATGAGAGAATACACGGGCTGGAATCCCTTCTCCGATGTTAATGTTATGTAATCATGAGTGATTTCCTTCATTTCCCTAGAACTTAGTATCCTTTAGTTATAAGGAAGACATCAGCTAGTAGATTACTGAGATAGGGATAGGACTTGTGATTTCAATGGTATAGGAAACTAGCACATGAGAAAACTTTCTTTACCACTTCAGATTAGCAGCTTTTCTACCACAATATTATTAGAGAGCCCACTAGGGTACTGAGAAGTTAAGTGACTTCATTTTCCATCAGATTCTGCTTGGTTTTAACTGCACCAGCATCACGCTTCACCCAAGATGAGCATATTACCAGAAATCTTATCATCATACAAGGAAATTAAATCTCTCTATAGTCATATGAAAAAATGCTCTAAATCTTTACTGATTAGCAAAATGCAAATTAAAACAATCCTCAGATACCACCTCATACCTATCAGATTGGTTAATATGACAAAAAAGAAAAAATGATAAATGTTGGAGAAGATGTGGGAAAATTGCAATGCTAATGTACTGTTAGCGGAGTTGTGAACTGATCCAGTCATTCTGGAGAACAATTTGGAACTATGCCCAAAGAGCCATAAAACTGTGCATACCCTTTGATCCAGCAATAGCACAACTAGGTTTATATCCCAAAGAGATCATAAAGGCAAAAGGACCCACATATACAAAAATATTTATGGTAACTTTTTTTTGTGGGAGCAAAGAATTGGAAATTGAGGGGATGCCTATCAATTGGTGAATGTCTGAACAAGTTGTGGTAGATGGATGTAATGGAATACTATTGTACTATAAGAAATGATGAGCATGCAGCTTTGGAAAGACTTACATGAACTGATACTGAGTGAAGTGAGCAGAACCAGAAGAACATTATACATGGTATCAGCAACATCGTGCAACGACAAGTTTCGGTAGACTTAGCTCTTCTCATCAATACAATGATCTAAGATAATTCCAAAAGACTCATGATAGAAAATGCTAACCACATCCAGAGAAAGAACTAGGGAATCTGAATGCAGATCAAAGCATACTATTTTCTCTCTTTTTTCCTTTCTCATGGTTTTGCCTTCTGTTCTGATTCTTCTTTCACCACATGACTAATGTGAAAATTATTTAATATGATTGCACATGCATAGCCTATATCAGATTGTTTGCCATCTTTAGGGGGGTAAGGGAGGAAGAAAAATTGGAACTCAAAATACTATAAAAGTGAATGTTCAAAACTATCTTTACATGTAATTGGAAAAAAAAATAAAATACTATTAAGTGGAAAAAATATCATCATGGAGATTGCATCAGCTTTGGTATTCAACACCTCATATGAATCCTCAGTTACTCCTCTGATTGGAAGTCTGGAAAATAGAACAGGAAATCATCCCAAAGCTTCCCTTTGTAGTAGCTTAGCATTTCATTTTCTACCAGCAACTTTTCATTTTCTACCAGCTGCTCTGCTTGGTTTTGACATCACTGACATCATGCCTATGATCTGGATACCCTATGGATTTCTCCTTTTGTTTTTCAGCTTCCTTTTTTACCTGTTGTCTTCCCTCATCCGATTATAAGGTCTTTGAAGGCAAGAACCATCTTCCTTTTTGTTTTTAAAAAAAATATGTTTCCCTAGCACAGTGTCTGATACATACTAGGCACTTAGTAAGTACATATTGTATTGCACTATATTATATTGTATTGTCACTTGTCCTTGATCTCACAACTGGAAAGTAAGGTGGAATTGAAAGGCTGATAGTCTAACTCCAAGTCCAAGGCTCTAGCATTAGTACATGATACTTTGATCTGAGCAGAAACATTTCTTCTAGCTCTGTCATTTTATGTTCTTCTAGGAGTATCTTTGGCTCATGAGTTATCTGAACTTAGGCAAAATCCGCTTATCCATAGTTCCTTCCATTTTAAAATGAGAGTAATAATACCTTCTCTGCCTCAGAGAGTTGTGAAAATGAATAGGAAAGGGTTTGTAAAATCACTTCATTACTTGTGAAACAGGGAACAAAGACAGTATTACTGGATTATGGGTGATATTGTCTGTGTAAGTGGATAGTTTAGCCTACTAATAGCTTATAATGTATATGTACATTATACTCCACAAACATTTTCCTCATAGCAATATTATTTCTATTTTAAAGTAAAAAAAATGGCAGTTCACAGTCCCTTCTCTAGTTAATGTCAGAGCAAAGACTCAAACTCAAGCCTTTTTACTCAAGGCCATTCCTCTTTGCATTATACCATGCTGCCCTTGGAAATCAGAATTTCTCTTTAGATAAATATGATCCGAGAACTTGGCCCTTTGATGTAGCAGGGACCTTAGAGTTCATTGAATTCAATCTCTTCATTTTACAGCCCAGTAATGGAAAGTTAGGGTAAATCATAATCCAATTCCTTTCTATGAAAATAACCTTTTTATTTATATATCAAATATCACTTTACATTCTATGAGACATTTTTAGAACATGAGATAGAATTTTAAAGTGAGAATTCAAGAAAAAAGGACTCAAAATGGAACTAGATAGACTGTTGATGTGATAACTACTGATTTACCACTATTTGTCTCTACTAAGAGTTACAACATACTTAGAATATGTTGAATATTTTCCAGGTTTTATATGTACCACCTTCAGGTAGCTGACATATATCTCTGTCTCTATCTCTACCTCTGCAATATAGTTATAGAATCAGTGCTGTAAGGCACTAGCAACTTTGACATTAGATATCCTTTAGTTATTTTGGTTCTTAGAAACTTGAAAGCCTTCATACTCCGGGACTCCATACTCTGCTTTATTTTATTCTATTTTTTTTTGTCATCTACAACAGAAGGAGTGAAAATTTATCATCTTGAGTGTCCTTTCCTTTGTTCTTGGGAACCAAGCTTTTAATTTATCTGACTATTTGCACCTTAGATTTCTTGCTTATTCCCATTTGATTTCAGCTGGCAGTGTTTTCCTGAGTTAGAGGAGAGAGAATTCTGTTCATTCTTGGTTTCTCTATTTGCAAATACTAAATTAAGCCCTGCTGGACCTGACAAGTGAATTCTTCCATCCCAGACCGTATTTTGTATCATGAAAGAAAAAGATAATTTTATGGAGAACTCACACAGGGCAAACATTCACTTGGTGGTCAGAAGAAGCAATACAAAGACACTCTCAAGGTCTTTCTTCAGAACTTTGGAATTGATTGTGTGATATGGGAGACACTAGCATAGGGCTGCCCAGCATGGCATGCCCACATCAGAGAAGGTGCTGTGCTCTATGAGCAAAGCAGAATTGAAACAGCTCAGAGGAAAAACAGGGTGCACAAATTTAAAGTGTCCACCTCAGATGTTCACATGAACTATTGGTGCCCAAACTTTGGTAGAGCGTTGAAAGCTTGCATTGGTCTGATCAGTCACAGTTGGACATATTGAAACGTCTCTAGCACAGTGATGTATTTTGGTCCTCTTTGAGATTATAAGACAGCAACATGAAAAATGCTCAAGAATGAGGTGTGCCCTAGACTGATTTTTGAGGAGGTTCTCTGTTCCTTGGGGTCCTTGTTTCTGTTCAAAGTTCTAAGATTAAAGTTCTCCAAACATGTTGAACAGAAGATGACAGAATGTTGCTAATAGCTATTCAGTGTTAACAACTATTTTACTGAAGTGAGGTTTTTAAATGAGTGATGTATCATTATCAAATCAAAACCAAGAGGGATAGCTAGCACATAGATGACGGAGTGGAATCCAAAAAGAGTTTGACAGACTAGAGAATGGAGATGAATCTAATAAGATGAAATTCAATAGAGATAAGTGTTAAGACTTACACTTGAGTTAAAAAAAATGACTTCAGAAGGGCAAGATGGGGGAGGCATGGTGCAAAGTCTGTCTGAAAAAGATTATGAGTTTTTAGTGGATGTCAAACTCAATATAAGTCAATAATTCAATCAACCAGCATTTATTTATTGACTATTTTTTCCAGAAACTGTAGTAGATATTTCATGGAGATAGTTTGTCTTTGGACAAAAATTAAACAACATACTAGGGCATCAAAAAAAAGCTAATTCTCTCTTGGACTATATTAAGAGTCACACAGGTTTCAAGTTAATAAATGAGGGATTGTAATGTGACAGTGTGGTATAGTGGGGGAAAAAACCCGATGTCTCCAAGGATGTGAGTTTGAATCCTACCTTTGAATCTTACTACCAGGATGAACTTGAGCCAGTCACTTAGCTTCATTTAGCCTCAGTTTCCTTATTTTTAAAATAAGGAAGCTGAACCAGATAGCTTCTGAGGTCCATTTCTACTCTAGAGCTGTGTTCCTATGAAGAAGAAAATGAATAAAATATGTCTTTAAGGAATTATGTGACAGGAAAAAATGATGATCTGAGTGAGGGAAAGAGATATTAGATGGACATAGTGAGTGTTCCATTGGTTTACCAGTGATATCGGGAGAAATTCAGGAAGTTCCAGTTATAGAAGTGGAACTTCCTTGATGACCATCTTAGAGGACAAGAACAAAATTAGGCATTGATGGACTTTGATCTGCATTGTTGGAAGGAATATCCAAATCAATGAAATCTCAGACCTATTTAAATATTTGAAGATAAGTTTTTCTAAGAATAAGGAAATGATCATAATAGCCAGCATTTATGTAGCTCCTTAAGGTTTGCAAAACATTTTACAAATATCTCCCTTTGTCCTCATAACAACCCAGAGAGATAGGCACTATTATTATTGCTATTTTACAATTGAGGAAACTGAGGCAGACAGATTAAATGACTCACCCAGAGTTATGTAGCTAGTAGGTGTCTGAAGCTGGGTTTGAATTTGGGTCTTCCTAATGTTAGTTATAAAGCTCTGTCCACTAAACCACTTAGCTGCCTTTAGGCCTTTTGTTACTCATACCTGTCCATACTATAAGTTTTTGGTGCCATGGATTTGGAAAGACATTAAAAATGTTTTAAATAACCTGATTGGAGCAACTAGGACGGGCTGCAAATCATTCCATATAAAGACCAGGTTGAAGTAACCAAGAATGTTTTGTGTGAGCTAGAAAAGAGTCTGATAGGGAGAAAAAGGGATTGGGGAAAATGGAAGAATCATAACTGCATTCATGTATTTGAAGGCTTGTCATATGGAAGAAGTATGACACTTTGCTTGATCCAGACAGCAGACTGGGAGTAATGATGGAAGTTGCAAAGAGAGAAGTTTCAGCTTGGTTTCAGGACTTCTCTCATAGCAATTCCAATACCAGCTGTCTAGTACTGGAATGGACTCTCTTGAGTTCTGGGTTCCTCTTCATAGACGCTCTTTGAACATCTGCTGCACAATCATTTGTCAGGTATGTTATAGAAGAGATGTTTTCTCAATACGTGTTTCAGTATAGTAGATGGTCATTCCCCTCTTTAGATTCTAAAATTCTTTAATTCTATTTTATGTTATTTTTAGTTCAATATTCTTTCTTCTCTCCAATCCTCCTGACCTCACCATCATTCCCTGAAGAAACTCCAAGGATATGAGGAAAATAAACAGTAAAATGGGATTCAATATAAATAAATCTGCTTCACTGGCATCTTTTCAGTAATGCATCAGCTTCTCATACAAAGTATTCTGTACAGATGACTTCAAATGTTAGTGTCTATTAAAATAGCTATTGTCAATTAAGGACTGGCTTAACACTGAGTGATGCCAGGATTAAATAATTCCTCCTTGACAATGTTATGTCTATGAATTTAATGAATCTAATAATAACAGTTTAAAAACTATTTCTTCTCAAGGACCTGGAAGGAGGAGAGCACAAATAGTGACTTCATTTTACTTCTGAGGAAACTGAGGCTCAAAGAGATTGTGGGTCTCTTGTAAAGAGCCTTAGCTCTGGAATTAAGAGGATCTAAATTCCAAGCCTTTCTTCTTTTCCTCTTATTTTCTGTTTGAGCATGGGCAAATTATTGAGCGACTCAGATCCTGATTGCCTTATTTATAAGATGAAAGAGCTGGACTAGAGGGCCTCTAATGTCCCTCCTAGCTCAAGATCTAGAATGCTTTGAAATCACTTTCACATAGTTACCTTAGGGTCAGAAGAGAAGGTCAAGTCTGCAATTTGAAATTGGCTTTCTACTGCACCCAACTGAGCAATCCAATTTGTTCCTTCATTCTACAAGCGTTTATTAGGTGCCTACTATGTGCTGCCTATAGTTCTGGGTAGTAGGAATATAAAGACAAAAATGAAATAGTTCTTACCCTCAAGGAACTGTTTTTTAGGGTAAGGAGAAAAAAGAGAAATAGTTCAAAAATAAAGGTATTCTGTGTCTTTAATATAAACTGAATAGTTCGGTAATGAAAGGAGCAGAAGAGAGATATACGACAAATAGATGACAGATGATAGATATATGGATGGATAAATCAATGGATGGATGGATGGATGAATGGCTAGATGGATTGAGGAGAAAGGCACTAACATTTTTTTTCCATAGCAAGGTTTTGTTTATTATTTTTGAATTTTTTTTTACTATAATAGAATGGTAAAAAAAATAGTTTTTACAAATCATTCCCCTCAGAAAACTGTGTCACAGTTTTCCACAAATATCCATGGTACTCATGGAATGAGTGTGCATAATCTTAGACTCTTACGAGTGTGGCCAATAAGCAGAGAACATGGTTAAAGCTCCTTGTTTCTCCAATCCTGGGACGCCTCAAAGTCCCTTCTCTCTTCATGTAACCCAAACCTTTATTGCAAGGACTAGTTTTCTTGATTCCAAAATAGGCTTTCTTTTTTCTGTTAGACGTCACACTCCTTAAAGCCGCTTCTAATGTCAAGTGATAACAGTCTCCTTGTATCAGTGTCTGCCTGGAGAGTATCTCCCTCAACCCCATTTCAAGCTCTTTTGAACTGTCTGACTATTGGAAAGGGTGTCTCTTCTTGAATGCTATGGTTGGTGGTAGATGGGAAGAGGGATGAGATAGAAATCCACTCCTTATTCACAAGAGTGATTCTTTTAGGGGCCAGGTTCTTCTTTTACTGTTGGCTTCTATCAGATCTTCCTTAGGAACGATTGTCAAATTATCTTTTTCAATCATGTTGAGGTACTAACAAGTATGAGAATAAAGAAAGACTTCATGTAGAAGTTGGCACATTCTGAGCTTTGAAGGAAGCAAGAGCTTCTATGGCATGGAACTGTGGAAGGACTGCATTCCAGGCATTAGGACATGGGAGAGGGGATTGAATATAGTGTACAGCAAACAGCAAGTATGCCGATTTGACTGGAATGCAGTGTGTCATGTATAATCAGCCTGGAAATATGGGTGGGGAAAGATTGTGAAGAACTTTAAAAGCCAGAGAAGTTTAAAATTCATTCTAGAGGCCATAGGGAGCCAGTGGGGAACCTGAGCAGAGGAATGACAAGTTCACACCTGTGCTTTAAGAGTACCAATTTGAGAGTTATGTGAAGAATGAATGGGAGTGGGGTAAGACAAGAGCCAGGGAGAACAACTAGGAGTCTAATCAAACTTAATAAATAAATATGGGTCTAAACAAAACTTTGCAACTGATCAGATAAATGAATCAGAACATTTATTAAGCACTTACTGTATGTTAAGCACTGACAATACCAAGACAAGTTATAAAAAAAGAGAGAGCGTTCCCTCCCTTGAGGAGTTTATGTTCTAACTGGGGGAAGACAACACACAAAAGGGAACAGAATGAGTGGATGGGTTTCTTTTTGGTGGAAAAATCTGAAGAGCAAAGAAAGTAGAGGAATGAAACAGTGAGGATAAATGACATGAGCATTTCCTCAATTGGAGGTTCCATGACAAACTCATCAATTGGAAGGATGGAGAATTCTTGTTTCTATTGCGGTCAAACATTAATGATTTTCATTCTCTTTTGATGTTCCAATTCAAGGATATAAAAAATCCAATGAATTCAATTGGAACTTTGAGACTTACTAGCAGTCTTCCCAAGTGGTCAAAGTTGCCCTCTGAAGCACCCATGTTCCCACCCTTTCTCATTCTAAACCTTTTCCACTGTTGAGTAGCTGGAGCTTGTGTAAGATAAAGCCAGAGACTTGCACAGCAAGTTTCATTTTCTTAAGGAGAAAAGAAGCAGAAGAAGAGGGGGGATCAACTGTTTGAGATCTTCAAATAGTTTCAAAAGAGAAATTCAAGGGTCAATTCCTAGTATCTCTCACAAGTCACAGATCACTTCAGTGAAGATGCCTCCAAGGTTCCTTTAATGCAGGAAAACAGGGCGTTAGGTGGGGAAATAGTCTTTGTACTTCTGAGAGAAGGAAAATACCCCCAAATGATTTTTGAAATTTTTAAAAAGTTTTTATCTCCAAAACCAACCTTTTAAAGTTACAAAAAATAATCCTGGGGAGGTTGACTTTTTCCTTTTTCTTGGAGGTTTTATAGAACCATGTCAGAGACCTTATTACAAATGATTGATTAGGAAACCAAAAGAAAACCACAGCTCTTCATGGGATCTTAAGGTGGCTGGGTTTTTTTCCAAGCACTAGTGAGATGTAATTTCTTCTGAAACATTGAGTGCCAAATGGAACTATAACCAGGGGTATGGGGAAAGTAGGGGGATTAAAAAGCAAAAACATTTTTACCTAATCAGTAACAATCTCAAAATTGTTAAGCCCCATTTTTACCTTCTCTGACTGTGGGTTGAATAATATACCCTCTGCATTCATAGAATGGAGAATAATCTTTTCTTTCTACTATTGGACTGACCTTTTAAGACAGCAGGCTTCTTGTTTTCTATAATTTGAGGGGTATCGGGAAGACCCCCTGTTTTCCCTGTGATATGTCAGTCACCATTTAAGACTCCACCATAAGAGATGCATTCCATTGTAAGATTTCCTTGTTATATAATAAAAAAATTCCTAGGACATATTGTGAATTATTTGCTCAGGTCAGTTTCTAACTAGAGACCTAGCTGAGCTCTAAAGAATGGGAACTGGCAGGCTTGCAGAAGATATGGAATAAGATGGAAAATAACCATAGAAGTGTGTGTGTGTGTGTGTGTGTGTGTGTGTGCGTGTGTGTGTATGTGCAAGACTTGGGATTTTATTAGTATGAAAACTACTGGTAAAGAACCAACTCCATCAATGTAGAAGGACAATTACTTTGCTCCTTACAGGGTTACAGAGTTGCCTAGGATACTGAGAGGTGATGTGTCCAGTGTCACACAGCCTATATGTATTAGAGGCAATACTTAAACTCCAATGGTCCTGGCTCCAAGGCTTGATCGTTTCTACTATCCCACACTGCCTTTCATAGAACCTTATGATTTAGATTTTTTAGGATCCTTTAAAATTCAAGATATGAAAGAACATACTTCTCAGTACTCCAAAACTCTGACAAATCTGTTATCATGTTAATATGAGCGTGAGGCCAGTCAAGTGAATAAGCATTTATTAAGTGATCTCTATGTGCCAGTTACTCTAATAAGTGCCACAAATATAATGAAAGGAAATGACCTTCCCTGCCCTCAAGACACCCACAATCAAATGGGAAAGACAAAGTGCAAACAAGTATACAAAAAGGATACAGGGTAGATGGGAGATCATCTGAAAAGGAAGGCACTAACATTAGAGGAGACTGGGGAAGACTTCATACAGAAGGTAGAATTTTAGCTGAGATTTGATGGAAGCCAGAGAAGCCAAATAAGCTAGGAGGTAAAGATTTTTTTTTGATGAGATACTTTAATTGGTATCATGAGAAAACTGAATAGTAGTATTATATTTCCAGAATTGAGAAGTCAGCAGGTATAGTGATGGGTAAAGGTAATTCTGGTTTTGATCTTTTTTCATAGTTAATATATTAAATAATTATTTATGTCCTTGGTTTTTTGTTTGTTACACTGCCAATAAGTGGTATAGCCAGTAATTCATTGTTTAATTCTAGGATACTTGGAGGATTTGGTGTGGAGGGAAATCAATGAAAGCTTATGGGAAAATTGGATTCCCTAAAAGATGCTTACATCACTTGACTAATGATAGAGATGTTGTAATTCTATAAATTTTAGTGAAATATTAAAACATTGCCTCCTCTCCCCCATTGACTTAGAACCTGGCATGAGAATGAATGAGAAAGTTGATCTAGAATCAAGTGGAAAGAGGTGGTAAGCATCACACATTGGTTACATGTGAAGAGGGAGATCCTATCCTTTGCTGCACTATGAAATATTTAGGATCCCAGGATATCATGATTTGAAGGAATCCTAGATACTATTTATTCCAACCTACATAGATCACAAATTTCTTTTGTAACATCTCTTCCAAATGGTCATCTACCCCAGGAATGTAAAATTTTCAAGTGCAACCAAACCAGATTAAAACATAATTGGGAAATACTTAACAAAATAAATAAAAAGAAAATATAGGTTAATTTGTGGTATTTTATGTAAATACGGGGCCTTCAGGGATGTTTCCATTTGAATTTGACACTACTGAGTTAGACTCTACTTGAAGATGTTCAGTAAGAGGGGCTTTCTTGCTTACAGAGACAGTCCAATCCATTTTCTTAGACTTCCAGTTAAGAAATTCATGACGCTCATAGTGCCTTAGATTGAGATCAAATAGGCCTTAGAGAAGACATAGTCCACACTACTAATTTTAGAAATGAGGAAATTATTGAGTTTTAGGGGGGTTAACTAACTTCCCCAAGAGAAGATAGCAAGTATCAGAGCTGCATTTTGAACTCAGGTCCTCTGACTACAAAACCAGTGCTTTTTTCACTACAGCAGGCTTATAAGAAGTGTTGAAATGAGTTCTTTTAATGATGAGAGATAAAGCTTAAAGTGTGAAGACTCTGTGGAGAAATAGCACATTGACAAATTTATGGCTTTTGTGGTCTTTTTCTGTATGTACCATTTAAACTTTCTGTTTGTACCACTTAAACTTTTTTGAAAACATAACAGAATGTGTTCCAGAACAAGAAACATCATAAAGGAATTGTATAAAGGAAGAAAAACGGCCTCTTTGGGTGACAAGAGTGAGGGATGACAGGTTAATAACTGCAGTCCTCCACGGGTACCTTCACAATGTTGAGAGAAAGCAAGTTGGGTTGACCTCCTGGGGTAAATTTATGAGAACATGTAGGAAAGCATCCCATAGGATGAGTGAAATTAGATATCTCATAATCTGCATCAGTGGAGGTAATGTCCAAATTGAAGTTACAGATTCATTGCAATATTAAGTACTGAACATGCAGGAAAGAAAAAATGATTTGTTGATAGCTGCAGAATGACAAATGCCTTTTACATGTACTCAAAGTATAAACAAACTATTCCTTTCCAAAATTCAAGTCAGTTCTTTTCCAAAGAGTATGTATTTAAAGAACTATGCAATTTTAGAAATTGAAGAGGTGTTGGAAGTTCTCTCTTACCTAAGGTATCAAACCCTTTTACAACATTGCCAAAAAATGACCATCCAGTTTCAATTTAAGAACCTTTGATACCATGGAACTAACTCTGATGGTATCCCATTGTACTCTTTTGTTTGGTCACAGATCCAGGAGAGATTAATGGAATCTGAAAAGACATAAACTTTAACTTGATTTAAGAAAAAACTTCCTAACAATTAGCGCTGTCCCAACTTTGGTGTTGGTGTTGGCCTCACCAACTCAGGGTCAGGCAGGCCACATACCTCCTGGCTACCTTTAAATCCTGGTTAAAAATCTCACTTTCTATAAGAAAGTTTCATATTTATTTATTATTATGCCTTCCCCTTGTTGATTATCCTCAATTTCTCCTGTATGTCTCGTCCATAAATAATTGTATCCCCAGTTTAGCATGGTGCCTGGTACATAGTAGGAGCTTTATAAATGCTTCTTGACTGACTGACTGATTCTCTATAATCCTAAAACATTATACAAAGAATATTCTTGTAATTACTGTCAAGGTACTCTGACAAATGTTAAGAGCTTTAAAAGGTATCCCCTAATTCCAAGATATTTATAGTCTCATGGGGGCAACAAGAACAACAGAATGGCCACCATAACAAGGAGATTATAAGAAATGATTTAAGACAAAGAAAGTGCTCTAGGGGGCAAGAGATGGAGGAGGTGATATAGGTTTGGGCCATCAGGGATACATTCATTAAATAAGTGTCATTTTGTCTGGGCCTTGGAGGATGCACAAGTTTTGAACAGATGGAGATGCTATATGAAGAACTTTTCAGGCTTATAGAACAGTTTGTACAACGACATAAGAGCAAGAAAGCGAAGTGTCTGTGTAAGGATGATTCATAGTTCATTTTAGTTTCTGACTAGATTATGGTCAGGGGTATAGTTGTGAGAGAAGGTTGGAATGATAGATGAGGCCCACTTCTGGGGAACCTTTAAGACTCTTCTAAATTATTTGACTTATTTGATAGGCATTAGGGAATCCTTAATGATTTATAGGGGGCACTGTTTTCTAATTATGTCATTTCCCTTAAGAAGGGAACTAGGAGAATTTAGCATTTTTTCAAAATTTAGAAATTTTCAAGAATTTTCAGAGCTTGAGAATTTGAGAGTCAGAAGGGACCTCAATGGTCGTCTAGTCAAATTGATATCTGAAAATCTGTTTCCTCCCACTCTGACTTAGCATGCTCAACAGTTTATGTCCGCTAACCATAAATGTCCTTCAAGGCTCTTTTTGGGGCCCTCTCCTTCTGTTATACTATTTCACCTGGTGATCTAGCCTTTATTAAGCTATGCAGTGAAGGGACTCCTGAAGTAACACATTTTACTTCCAGATCATTCTAATTATTATGAAACTTATCAGACAATGAGTCTAGTACTACATAGTCCTATTGCTGAAGTCAAGAAGACTGACTTCTGAAATGTACTGACTATATAACATCAGGATGTTTGTTGCACTCTCCTACAGAACAGTAATGATTTAAAAATTTAATCTAGATTAAAAATAAAGAGATTGCTTAATGGATTAGATTTGATTCACAGCATACAGAAGCAAATGTATCTAATTCCCTAGCATTTGATAACCCAGATATGGCGTTAAGGATTCACTATTTGACAAAATGCTGAGACCAATCTGAAAGAAATTACATTTAGACCAAACCAACACTCTCCGGCATATACCAACAAAAGTTTCAAAAAGATGTGTGACCTAGATGTATAAAAGGTCACATCATAAACAAATTAGAGAAAATGGGAAAAAAAATATCTAATGGGTCTATAGACAGGACAAAAGTTCATGACCGAACAAGGAAAAGAGAGGATCAGAGAAGATAAAAATGGAAGATTTTGATTACATAGATTTAAAAAGTTCTCTCTCTGACAATTCTAATAAAGCTAAGGTTAAAAGGGAAGCAATTAACCGGGGGGGAAAGATCTTTGCAGCAAGTTTCTCTGATAAATATCTTATTCCTCAAATATATAAGGAACTAATTTGCATTTGTACGAAAAATAGTCATTCTGCAATTGATAAATAAGTGGTCTAAGGTTATGAACAGACAGTTTTCAAGGGAAGAAAACCAGGCTATCTATAGCCATATGGAAAAATGCTCCAAATTACTACTAATTAGAGAAATGCAAATTAAAGCAATTTTGAGATTCCACTTCACACCCATCAGAGTGGCAAAGATGACAAAAAAGGAAAATGATAAATTTTGGAGTAGCTGTGGGAAGACAGGCATGTTGATGAACTGCTGATGGACCTGTGAATGGATACAGTGATTCTCGAAAGATGTTAGAATTATACAGAAGTAATTTCTAAATGATGCATGACCTTTGACCCATCTATATCCACTGCTGGGTCTGTACCTGAAGAGATCAAAGAAAGAGGAAAATGGTTTTTACATCCAAAAAACATTTACAGCTGCTTTCTTATAGTGACAAACCTGGAAACTGAGAAGATGCCCAGTACTGAATTAGTTATAGTATGTGGACGTGATGTAACACTATTATGCTCTAAGAAATGAGGAAATTAGTGTTTTAAAAAAAGACTTATATGAACTGATAAGAAAGAAATGAACAGAATCAGAAAAACAATTTATACTATTAGGATCAATAGTGTAAAAATGAACAATTTTGAGGACTTTATAAACTGATGAAGAAGGAAACAGGGAGAACCAGCAGAATCATTTATACAATAACGACATTAAAAATAATGTCTAAATTGATTCCTGAGGACTAATGATGGAGCATGTCAGCCATTAAAGAGTGGCGATGGGATTTGAGTGAGGAATGAGAACTCTTTGCTCTATTTCTATCTCTCCCTCAGTCTCCATCTCTCTTTCTGTCTCTCTTTCCCTGTCTCTGTCTGTCTCCTCCACGTTGGGGGAATTTTTTGCTTGACTATGTATATTTATCACAAAAATTATTTTTCTTTTTCTTTCCCCCCAAAAGGATACAGATAAAAGGGGGGGGATTGATTTCTGTTCATTTAAAAAAGTAGATAGGTGAGTAACCGATGCTATAGATGCAAAATATTTTATGCCTTTTTAGAGGAGGTCATTGCAATATTAGTTTCATTAATATGTCTTAATTTGTTACTAGGAATCTCTCACAAGGTAGTTGGGTGGGTAGAAAGTAGGACCTGAAGTCAGGCAGACCTACGTTTAAATCCAGTCTCAAATGCTTCCTAATTGTGCGACCCTGGGCAAGTAATTTAAAATCTCTCTGTCTCCAGCTCCTTAACTATAAAATGAAGGTAATAATATGATCCACCTCAAAGAGTTATTGGGAGGTTCAAAGAAGATAATATTGCAAAGTATCTGTACATACTAGGCACTCGCTTAACAAATGTTTGTTTCTTACCTCCCAATCTTTAAATATTTGTAAAGCTGGGGCAGGTAGGTGACACAGTGAATAGCGCATTGGCCCTGGAGTCAGGAGGACCTGAGTTCAAATGTGACCTCAGACACTTAACACTTACTAGCCATGTGACCTTGGGCAAGTCACAAGCCCAATTGCCTTACCTTCCCCCCTCAAAAAAGCAAAAATATATATTTGTGAATATATATATATTTGTAAAGTAAAAGTAAAACACATTAATAAAGCTTTAAAAATAGAAGACCTTATTTTGCAGAGAAAATGCAGATCTGCACTGGAAAAGAAAGTTACCTCTTTGGCAGATTCCTAAGCCAGTGGAATCATAGGTCAGATAAAAATAAATTCATCATGAAATAAATAAAACAAAATACATATAAAGTGCTTTGAAAACATTCAAGCACTATAAGGAATGCTAGCTTTTGTTGTTATATAGCAGCTATATGTGGGTTGACCTTGAATAGAGACAAAAGTTGGGAAATAAATTGGGAAATTATTAAAATAGGTAGTGAAGGCTTGAAAAAGAATGGTGGTGGGCAGGGTTGGAGAGGAGGAACCAGAGGCAAGAGAGAGTGGGAACAAAGAATTGATAGGGCATGCGAACTGATTAGAGGTATCAAGTAAGAGAGGAAGGTGCCAATGACAGAATCTTGCATATTTCTTGTTGAAATTAGTGGTTTGCCTTTGTAAGGATACTTTAGAGTTCATTGAATTATGTTGGTAAAGCAGAGGCTGAATCCTGTAGTCTGATCTCTGGGAGGATCCCAACAGGTCATTCTCACACTTGTTCCATGGGATACAATTGCCACTACTCTTTGAAAAAGTTATTTCTCTCTAACACTTTAATAATCCAGCCCCCCCTCCTACAATTCTATTTATAACAATGACTTGTAGAATTTCTGAGAAGTTGGCTTACTAAGCAGCATTATGTTTCCAGGAGTATAGGCTACAAATGGAAGCAGCCTTAAAGAATAGCTTGTCCAAATTCCTGCAGATGAGAAAACAGTCTCAAAGAGAGTGAGTGCCTTGCCCATGGCTACCTGCTAGAATCAAAAGCAGGTTTTGAGCCCAGAGCTTCCTGAATCCAGGTCCAGCACTCTATGTAGTATACTATTTACTCCCAAGCTGTCTCTCCAACCTCGATTACAACTCTTAAATTAGTTGAAACCTTTATGAATGAAGTTTTAATATACTTTTTGAGTAATATAATTTTAGGTCTTAAAGGGAATTAGTGAATTGTCTACCATAATTTCCTTATGTTAATAACATAAATTCATACATATTGTACTATGGAAGCTTAGAAAATACTTTCAACAGAAGTACAAGTTTTGTTATGCCTATTTTAAAGATGAGGAAACTGAGTCCCAAACACATTAAGCGACTTATCCAGAGGTCATCAGACAGGGACTATCAGTGTTGTGATACAAATCCAGATCTCTGCTGACTCCAAGTCTAGAAGGTTGACACTATATCAAGCTGCCTCCTTTTTTCCCCTTTTACATCCTGAAAGGGAATCAACATAGAAAAAGGAATAAACGTAGAAGATACCATCAATAAAACATCAAAAAAAAATACAGTAGGAAGCAAAGAATGTTCAGAAAGAGACACAGAGAACCATTTTAGTTATCTTTCCTTACTAGCTGCATCTAATAGGTTGTCAAATTACATTAATTTTATTTCTTCAGTGGATTCTATTTCAGCTTATAATTATTTACATGATTATCTCTTCTAGTGAATTTGAGGATCCAAGAAAGCAAGAACCACGTCTTACTTCATCTTTATGCTAATGTTTAACATAGTGCCTTTTGTATAGTAGATGCTTAACAATGATTTGTTGTGATTTTCCTGTTGTCGTCTCCATTGGAATCGGGTTAGAAATTGTGGGGTCTTTTATGTTTTATTTGGGTTTTGCCTTTCTCCATATCTGCAGAGCTTAACAAATTATCTGGCATATTGTAAGTGATACATACGTAAAATTTTATTCTGATATTACGAAAAATAAACATTTCCATAACACAGTAGAATAGGAACAAAAAATATAATTGCATAGGAAACTGCAAGACTATTATGCACAGCTTGTTATTTCTTTTAGATATATAATAAAATTGTCATGTAATTTTCTTTTTTTTCCCCTTTTTCTTCCCTCCTCCCCCCCTTACAGCTTCCACCCTAGAGAGGCTACTGTTAGACAAAAATATGTATGCATATGCAAAATCATTCTATACATACTTCTATTTAGAAGTTCTTTCTATGGATGAAAATTTGTTGATTGAATGAGTGAGTGAATTAATAAATTACAGAATGAAAAAAGAAACTGAGGCAGACTGGGACCCATTCAAAGTCACACAGAAAGTGCCGTCTACTAGAAAATCTTATGAGAGAACATAATTTTACCGTGTTCAAGTTTGGAAAAACAATATTAATGGGTGGCTAGGTGGCGCAGTGAATAGAGCACCAGCCCTGGAGTCAGGAGGACCTGAGTTCAAATCTGCCCTCAGACACTTTACACACTTACTAGCTGTGTGACTTTGGGCAAGTCACTTAACCCCAATTGCCCTCCAAAAAGCAAAAAGAAAAGAAAAGAAAAGAAAGACAATATTAATACTGTGAGCATAAATCCAATATGAAAATTCCTGGAAAAATAATTAGCTAATCAACAGCAATTTGTTTAAAACTCATCCCACGATGGACATAGTGAAGAAACATAAGAATTATGAGATAAAATAACTTGCAATTACATAGCCCTTTAGATACACCCTTAATTAGAATATACATGATATATTCATATATACACATGTATACATGTATAACTACGTATGTATGTAATGCTTGCATATGTATATGTGTGTATATATAAATGTATATATACATTATAAGTATACACACACACATATAAATGTACACAAACCTCTGAAATCACCAAATCTGTGCTTTTACTGGCATAAAAAACATTCTATACTAGTACAGATTGTCATCATCCTTGTAATTTACAGTCTTAGAGAATTTCCTAGAATTGAGAGATTAAGATATTAAGTCCAAAATCACATGGTCATTTTGAGACAGAGATGGTATTGAAATCCAGATATTCCCTTCTCCAAGTATGCACCTTACAGCATGTGTGTATATGTGAACATGTGTCTATGTACATGCTTTTATATATATATTTTAAAAATAATTGTGATGATATATATATGTATACATATAATAGTATTATAAATGAGCACTAATTGAACATAAAACACATAGAAGAAAAGGAATTTTGGAATGGGACAAACAAATTGAGCAATTTTGCTATTATCTCATTAAATTTAACATCTACATAAAAACAATAACAGGAATTTACAGATTCATATGCAATTCTCTTTTCTCTCCTTTGTAAACTGAAATAGTTGTGTTTGAAAATTAAGTTCATAATGAAAAAAATTTTACTCTCTCTATATACATAAAATGCGAAAGTTTACTGTCGGTTGCTGTCCTTCATTCTTGAAGAGGACCAAAATGACATTACTATGTTGGAGTCAAGGGACAGTGTGTCTCACTGTGGCTGATTGGACCGGTATGAACTTGGAAGGCTATACCAAAGGTCTGGCACAAATAGTCCATATGAAGATATGGGGTAGAGATGTCTCTAAATCGGTGCATCTCATGTTTCTTTTGAGCTTCTACAATTCTGCTTCACTCATAGAGTATAGTGCCTTCTTTGATGCAGGTACTCCATGCAGGCCAGTCCTTTGCCAGTGTCTCCCATGTCACACAATTAATTCCATACAAGTGTAAATATATATGTTTTACTCTTAATATATATAGGAGAATAGATATTTTAAGGACTCCTATTTATATTCAACTGACAATATAGTATATATGTATATTCCTACATGGCAGCTAGATGGTTCAGTTGCTAGCCTGCTGGAGCCAGAAAAACTCCTCTTCATGCATTCAAATCTGGTCTTGGACACTTACTAGCTGCATGACCCTGAACAAATCGCTTCACTCTGTTTGCCTCAGTTTCCTCATCTGTAAAATGAGCTGGAGAAGGAAATGGCAAATCATTCCAATATCTCTGCCAAGAACACCCCAAATGAAGTCATAAGGGGATATGACTGAAAAATGGTAACTAAACATAGATTCCCACATGTTTTTATGGATAATACAAACATCTACAACTCAGTGAACATACGTTAACACACATAGTTTGAGACATTCCAAAGTACTAACATAAAAACCCACTATAATTTAGCACTTCACAGTTCACCCATTCCCCTGGAGGCAGGGACATAAAAAATTAAATGATTTTTTAAATTTTTTTTGTTTTTTTTTT
>CM053584.1:43404455-43452943 GCA_028627135.1 Pseudochirops cupreus | reverse complement strand
TGAGAGACCAGCCAGAATCAAGATGAAGAAAAGGCCTCTCCTTGGATATTGAAAGCAGTGATAAAATTAAAGTTTACTAGAGACCAAGGGGTGGAGGATTTGTGTAATTTTCTAATGATTGTATTTAGTGACTGATTGCTAGATAAGTGACTGATTAAGTTGACCTATGATTGCCCCATGAGTGGAAGACTGACTATTGCATTGTGAGAAGACTGAATGACTAAGGAGGCAAACCTCCTTAGGGATACCAGATAGTTGTTCTTTTGTTCTTTGTTTTAAATACTGTGACCACTTTGGTGAAAACCATATGGCCATTCTAATGATAAGCTGCTGTGAACACTATATTGTGATTTTCTGTGATAAAATGTAGTGTTGTGACTATTATATTGTGATTTGTTGTGAATGTTTTCCTTGATTTGTTATGGAATAAATGAAGTATTCACTATACTGTGTAAACAGAACTTTAAAAGTTGTTCACAGTAGCGTTCTTTTGGAAGCTGTTTGCACATGGAGTTATACTTGCGCAAGTCATTCACCTTCCTGGGGTTCTGGGGTTCATTTCACTCACCTATAAACTCAGAGTTTGTGTTTGGGGGGGGTTGTTCTCCTGCTTCTGACCTTTCAGACTTGAGGCTGGTGATCTATTACAGAATGTGACTATACTCTTTCTACATCTGTTTCTCCATCAGTTTTAATAAAACAAACCTCATTCTACATATGTACTGCCAAGATGAATGGGGCAATGGTGGTCATGGAGGTGAAACAAAATCTCTCAAAGTGGCCTTTAACAAGACTAATTTTTTTTTCAATATGGCAAACTTTTGTTAAGCTCCTACAGTATCTAGGGCATCATTCTAGCTCGGTATTTTCAGAGACCAAAAAAAAGGAGATAATTCTTGTCCTTAAAGGGCTTACATTCTACTGTGTGGATATGATATGAACACGGACACATATATACATGTATATGTTATAGATATGCACATAACATATACATATATATGCATGTACATGTAATATGTGAATAAGAATAATACTTAGCATTTATGTAGTATCTCAAAATTTGCAAAGTCCTTTAAAATATTTCATTTGATCTTCACAACACTCCTTGGATATGGATACCATTTTAATTCTCATTTTATAGATGAAGAAACTGAGGCAAGTAGGGGTTAAGTCACTTGCCCAGGTTCACATAGCCAGAAAGTGCCTGTGACTGAATTTTAACTCAGGTCTTTCTGACTACAGGTCCAGTGCTCTAAATTCTAGACCTTAGCTGCCTCAGGACAATCTCAAGAATGTTAGAGAGAGAAGTAGGTATGGAGAAGGGGTTGGGGAGAAAATCAGGAAAGATTTCCTGTAGAACAGAGGTTCTTATCCTGAACCTGAAAAAATAATTCGATAAATAAATTTCATCATAAAAGGTTTCCATTGTAATACTATGTTTATTATTTTAGGAATGAAAAAAAGTCCTGAGAAGGGTTTCCTAGGCTTCCCCCAACTGCCAAAGAAAGCCGTAACACACAAAAAAGCTAAGGACCCCTGCTCTAAGAGGGGGCACCTTGTCTGAGACCTGAAGGAAGTCAAGAATTTTTAGTTCAGTTAGGGTAGCCATTCATGCATATGACTCTGATAGCATTATCAAAACCAATATAACAGCAAAAAAGGCATATTTATATATTACAAGTAGATTTACAAAGTATTTCTTTCACAATGATACTGTTAGGTAGATAAGTGGGTAAAGTATGAGATTAAACAGTGCTTTCTTTTTTTGCCTTCTCTCTTCTTCATGCATCCTACCCCACTCCAAGAATTAACTGGCATGAATTCAATAAGAATAATTCTACATTGGCTTTAAAATAACTTTGTTGACTCTTGGGCAGCAGGAAGGTAGATTGGTGATGGGTTGAAGAAGGCAGGGCCTGGCCATTGTCCTCAGGTGTTCCTCTCTGTGTAAGCAGTATTGCTGTAAGGGCAAGTGGCTGACCTTTGGGTGAATGGGACAGTGTTGACATGATGGAGAGAGAGCTTTTTGTTCAGACTGAGGAATCATTGAAATGAGAGAGTGTCACCGGATTGACAGGTCAAATGTCTTTTATTTTACAAAATGAAGACATAGACATATTCTTCTGGCTTCTGTAGGTTAATGGTCTTTTTACAATGAATCTATCCATGCAGAATCACAAAATCTTAGGGTTAGAAGGATTCTAAGCATTTCCACTTCATTGTGGATTAAAGGATCAAATGACTCACTCAAAATGTTTAGGTTAATTAGCTGAACCTGGATTTGAACCTTTGTCTCCAACCTCAAAGTCTATTTCCAAAGAGAGAAAATAGTGCCATATCAATGTTTACTATTTTTATTGATCAAATACTAGGAATTTTGTGGAGGGGATTCATCCCTCTGATTGGGATAGGAGTGTGAGTAGGGCAGTGTTGTACTAGATGTTCTCCTTGAATTGTAAGATTCTATGATTCTACAGTTCTTTGCTCCCTGGTGGATGCTGTATTTTGTCCATTGCTAATTATATAGCACATGGATTGAAAGTGCCTTCCAATATAATGACTGGGATTTTTAAGAAAGCTCTGTCCTGAAAAAAGTCGCATCATTCTCCTTGGACTAGGTCCACTTAGAAGTTGTAACTTGAACATTGGAAGGCATTTCCTGTCTGAAAATTTCCCTCCAGAATCTTCCTACTCAGGGAGGGACTCATGGTTACCTCTGACTGAGACTATTTGTCTCTCAGTCAATGATCAATTATTTATTACAAACTTACTATATGCTAAATACCAGTGATACAAATCAGCCCTATGTATTAGCAAGCACCCTAGCATACCCAGAGTGGCTGCCAGCACAGGTTCTTAGATCTGCTTTTCTAAGGGAAAGCAACTCAAAATGGGTTAACAATCTCACTTTAATCAAACATATATCATTTACCTAGTTCAGGGGGGAAAAGTCAGCACCCTGAACTTCAGAGGATACAAACAGAATACAAACAAAAGTTACAAGCAGACAAAGAAACAGATCAGCAGATGGGCTTCCAGTTGTCTGACCATTACATCCATACCTAGTTGGTTACCAGAGAGAGAGGCACCCACATCTGGGTTTTCAAAGCTGGGGGGCTCAATGGTTTCCCAAAGTCTCGTCTGGCCAAATCACACAACTCTTCTCAAAATGAGTCCCAAAGCAAAACCTCACATCAGCAGTATATATAGCCTTGTCCTGGATCAGAGAATGTCACAGCCCTCTTGACCCACTGCCCAATCACAAAGTCACAAGGTGTGGGCATTCCTGAAGAACAAGCCTCCCTCCACAGGCTCCATGTGACCACATTCAGTCTATTAGGGGGCAAAGTATACTTTCAAATCAGGGAACATTCTCAGAGTCACTTAAACCTATCAAAGGGCATAGGGGCAGGGAAGATCTTCAGATTCCTATAACATCCTAGCCTTCAGGGAGCTCACTTCTAATGTAGTAAACAAGGGTCATGGGATTTGTCTTGAAGATTATATCTTTTCCTTCCTTCCTTCCTTCCTTCCTTCCTTCCTTCCTTCCTTTCGTCCTCCTCCTCCTCCTCCTCCTCCTCCTCCTCCTCCTCCTTCTTCTTCTTCTTCTTCTCTTTCATTCTTTTTCTTTTTCTTTCTTTTCTGAGACTGATAAAAAGCAAACAACTTGTTACCTTTCAGAGGAGCTCCTGACATTGAATATTGTTTAGAGATTTCTGTGAGAGAGAGAGGCAGCCTTTATCATTCACTAGGTGCTGTTTGTCTTTTCTCATTGGATAGATCCAAATGCTGATCCTCCCTCTCCTTTCTTACCAATCTGTATTGGCTAGAGACCAGACAAAGCAATTTCTTAGAAAATAGTCATTCTCTCCCTTTGGGAGAGTACATTGGGACCAAAGAATAATCCCTAAAGTAGAAGAACCAGAGGAGATCCTCAGGCACTTAGAGTACCTAATCACATTACTTTTGCTTTCTCCCATCTTGCCCAAAAACCTAGTTAAGGAAATAGACCAAATACAGCCAAAGTAGAATGTGTCTTCTAGAAAAAAAAAAGAGCAACAAAAAAAGTATGATTTCAGTGGACATAAAAATGATCATCTTCTAGCAAAATTAACATGTGGATACTTTATTTTTTTACCTGAGCTCAGAAATTTTGTGACACAATAACCCTGTGGCAGGCTATTAGAATGTCTCTTGTGCACTGACAAAGGAAATAAGGTGTGTTAAAAATTGAAATGTAAAATTATGCAATGAATATTTAAACAATGAGGTTGGCAGGTTGGATGCTTCTTTTTATATGTCTCCTTCTGCAGGGGCTGCCGCAGCCTCTATGTCAGCTCAGGCTTGAATGGAGCATATAAACTCCAATGCATTCAATCAAGTGAGGTGTCACATTTATAGCAAACATATTAAGTATCATAAATGGTGCTTTCATATTCTATTGATTTTCACTGTGCTGGGTGAATACATGGGTTAGTTCCTATATACAGAGGTCCTCCACGGTTTAGAAAAAACGACATTTTTATTTAAAGAATAAATCTCCTAATGTCCAAGGGTCTATTGGTGCTGCTCAATTATACAGTATCAGCAGTATTTGGAAGTTATGACTAGGAGGTGATGGGGTGGGTTTCAGTCTTCTCAATGCCCAAATCAATACATAATTTTGCAACTCACTTTAACAGGTACAAGTACCTAGGTTTATTGAATGGTAGATTTAGAGTTGGGAAGGACCTTAAAGGTCATTTAACTAAAGCTTCCCATTTTACAGATGAGGAAACTGAAGCCTAGACACATTAAATGATTTGAATAAGATAATATAGGTAGTAAGGGACAGAAATGGGATTTAAACTCAGGTCTTCTGACTCCAAGACCCACTGTTTTCATTGCATCAGGATCAATGAAGTACTAAGTATTTATTAAGCATTTACTATATATGTCAGAGTCTCTGTCCTGGAGTCACAAAGAAAGTTTTGGCTTCACAAAGGAAAAGGAAAAATGATACCTGCCTTCTAGAAGCTTACATTTTAATTGGGAAAATAACATATGTAAACCAATATACACATGTGTATATGAAATAAACAAAATAGATGGAAGGTAGCCTTAGACATGAAGGTGTTTGCTCTTGTGGTGACCAAAAATGTTCTCTTTGAGGAAGAGTTTCTTGAACTGAGTCAAAGATTTTAAGAATCAAGGGTTAGGAGGGAGAACATTGTAGAAATAGACCTCAATCAGCACAAAGGCACAAAAATGGGAAGTAGGGTGTTAATGTGTGTGAAGTGGCAAGTAGATGAGTATGGAAAGAACCACAGACTAAGTGGTTAACGCATGCTTATTGATTTACAATAAACCTATGAGGTCAATACTATTATTATCTCCATTTCACAGGTAAAGAAACTGAGGCAATGAGGTCACTTAGCTGATAAGGATATGAGGCAGCATTCAAAACTCTCATCTTCTGGACTCTAAATCCCTCATTTCCATTGTGATACCTAACTCCTATATCTAACACAGTCTGAAGCCTCTGCAGTGGTAATGTTAGAAGGATATACTTTACGTCCCAATAAATACATAATTTTCTTGTGCTATTCGAAGTTATTTGCTTTGTTCTAGGATATTTGGTGGAGAAGAAAACCCCAGAAAAAGCTTCTGAAGATCTGGTGTGGAAAAAAAAAAAACAAAAAGATCGAAAGACTCAAAGAAGAGGCTAACATGTGTCAGCCTTTGATAGTGCCTTTAGAGTTGGTATTCCTTCCTCCCCCTCTTCCTCTAGTGTGGGAAGCCTTGATAGAGCAAAGATCTGTTATCTATGCTTTCTTGTTCCCTTCCTCAGATTTTTGACCCACCAGGTGCTGTGTCACATTCTCCTGCAAACACTCCCTGACTGCCCTGATAAAGACAGATGTATTAGCTGCTTTAATGTTGTTTTTGCTGGGCTAGGGGTTGGGGAGAAGGAGGATGGGGGCACTCTGCTCATGTCATGAATTCATTCCATCAATTCAATGGACAACTTTCTTTGTGACCTACCAAACAAATGAATCAGAAGAAAGCCAAGGATCAAAATCAAACCCAGATACACTAAGTGGAAGCGTTTCCTTTTCCTCCCTCTTCCATGATAGAGGAAAGCTTTCCTTCTATTGATGTTACACAGCCCGTTCCTTTCCTTAGTTAAGAAGATCTAGAATAAAAGAAAGAGCCTCTGGAGCCCCAGCTTCTACTTTCCTATTCCTTGTCCCCCAAACTCACACTTTGTTGCTTGTTTTGATATTTTCACTGGCAAGTTTAAACTTATTTCGGTCTCAGCCAAATCAAGGGATGTTATCTGGAAAATTTAAAAAAAAATCAAACCTCAAACAAAACAAAACACAAAAAAACCCAACTTAATCACTTGCTAACTATTCCCAAATCCTGTAAGGACAACAACAACAACAACAAGAAAACACCAGAGGGGTGCAATGCTTTTGTGAAAATGAACTTGAGGGAAAAGGTATTTTTCCTTAGTTCTTTGCTATGATGCAAACCTACCTGCTCTCCTTTCACCTGGTCATAATAAGAAAGACAATCAGACCCGATTGTCTAATGAGTTCATCTAAGTTGATTAAAACAGTCCCATTGAAGCTCAAAGTTGAGGGCTTGATCTTGTATGAGTCAGTTAGCTTTCCATAGAACAAAACCTCTGTTCCACCCATAGACTACTACATTGTGTTTTTGTTTAATCAGACTTGTGATTTTACTGGTGTAAGGCCAGCCTGAAGAGAAAGTCTCTAGCCATGCTGGTCAGTAGCTGCTCTGCAATTCGAAATCTTAAAGAGTTGCCTCAGGCACTAAGAGATTAAGGCTTTGTCCACAGTCATACATCAGTAGGTATAAAAGACAGTGAATCTATGCATTTCTGCCGCCCAGGTCAGTGCTCTGGCCATTAGTCAACATTGCCTCAATTGCTTATGCAAACACATCATTGGACCTCTTGAAATTCAGTTCAATTCAGGAGGCATTTATTAGCATTGAGAAGTATCAAGAGACAGCTATTTTTTATACCCTAACTCTGGGATGGATGCTAGGGATAAACCAATCAAACCTCTTGGTTTAATTAAGTAGAAATTTCCTAGTTTATCCTATCCCTTGCTATGGGAGGGGGTATCTCAGACAAGGACCTGGACAAGACCAGAAAACCTTTCATTATGGTTTCAATTCAGCTTAATTTAATTCAGTGAATTCAATAAATGGTTATTAACTGCCTAGAATAGCAATAAGTAACATTTATATAACTATGTGCAAGGAACTGGACTAAGTACTTTACGAATATTACTTCATTTTATCTTCACAATAACTGTGGTAGGTAGGTGCTATAATTGTTCCCATTTTACATTGGAGTACAATGAGGCAAACAGAGGGTGAGTGACTTGCCCAAGATAATACAACCACTAAGTGTGAGAGGCTAGATTTGAACTCAGGTGTTTCAGACTCTAGACCCAGAACTCTACCAAGTGCCCCTCATCTACTAGACCCAGAACTCTACCAAGTGCCCCTCATTTACTAGACCCAGGACTCTACCAAGTGCCCCCATCTACTAGACCCAGAACTCTACCAAGTGCCCCTCATCTATGAGACCCAGAACTCTACCAAGTGCCCCTCATCTACTAGACCCAGAACTCTACCAAGTGCCTCTTATCTACTAGACCCAGAGCTCTACCGTGTCCCTCATCTACTAGAGTTACATACTGGAGATAAGATTTCCATGTGTAAGCCAAATAAAAGATCCAGTCCTTTTATAAAAGTTGTACTTTCCTATCTATAAAATGATAGGGTTTGATTTAACAAGCTTCAAGGTCCCTTCAATTAGAATATAAGTTCCTTGAGAGAAAGTATTTTTTTTCCATTTTTTTTTTGTTTTTACATATACATGTCTGGTACATAGACTGAGCTTAATGATTACTTGCTGAACTGTGGAATTGAATTCTGCCACTCTAGGGTATAGTGTTCAATGGCTTTCAACAGTTTGGACTGTGGTATCCTTTTCCTAGAACTTGAACTTGGCCCAGGAAAAGAGTATCTTCTGTTCTGGGTCCCACTTAATCACTTGTATGTGGATTCATGGTCAGGTCGTCATTGTTCTCATCTATAATTTTTTATGAACTCACTTTAGTGTCAATTTATTCAGAGCCCTAGATGGTGTGTGGGCATAGTTCCTGACTTAAAGTTAGGTGGATCTGAATTTGAATCCTGCTTCAGGTACTTATTATTAGCTTTGGATTCCAGATAAGTCAATAGACCAATCAGCCTCAGCTTTGTCATTTGTAAAAAGGTAACAAAACAGCCCATTCCTCACAGGGTTGGTATGAGCATCAAATGAGATATTATATAAAATGTTTTGCAAACCATAAAGGACTATGTAATTGTTAGATATTTTTCTACATCTTGTTGTTGTGTTGTATTGTTGCGTTTGTCCTTCTTTCTTGAAGAGGACCATGACATCAGGGAGCTGATGACATGACTTGCAGTTGACTTTGATTTGAGTGAGGGGGCGCTGTGCAAGGCCACCAGCCTCACTTTCTCCTCCAGAGTCATATGGGTCCAGTGGCCAGATGTTCATCAGGACCACTGGAGATGGCCTTGGATGCCATAGTATTCAGCTCTAGAAGCAACTTTTTTTAGTGTTGTTGTTCAGCCTTCATTTTCCAAGAGGACCAATGACATCACAGGAGAGGTTGTGCTTTAGTCAAGTCTAACCCCCGTTCCTATTGAATTTTACAGATGCGGAAAGGATGGCTGTGAAAGACTAATTAAGGCCTGATTGCCTAAGGTCACACAGTGAGTTTTGAACCCAGTCCCTCAAGTACTCTTTTCACTTTATTATGATGTCCACACAAAATTTACAGCCCAGAAGTTCTACATTTGATGTCAAGAGAGAATGAGTTCTATGTCTACCATACTAGCTTTGTGACCATAGATAAATCTGAAGCTGTTTTCTCATCTGTAAAATCAGGATAATAATAACCCTAATCTCCAAGGGTTGTTGTGAGTATTAAATGGCATAATGTATAATATCTGTTATTTTTTTCCTATACATTTATGTTACCCTTGGTGCCTCTTATTTGCTCCAAAGTTCACTTTGAGGGATGATTATTGCAGCCTATTATTCTAGGACTTGATGAAAAAATCCATTTTCATCTTCTTTACCCTTTTCACAATTAAACAGAATTCAATCATAATTTTTCAACACTGGAGGCTTGTGTTCATTTTTGTCTTGGTCTTAAGGTAATTCTTCCAGCTGGATTTGTTGGTTCTCTTCCTTAACAAAGCAGCAGCTGCCTTCGGCCTGGGGTCTATGAAGAAAGGCTTTTCTCAGGTTTTCCTGCTCCATCCTGCCTATGCCCAGTCTGGACCTCCCCTCTGATCCCCCACCTAACCTGCCTCAGAGCTGTCCATAGGGTATCAAAATTGAAGGAAGCAAGTACGTATAGGGATTCCTTATAGTCTCCAGGCCTTCTGCTCATAAGTTACTCTAAGGATGCTTTCAACACCCTTCTCACTGAAACACCCACTTCTACTTAGGACTTTTGATTCCATTGATCAGGGAAGCCTTTGATCTCCATTTTAATCAGATTTCAAGATTAAATGACCTTCATTTAATCAGCTAAGATTATAGATTTAGAGTTGGAAGGGACCTGAGAGACTAACTAGAAATACCTCATTTTACTGATGAGGACAATGAAGCTCAGAAAAGGGAGTCATTTGCCAAAGACCACAGAGGTAGGACATAACAGAGAAGGATTTGACCCAGCAAATCCATCCTCATCTCCATACTTATATCTATTTCTTACCTCAATAACAGGATTTTTCCTGCTCTTCTCCTCCTCTCCACTCCTTCTACTCCCAAGACATAATTCTCTTATATTGGTTGATTAGACATAGAAGCATTTTCAGAAATGCTTCTTCATTCACTTATGAACATTTGGGAATAATGAGGAATCTACCAACTCAAGTGCAGTGGATAGAGTAGGCTGGCCTGGAATCAGAAAGACTCATCTTCCTGAGTTTAAATCTAGCCTCAGACACTTTATGAGCTATATGATTCTGGGCAAATCACTTAATCCTGTTTGCCTCAGTTTCCTCATCTGTAAAATGAGCTGGAGAAGAAAATACTCCAGTATCTTTGCCAGGAAAACCCCAAAAGGGATCACAAAATGTTGGACATGACTCAACAACATTATTGAGATGAGTTGGGGGTTCTGATTAGGTTTCCCTTTGGGGCAGGGGGCAGAGGAAAGATTCTCCATTCAGTTTTGTTCCTCCATGTTTACTGATACAAAAATCAGACAAAACTGGTGTTGTTAGACCCCATTTGCAGCATGTATACTTGAGTTCTTGCAATTTCCATGTTAAGATTTTTTTACACCTTCACCTTTCCCAACATAATTTATGTGAAGAATAATTGGAATATTACTATTGCAATGAGGGTGAATGTCATTTACCTAAGGATATGTAGTCAAATTGGTAGAATGAATTATTGGACTAGGGTCCAGGGGCTTTCATGTTTAGGCTTTGATAAATCACTTAACCCCTAATGGCAACTGGTGAATTGGATTTATTGATTAAGGTATTTAAGTGCATAGTGAGGGCAAGGATTATGAGATGACTAATGTCCTGTGTCTTTTTTTATTACCTTTCAAACATTTTTTTTCCAAGAGATTAAGTAAAATTTCCAATATAGGGAAGCTTGAAGGTGACTGTAATATATGTGATATGTAGATTCTGTCAATAGATTACATTATACATGATGTTAGAATCAATCAATCAACACATGTTTACTAAGCAACTACTATAAACTAGGTATTGTGCCAGGCACTGGGAGGAGAGAGTGAGGCTGACTACTTTGAACAGCTCTGCCCCAGGTAAGTCCAATCCCTGAGCAGCTCAAGACCTCACCCTCATAATGTCATTGGTCTTCTTAAAGAACAAAAGAAAAACAACAACAACAAGGTGCTGGGGAGTTGTACAAAGATAAAAATGAGGCAGTTCCTGTCCCCAGGGAGCTTACATTCTGTACTGAGCTTTCAAACCATTCGCAGATTAACTAAATATAAGACATATAGGAAGGGAGCGGCTAGACGGCTCAATGGATAGAGAGGTGGAACTGGAGTTAAGAAGACCTGAATTCAAATGTGGCCCCTGAGTCTTACTAGCTGTGTGATCCTGGGCAGGTCACTTAACCTCCGTTTGTCTTAATCTACTAGAGGAAAAAATAAAAACTGGCAAACTGCTCCAGTATCTTTGCCAAGTAAACACCATGGCCAGTATGACACATGGGGTCACAAAGAGCAGCAAAAATATGGGGATAGGAAATGGAACCGTGATCTCCTTTAAACCCTGAAGGTTAGAACAATGAGAACATGTCTCCTCTGAGTGCAGTTTTGCATCTTCTCTGCAATTTATTCAGTAGCCTTGAAAATGCCTAAAGCATTGAGAAGCTAAGGGTTGTGTTACCCAGGGTCATACGGACAGTCCTGCCGGAGGAGGGATATGGATCCCGGCTGTCTTGGTTCTGAGGCCAGCTCTCTCTCAGGTACATCCTACTCCTCACAAACAGAGAAGGGTATGCCAGATAAATACAATGATTAGGGGTGGGAGTAGGACTAATACGTGGGGGAATCAGGAATGATCATAACCCTTAAAGCTAGAGCTAAAGATCACAGGATAAGAGACAGAAGGTATTATAGACATCGTCTAATCCAATTCCCTAATTTTACATACATATGAGAGAACTGAGGCCCAGCTAGTTTAAGTGACTGTCCCCAAGTCATACAGATAGAAAGTGGCAAAGCCAGCATTCAAACCCATGCCTTCTGATTCCCCATTAAACACTCTTTCATGACATTATAATACCTTTATACTTACAGTTAATCTTTCCATCAAACATTAGAGATGAGCAAATTGAAGCCTTGAGAACCCATATAATTTACCCAAGGTCAAATGGGTAATCATTGGCAAAATCATGATTACAACCCAAGTGGTCTAGTTCCTAAACTGGTGGTGTTCTTTCCTTTGGAAGATATTCCTCAGTGCTTACCCTGAATCCTTAGAGGCAGTCTCCTCTCACTGTCTCCAAAAAGCTTTCCTTAATACTTTCTGTTTGCCACCATATTACCCCATCATGCATAAAGACAAGCCCTGGCCTAGGCATTTTTCAGTTTTGCTCTCCTGCCTATTTTCAGTAGTGGCCATAAATATGCAGCTACAAAGAGGTCTCATGAGTAGAGAAATCCAAGTTTGGAGCTCTTTCTGCTGATGGAGCAAACTAGCATTCCAATGCTGATGCTATTGCCTGTCCTTTGTTCTTAAAGAGGACCATGGCATCAGGGAGGTGATACCATGACATACAAGTGAATTAGATTTAAGTGAGGGAGGGCTGAGTAAAGTCACCAGCCTTACTTTTTCCTCTGAAGCCACCTAGGTCCAGCAGCAAGATATAGGTCAGGACAACTGGAGATGGTCCTGGATGCAGTGGGAGACCTTGGTGTTTTAAAGCTACGATCTTTAATAGGTCCCACTTTGACCGAGACAATACCCATTCAGTGATTAAGGCTAGGCAACCAATGCTGATGACTCAGTACATGGGTGCTGGGGAGTGGTCTGAGGCAATAAAAGGTCAATTTTTGCCCAAGTTTACACACTTAGCACATGGCAGAGGAGCCCCAGGAATGAGCAATCTGTCCATTAAGTCATAATGCCCTTCTTACAGTTGTTGCCTGTCTTAAAAGATGGACTCAGCTAGATTTCAACTTTTTCCCCTATGTCATGAGTTGATGTAATTTATGTGGCTATTTCACCAAGGGTCTAAGAAGCAGTGTGAAAGAGTAGAAATAATTTGTCAGGAAGACCTGGGTTTGAATTCTGCCTCTGATACATACTGGCTGTGTGATTTTGGGTAAGTCATCTAACCTCTCACTGACATCAGGAAATTATCTAAGACCCTGGGTTGTAGAAGTGGTGGGGCTGATCAGCATTGATATTGGGAATTTCCCCACGAGGGAGTTTATTATACCAATGAAATCAAAGCTCGAATCTGAAAACAAAACAAAACAAAACACCAAAAAACCAAAACCCAACCCCTAAAACAAACAAAAAACCCAACAACAAAAAAACCTCCCATTTTTCAAGAGTGACTTTTGAAGAATGAAAAACATGAAAAATTCAAAGGAATACATCTCTAGCAGTAGAATATGAAGCCCCATGACTGTATATAGAAGACTTCTTTAAGGGGAGGAGGGTTGAAGAAAGGCCATAAAATTCTATTATTTTGAAAAATATACCATGAAAGCAGAGGCACCAGCTTTGTAGAAGTAAAAGTTGTACCCAGGAGTACCCTGGTTAGCCCTCCCCCCATCCCTACCCCAATTCTTCCTGTCTCCTTAATGAGAAATTAATCCCTAGACAATATGAACTCTGATTAGTTGAACATTTCTTGGCTGTGCACTTTCTTTCCTCTTTCACCGCACACTAAGGATGACAGATTCACAGCCAGTTCATACACTTCAGCTACACTCTTGGACTTGGCCTTTGAAAAGAAGAGAAAAAACAGATGGAGAGAACCAGAGCTGAGATGAAGAAGATGGCACATGCAGACTCCAGTTCCTTGGAATGAAGCTTGTGTAGACCTGATGTCAGGGGGAAAAAGTCCTAACAAGGAAATCTGTCCCTAAGTAGAATGGTCTGTCTCTACAGATGGCGGGCTCCCACTCATTGGAGGTATTTCTGTAAAGACTAGATGACTACTTGTCGGTTATATTGTAGTGGGATTCCTTTTCTGGAATGGATTGCATTACATGGCTGCTGATTTGATGATTGTCTCTTTCTCTCTGCATATGTATATATGTATGTATGTATGTATGTATGTGTGTGTGTGTGAGTGTGTGTAGGCACAGTGTCAGAATCAAACAATCCCTGATATTTAATTTCATTGTCTTTTCATTTTATTTAAAAAATTCTTTTTATATAGCATAATATAGTCACTTCCTCTTCCTTCCCTTGTAATAAAGAGGAATGTAGCAAAACAGACCAATATACTAAGTTATTTGCAATATTCTAACACCCCTTCTCCTGCCCCATGGCTCTGTGACTTTCTAAATAGAGGAAGGAAGGATGTTTTATCACATCATTTATCCTTAGAACCCTGTCTAACACCAAATATTTTCAATGCAAAATAATAGCTGTCCCCCTTGTCCAAGACTTTGTCTAGTCTTGGACTACTCTGAGGGCACTTGGGCATGCATTTTGCCCTTTGTCAGGATGGGATTGGGAACTAGGGTGACTACGCCCAGAAACTGCCTTGTGTCTGGTTTGCTTCCTGGAGGTTGTCTCGACCCAGCAATGTCTGTTAAGCATAGAAACAATGCCAAGAGTTATGAGATCCTTCAGATACAGACTTGTATCCAATACTCCCCCAGCTTCTGTTTTTGGCTGCTGCTAATCTCTAATAGATTGAGGGGGTGACTGGAGGTTAAATATAACTATCTCTATAAAGAGTTCACCTGAAGAATCGAAAACGCTGCTGGACCGCCATCCTCCTGTGCCCTTGGCTATTGGGCACTAATTTCAGTGAAACTTCATATCCAGTGAAAACATCCCAGGGGAAATCACTTCTGGCCATTGGAACAGTGCCCCTGGCTAGACAGGGATCACCTGTATAGAAAGGCGCTCCGTCAAGGCTCTCCCACAAGCGACCCCTATTTTGATAGAGTTGAACAGATGTTTCTTTGAAGTGTTCTGAGTAGGCAGGGGAAAACAAGAAGAGAGTATTATTTATTGTATTCCCCCTTTCCCTGTGATACACACAGATGCATCTCCAGACACAAACCTAATGCCATTTACTTCAGAAATCTGGGAAGGTACTATCGCTATCATGATTAAATATTTGCAGTAAATAGGATCGTTTTTGTTTCTTTCTGAGTAAAAAGTTTCACTACTAAGTTTATAATAATGTTTTCATTGAGGAGTGAAAAATTTTTTTAAAACTCAAATAAGGCATAACACGATGTAGGGGACAGAGGGGGTTCCTAAGAATTTTCCCCTTGGCCACTTGGAAACCTGAGTAGATCTTGAAAGCTCAGTGAAAGTATCGTCTACATCGGAGGCATCAAATGTACAGCCCATGGACTGCAGTGCTCCTAAGTGGGCCCAACCACATTAAAATGTAATTGGGGAATATTGAACAAAATAAACAAAAGTAGAGTAGAACATAGATAATGTTAATATGTGGTTTTCTAGGTCAAATCGCAGCCTGCGGGAATCCTTATAAACAGTTTACTCCCCCTATTTCTATATGAGTTTGATAACACTCTTGTATATATATATTTTTAATTTTTTAATTTTTTTTTTGCTTTTTGGAGGGCAATTGAGGTTAAATAACTTGCCCAAGGTCACAAAGCTAGTTTTTGTGTCAAGTGTCTGAGGCCATATTTGAACTCAGGTCCTCCTGACTCCAGGGCCGGTGCTCTATTCACTGCACCACCTAGCCGCCCCAACACTCTTCTATATAACCATCTTCTGAACACCTTCCCATGTACTAACCCAAATTATTTATTTAGACATTTACCTCATATTGATGCAATGCGTGTCATATAATATGCTTACATACAACATGAACATACATATGCATAGATATGTACATGTACAAACAAGTATGTAGTACGCACTCTAGTTCACTCTTTCAAGGTTAGGCTGGCTACATTTCTCCCTCAGAGTTTCAGGGTATCCTAAGAGGATTGGGAAGACTTTTTCTCTACTGTCCCTGCTCAAGCCTGAATTGGTTGTATTTCCTTCATTTGTTAGAGGCCTAGGACTCCAGGTCCATTTAACCATTAACATTGAATAACTTGTATGAAGGAATGTTTGCAAAAATTAGAAAAAATGTCTCAAAGGGATATATAGCAAGAATGAAGTACAAACATTTCCTCCCATGCCCAATAGCATGGGAGCGTACCATCCCTTATGCCCCCTGGTCACTTAGGAGAGCTGGATCATCTCAGTCCAATACGTACATAGTATGACTCCCACCAAGTGCAGGTGCAGAGGTGGCCTCACTGCTGGATGAGCCCCAGTCTAACATTAGTCTTAAACGAAAGTTACTTTCTGCACCTTGAGGGATACTGAACTGGTGGCACACCTGAACCCTGTAATAAGGACAGATAGAAGCCGTTATAGAAGCATTTGCTATATGCCATGCATTATATCAATCTCATGTGATTCTCACATCAACCCTGTGAAGTAGGTACTATTATCATTCTGATTTTACACTTAAGGGAAACTGAGGTAGACAGATTGAGTGACTTGAACTGGACCACGTAGTAAGAAAATACCTGAGGCTGGATTTGAACTCAGGTCTTTTAGACTCCAGGCCCAATGCACTATCCACTATGCCACCAAGTTGTGCCAAGATGCTGAGGGAGGTGTCAGATCAATGCTGTGCTATCTGGAAACCTGAATTCTGGAATGATGGGATATTGAGGAGACCTCTGGACCTTTCAAATTCACAAAGTCTTAGAAATGACTCTCTTCACAAGTCTGCATTCTCCCCCAAGGGAAAAGAGGAGGATGCATGAATCTGGCAAACTTTTTTGAATGACTCCCCAGTTATCAATGCCTCTACTTTGCCCTGTGGTTAACTGATTGGTAGCCAACAAAGAATATCTTTGAATGCTCCACAAAGACACTTTCCTTACACATCATCATGAATATCTCAAAAGCATGAAAGATGTCATGCCAGATGCTCTTACTGTGTGTGGCAGACCCTTAATATACATACATATCCATGTTGTATGCAATAGAAGGCTAAGAGAGGTACCCTTGGAATCAAGATAGGGCTTCAAGTCCATTTTCTGAACCATACTGACCAAGTGATGTTGGGTAAGTCACTTCATCTCTCAGTTCTCTAGGCAACTCTCTAAGACTCTAAATTGCAAGAGAGTATGTCAACCTGCATTGGTAGAGGAAATTTCCTCACCTGGGAATTCCTCATACCAGAGAAATTACAGATCCAGTCTCTATAGCAAGCCATATCCCCATACACTATGTATGTATGTATTTATGTATGTGTCTGTCTATCTATCTATCTATCTATCTATCTATCTATCTATCTATCTATCTATCTTCTGTCTGTCTGTCTGTGTCTGTTTCTGCCAATAAAATGAAAAGTCCTTAAGAGGAGGGGCTATTTCACTTTTTTTTCTGTATCCCCAGTACTTAGCACCTTACCTCATATCTAGTAGGCACCTAATAAATAATTTTTGGTTGATTTATTATTTCATCCTTTGTGGAAAGGACTGGTTGCTGTGCTTGTTTTAGGATTTAAAAATTATCACAAGTCACACTCAAGGTAACTGTAGTTCTCAGGTCTTTTTTTGACTTTCTTCTAAATCTCTATCCCCACCCCCAACTATTTGCACACCTATTTAGGGAAGGGATTGGAATTGTTTTGGATAATAAGACAGGCTGAAACATCCCCAGAAACAGTACCATCTATTCAGGATACACATAATATATTCAACTCATTTCCCATATTGCTGTGATTGAATTCATCAAATGGATAAGAAATGGTGGGTGCCAAAATGTTTGGAGAAAATGCTTTCTCTTTCTGTTAATGCAAAATAGGTCTGTGGTTTTTACTGAAGTGTTTTACTGAGATGTTTTTACTGAAGTAATAGTTCCCAGTCATTATACGAAAACAGAAAAGGGTACTCTTAACAGTGGCTTGGGTTGGGTGAGTGGGTTAGGGGGTTCCTGTCACCTATGTGGAGGAAGGTAGGGAAACCAATGACATCATCTAGGGTTATGTATAGAAAGCACATAGGTGACAGAACTATAAAATGAGGTCAGGGTACTGTGTTGCTGGAACATTTGGCAGGATTGAAAAAAGTCCTGTGGTTTACTTTCTCAGGTATTCAATGAGGATTCAGACTTAAATAATTCTTTATTTAAAAAGTTATATTTATATGTCTATATGTATGTGAGTGTGTATACGTGTGTGTGTGTCTTTTTATAATATAATTTCAATTTGAAAAGGTGGCACTTCTGATCCCTGGGGCATAAAGGGAAGAGCAAATGTCCACATTGCTCTCTGACCATGTCACTCCTCCCACTCATAAATCTTTCATGGCTATCCCTTACTTTTATGATAAATTGCCAGCTCCTCTTGCTGGCATTGAGTGCCCTCTGTAGTTGGGCTCCCACTGACCTTTCCAGAGAGCTCACTTTGCTTCTCTCTACATCCTCTACATTCTAGCAACTTGTCCTTATTTAGCCTCAACCCACCATTTCCCATCTCTATGCCTTTACACAGGCTGCCTCCCATACCTGCAATACTCACGTGGTTTACCTGGCCTCTAAGAATCCCAAGTTTCCTTCAGATACCAATTTATGTGGCACCTCCAATGAAAAGCTTTTCTTGATCTCTCCTCTATGTCTTTGTTAGTAATTTTCCCTTGGATCACTTCTCTGTGTACAGATTGTAGCACATAACTAGGGGGCAAATGGTGGATAGAGTTGGAATCCGAAAGATTTGGATTTCCAATCTTGCCTCAGGGAGATCCTGGGCAAGTCACTGAACCTCTGTCAGTCTCAGTCTCCTCATCTGTAAAATGGGGATAATAATAGCTTCTACTGGGGCAGCTAGGTGGCGCAGTGAATAGAGCACCGGCCATGGAGTCGGGAGGACCTGAGTTCAAATTCGACCTCAGACATTCAGCACACATTAGCCATGCGACTTTGGGCAAGTCACTTAACCCCAATTGCTCTCCAAACAAAAAAAAAAGCAAAAAAAAAATAATAGCTTCTACTTCACAGGGTAGTTATGAGGATCAAATGAAATATTATATGTAAAATGCTTGGCAAACCTTAAGGAGCCATGTAACTGTTTGTTATGAGGATGATCTTGTTTTTCATTGTTGTTATATCTCCCCAATAGAATGGAAGTTCCCTCATGTTTTAAGAATCTCCTCTTATGTACAAGATTGTGCTGCTTGCATCAGCCCCTGAACATTGCAGAGCCTCCTGATTTCTATTTTATTTTTGGATCAGATCTATGATTTTTCTCTTATGAGAAATTCCTGTTCTTTAATGGATAGTCTTGGGGAGTTGTTTGGGGGCACGGAGAAGTTTAGTGACTTGCCCAGGGTTGAGTATCTATTACACTCCAGAGGCTCGGTCAGTGATTCTCAACCTTCCTAATGCCGTGACCCTTTAATACAGTTTCTCATATTGTGGTGACCTCCAACCATAAAATTATTTTTGTTGCTACTTCATAACTGTAATTTTGCTACTGTTATGAATCGTAACGTAAATATCTGATATGCACGATGTATTTTCATTGTTACAAACTGAACATAATCCACAGGTTGAGAACTGCTGGGCTAGGTGGTTCTTGCCCTTTATTCTTAAAGAGGACCAAGGATATCATTATATTGAGGCTAAGGTACAATGTGTCCAACTGTGACTGATCAGACCAATGTGAGCTCCAAATATCCTCCCATAAATAGTTCATGTGAATGCTTGGAGTGGAGATGTCTTTAAATTTGTCTAAGAGATACTTCATGGTAGCCCTAAATTAATTTTCCTTCTGAGAGGGAAGGAAATCTCACTCTTTATCTTTCTTGAATTTTCTGCAGCATTTAACACTGTTGATCATGTTTTCCTGCTGCCCTCACAAGCTCTGGCTCACTGGTCACACACCTCAGAGACCACCACCCAAGACTGCAATCCAAATCCAGGTAGGTTAAAGCAAGAGTGATTACCCTCTGAATGGTCTCTTGGTCTCCACACAATCTGCAGTCCAGGAGCTCTGAAGCAGCTATGTGGAGGTGGCTACAGGGCCTCCGTGCCTGTGCTGCTTCTCACTCCAGGGCCAGAGGCCTGATGCACTGCTCTGTTCCAACACACTGACCTTTTACTTTGTCTTTGGCATTTATGGGTTGATATTTCTGGAAACTGCCCCAGCTGCTGGTGATCCACTCTCCTGAAGTCTGCTTCAGCTGCTGCTTGTCTGGGTCACCTTGGGGCTAGAACCGCTGGCTCACTTGGGGCTGGACTCAGCTCCCAGCATGCTGTGATGGACCCTTCCTGTCAGCCTGCTGGGCTTTCTTCAGCAGGAGATTTGTTTCTCTCTGTCACTTTGTGGGTTCTGTAGCTCTAAAATTTGTTTAGAGTCATATTTTATAGGTATTTGAGGTGGTTATGGGGGGAGCTCATGGAATTTTCCTGCTTCTCTGCCACCATCTTGGCTCTACCCCTAAACTTATTATTTCAATTGGTGATATCACCATTTCCCATGGAGTCAACTATCATCTCTATGCAGGTGATTCCTACATATGTATCTCTCTCCCTAATCTCCCACATTATCAGCTTCCTTCTGGGCACCTCAAGCTGGCTGTCCCACATTAGCATCCCATTGGCATCTCAGACTCAACATGTGCAAATCAGAACTTAATTAACTTTCTCCCTAAATCCTCCCCTTTTCCAAAAGATTTCTATTAGTATCAAGACAATCACCATTCTCCCAGTCACTTTGACAGGTAGCTTTGGGAGCATTCTTGACACCTTACTCTCATTTACCTTAAATATCCAACCTTTGGCCCAATCTCATGTCTATCTTTATAATATCTTTTAATATGTCCTGCTGTCTCTAATGCCAAGTCATCATTCTACCTCAGGCCCTTGTTATCTGTCACCTGGATGATTGCAATAGTCTTTTAACTCCCTTCCTTGCCTCAACTCTCTGCCTACTCCAATTTATTCTTCTCTTAATTTCCAATGTTATTTGCCCAAAAATTTGATCTGCCCGTGTGACTCCTATTCAACCCCACACTGTTTAATAGATTCTGGTGTCTTTGTCTTACTTCTAGGACAAAATCTAGAGTCTTCCATGGTATGAGAAATGTATTAAAATCCAGAACTAGGTCAAAAGAACAGTACTAAGCCTCATTAAAGTGGATGATTTAGTAATATTAACCTTAATGAATAAAATCTTCAAATAAGTTTGCAATGATGTTGAGTTTCTAAGTTCAAGTAATAAATTTAGGGCATCTGTCAATTAGAAGCAATATTAATTTCAAATTCCTCCATGTTCCTGTTATGGGAATCTGAAGATCTTCCCTGCCCCTAAGCCCTTTGATAGGCTTAAGTGACTCTGAGAACCTTCCTTGATTTGAAAATATACTCTGCCGCTTAATGGGCTGAATGTGGTCACATGGAGCCTGTGGCAGGAAGCTTGTTTTCAGGAATGATCATGCCTTATTACTTTGTGATTGGGCAATGGGTCAAGAGGGTTGTGACATTCTCTGATCCAGGAGAAGGCTATATATATCCTGATGTGAATTTTTGCTTTGGGGCTCACTTTGGAAAGAGTGGTGTGATTTGGCCAAACGAGACTCTGGGCAGCCATTGAGTCCCCTGGCTTTGAAAACCCAGATGTTGGTGCTTCCCTCTCTGGTAACTAACTAGGTATGGATGTAATGGTCAGATGACTAGAAGCCTGTCTGCTGATATGTTTCTTTACCTGCTTATAACTTCTGCTTGTAACTTCTGTTTGTATTCTCTGAAGTTTAGGGTGTTGACTTTTCCCCCTGAATTAGGTAAATTATATAAGTTTTATTAAAATAAGATTGTTAACTCATTTTGAGTTGCTTTCCTTTAGAAAAGCAGATCTAAGAACCTGTGCTAGCAGCCCTCTTGGGTATGCTAGGGTGATTGCTGATACAGTTCCCTATGTTTCTTTATGGGATAAAATTAATCTTCATGTTTCTCATCATGTAATCTAGGTCTTTTAACATTAACCAAATTACTCAAAATAGAAGCAAACATGTTCAAGGGGCTTTCTGTTTCTGAGCTCTTGGTTAAAAAAAGCAGACTATTTATAAAAGCCAATAATTAGTTTATATTCTGAATTGTTATCTTCTGTCATTCTGTCAAATTCATTTCAGAATATAGCCTTCTTTCATCCCCAATCAATGAGTCATATCTTATAACAAAGATTAAAAAAAGAAAAAGAAGTGCTCAATGTATTATTTGCGTCTAACAAAAAATACAATATTCCAAATGCAAAATCTGTACATTCTGCACAGAAGAGAAGGATGTCCATTTTCCCAACTCATCTCTGGGGTTGGTCTTGATCATTGTAATTTCATAGCATTCAGTTTCATTTTTATGGTTGTTTTCATTCGCATCATAGGAGCCATTATATGTATTGTTTTTGTAGTTCTTCTTCACATCTTCCAGGGGTTCTCTGAACTTTTCGTCTTCCTTTTTATCAATGCACTCATTTTTTTTAGCCTTTTCCCAATTGATGAATATCTATTTTGCTTCTAGGTCTTTGCTAACACAAAACGTGCATAATGTTTAACTTGGTACATATGTGTGCCCTTATAAGCTCAGGGACATCCTTATCTTATCTGACCTTATCTGATCTCCCTTTAATACTGATGAGTTCAGACTCCTGGAGCATGGCTACATTTCCAATTCTTTATTTTACAGGTACCCCTGAGGGGTTGTGAATAGCTTTTGCCAATATCAAACTCCCAGGCTTCCATGTGTGTCTCCTTTCAGGGCTATAAATTGAGAATCATTTTAGTCAGCCAGCCTCAAGTAGCTTTTAGAAAGGGGTATTTACTAGAATGATACAGCAAAAGCATCTATGGCTCCAGAAGCCAGAGACTATAGGGCAGTGGTTCTCAACCTTCCTAATGTCCTGATCCTTTAATACTGGTGTGCGGGCTCATATGCATGTGGGTGGACTCGCCTGAAGACGAATAGAGGAGCAGTGTCTTGATTCCTAAGACCATCGGAAATATGTGTTTTCTGATGGTCTTAGGTGACCCTTGTGACCTCTGTGAAAGGGTTGTTCGACCCCCAAAGGGGTCGCGACCCACAGGTTGAGAACCACTGCTATAGGGGAAAGTGGGCTTATGTTTCTCAGTGCATGTGGCAAAGGGATGACTCACCATCCGTGGTTGCTGGAAGACCTTCTGTCCCATTCTTGGGGCAGACATTCCAACAGGAGTGGTGTAGATACTTTGATTGACTTCTTGGGAATCAATGAATCTATGAACCATCTTTCCTTACGACCCAGAGCAGACCCTGCCACTTGCCAAACTGGTAGTGCCACTAGGATGCTCATGAGAAAATGGAAAATACAATATCCTCATGACCCTCTGAGATTTTGAAGTTCATCTTCTAGTCAGTGGGAGATAATTGATTTCTCCTCCCTGCTCCTTTCCCTCACAACCCAGTGGTTCCTCTTCAGGGATTTTACTAGAATGACATGTTTCCTCCAAAATTTTTAACTCCACATCTACAGGGACAGCTAAGTGGAGTCATAGTGTATAGAGCAGAGGGCCTGGAGTCAGGAAGATCTGAGTTCAAATCAGACCCTGACATCTGCTTGCTTTGTGACCCTGGGTAAATCACTTAACCTCTTTTTCCCTCATAATGATAGTATCTACCTGTAAGCATAAGCAAAGTGGGATTTTTTTTTTTTAGTTCAGTTCCAAGGCTCAGGTTAAATTGTAAACATCTGAATGATGAATCTCCTTTGAACCCTGATAATTCACAGCTGTGCTGAGTCAGGTAGGTTTTTTTGACTTCTGGTTTTGAGCCAAAAAGGTGGGGAGTCTTTGTTATATATTCTGAGAGGCTGGCATTTTGCTTTGTGGGTTTGCTCATGAGAAGGATCTTTTAATTTCCTGGTCCAAATTCTGAATGGCTGTTTGTTAAGAATCCCCCCTCACCCTCCCCAACTGCTTTGAAGTCTGTGTTCCCTCGATCCAGTGATGTATATAAAGTGTATAGCAATATTGTTTTACTCAGACAGTTGGAGCCCTGTCTCTTGGACTTTGTGCAAATTTCTCTGCTTGTATTTTCTCTGTTTGCATTTTCTCCAGGTTCAGGGTGGTGACCTTTCCCCTGAATTAGTGAATGTAATTAAAAGTAAGATTGTTAACCCCTTTAAAATCAGATCAAAGAATCTGTGCTGGCCGGCCATCCTGGGTGTGCTAGGGTGCTTGCTGTTACACTCGCTCATAGGGTTGTTGTAACGATCAAATAAGATAATAATTGTAAAGTGTTGGGCACAGTCCCCGCCATATATTAAGTGCTATGAATATGTTAGTAATTATTATTATTATTATTATTATTATCTGAGATAGTTTGATAATTTATAGATTATTCCCATGCTATGACCCTGTTTCCTTGGTCAATCTTATTAGGATTCCTGTATAAATAATATCTCTCTAGTTTCAAAGACTTTAAAGATTTTAATCTAATCCTCTGATTGAGATTCTTTGGACATCTTAGTATTTAGTTTAAGTGGGAGGTAAGATGACATGATTGACATGACTTGGTTGTCTGTGAGATCTGTCTGCCTAGCAATGGGATCTCTGGGTTTAAGGATATAGTATTTAGCATTTAGCATAATTCTAATGTAGTGATTCTCATCACTACCAGGAGTTTATTAAGGGGCCTGGCTTCCCTAATTTCTCCAGCAATTAATAGTTCTATCTTTCTCATCTTTGTCAATTTGGTGATTGCAAAATGAAACCTGAGAGTTATTTTAACTTAAGATTCTCTTAGTATTAGTGATTTGGGAGAAAAAAAAAACCATTTCATATAGTTGTTAATGGTTTACCATTCTCTTAAATACTCAGTGTTCCTGTCTTTTGACTATTATCCATTAGTTAATGAGTTGCTGTTGGTCTATTTCTGTTGATTCCCTATAACTTTATATATCAGTCCCATGTTAGAAATAGTTGATATGTTTTTTTTTTAGTTAAGGTTTTCCCCTTTAATCCTACCTTTATTGATTTTATTCTTGCTAAACCTTTTCAAAACCTTTTAAATTTTATGTAATTGACGTAATATCGTTTATTTTTCATGATCCCTTATCTGGTTAAGACTTGTCTCATAGCGATCAATTGTAAAGATACCTCATCCGTTTTCCTCTATTAAATAAATCATATGATCTGTTACACTTAAGTTTCCATTTGGAAATTATTGTGGAATATGGCATAATGTGCTAGCCTAAACCTATTTTTTTCCTGAATTACATTCAAGTTTTCCTGGCAGTTTTGTGAAATGAATAGGTTATATTATTGGCTTTTTCTTTCTTTTTTTTGATTAAATTTTATGTTTATTTTTAGTTTACAACATTCATTTCCACAAGATTTTGAGTTAGGAAACTTCTCCCTGTCTTTCCCCTACCCACCACCCCAAAACAGCGATCCCACTGTATACCCCCTCCCCCAATCTGCTCTCTCCTATATCCTCCCCCATCACCCCTCCGACTTTCCAGTAGGGCAAGATGGATCTCCCTACCCCAGTGCCTGCATGTCTTATTTCCCAGAATTGTTGGCTTTTTTAAGCACTGAATTATGCATTCCTGTTTCTGATTCTTCCTTATCTTTTCTGTTACATAGACATACTTTTAATTTTTTAACTAATAGGAAAGAGTTTCAGTGATTATTGCTTTGCAGTTTACTGTTGGGTTTGAAAGTGATGTTTCTTTTTAAGTCATTTGGCTTCCCATTATTTCTCTTGAGTTTCCAGACCCTTTCCTCCCCTTTAAATGAAATATTCGATTCTATAAAATGCTTGTTTGAGAATTTGATTAGTATAGCAGTAATTTTCAAATTAATTTATGTAAGCTTTAAAAAATTTTGTATTTTCATGCTTACGATCAGAGAAAGAATTGATGATATCTGGATGCAGATTGAAGTATACTTTTAAAAAACTTTATTTTTCTTGTTTTTTTTGTTTTCTTTCATGATATGAATAATATGGAAATATATCTGTGTGACTGTACTTATATAACCACTATCAAATTATTTGCCTTCTCAATAAGGGGGAAGGGTAAAAAGAGAGAGAATTTGGAACTTAAAATTTTTAAAAATATTACAATTATTTTATATGTAATTAAAAATAAAATATTAAAAAAGCTGTTGTCATGGCTTAATCATGAGGAATGTATTTCTCTTTAGTGACTTGTCATTGTTCATTTTTTAAAGAGACTTTTCCCAACGTATTTTTTACATCCTTCTACAAAACCTTTCACAACCTCATCCCAATAGAGTTTTCCAGTTTTTTTATTCATTATTCACCTTTCAATATTGTAAAGTCTCAGTAATCCATCTTTCTTGCTATGCCTCACACAGAGCAGTTTGTCTCTCCTCTCTTTGCCTTTCCTGGGTTTTCTCCATGTTCAGAACGTTTCTGCCTCTTGGAATCCCTTGTTTCCTTCAAAACAATTCAAATGTCACCCTTTAGAAGGAGATTTTCCTGACTCTACCAGTTGATTATTGTTGTTGAGTCACTGCAGTCACGTCCAATTCTTTATATCCCCATTTGGGATTTTCTTGGCAGAGACACTGAAGTGATTTGTCATTTCCTTCCCCAGGTCATTTTACAGATGAGGAAACTGAAGCAGATGAGATTAAGTGACTTGCCCAGGGTCACACGGCTAAAAAGTTTCTGAAACTGGATCTAAGCTCAGGTCTTCCTGACTCCAGGGTTGGTGCTCTCTCCACTGTGCTTTCTAATTGTCCTCATCTATTTCACACACACATAAAAATACATACCATTGCATGTTATCTATACCCACAAAATGTTAAGTTCCTTAGACTAAGATTATTTCATTCTTGTCTTTGTATTCCCAGTACCTAGCGCAGAACCTTGTAGGTAGTAGATGTTTAATAAATGTTTGATCATTAATTGAATTGACTCACAAATATTATGTGTTTTTAGAGATTTGAAAATAATTTGTATGCTCTTTCCTTTCCTAATAAATCACTCCTTATCTACCTCCTAGATAGTGATCCTTTATAGCAAAAAAAAAAGAGAAAAATCCAGAAAAGAGGGAAAAATTCTACAGAAGCGAAGAAGATATCATATTTGCTCACTCATATTCATGCAAGTCATGAGACTAGACGAAGGCTCCTAGAATCTTGGGAGTACATCTTATGGAGAATTTATGACAATTCATTTGTCAGTTATATTATGAAGGGACCTTTTGGCCATGTATGAATTTGTCAGATGATCTCTGAGATCCTGTTACTACACAATGGTTAGGACAAAAATCACACAGGATGAGAAGGTGCGGATAATTTATAATATGCACCACAGTATGGAGAATTCATATTCATGTAATTTCCTGTAGAGCAAATATTGTTTCATTTTTGTTCTTCTAGATCCAGAATTTGACACAACGTACACATTTGGTAGATTTCGAAATGCTCATTGGATTGAATGAATTGAGGCATCAATGTATTAATTTTATTTATTTTTATGCTCTTTGCCATTATAAATTTTTTTTCTGTAGTAGTTTGACTTCCATTCAAACTCTTTTATTCCCCTGTGGGGCAGAGAAAAAGGCTATATTATTGAGGGAAATATTCTGTATAATTACAAAGCATAATATCACATGTTGAAATATCACTGCAATAATAGGTCCACCTTTACAGAAGCATGCCACTTAATGAACTTATGAATGTTTTATGGAATCTTAAATGTTAAGCGTTCTGATCATTCAGGCTTAAGTGTATATACATTGAGACAATAACTCTTAAATAATTCAAGCTTCTGTTCTATGGGGGTGAAAATGTTTCTGAACATGGGATACCTCTCCTTCAAGTGTAATAAGTTTAAGTAGAAAGAAATCCAATTAAAAATTATGATAAAAATATACTTTTAGGAGGGAACTTAGAAGTCGTTTTATTTAACCCTCTCATTTTACAGATGGGAAAACTGAGGCCCAGAGACAAATTTGCTTGACTGCAAAAATTTGAAGTAAATTGGTGCAAATTGACTAATGAACTCAGTAAGGAATTATTTTTTGAGCATCCACTACGTACAATGCCCTCGGCTAGGCAAGAAGAGTTGTGAAGATGTGTAAGATATGAAGATAAAAAATCACAGTAGTGACCTGAGTATTACTCTAAAGGAATACTGTAAGAGTATTGAAAGAAGGAGGCAGCAAGATGGCACAGTATAAGTCTGGAGTCAAAAAGTCAGTCTTAGACACTTATTAGTTGTGTGATTCTGGACAAGACACATAACATCAATCACTTAGCATTTATAAAGTGCCTTCTATGTACCAAGAAGCCATTTATCTCAGTTTCTTCACCTGTAAAATAACGATAGTACCTACCTCTCAGGGTTTCTGTAACAAAAAAAAACCATAAGTAAAGCACTTTGCAAACTTATATAGATATTATTATTATTATTATCATGTATAAATATAATCCAACTCGGCAATTTGGCAAAAATTTATTTAGAAAATACCTTTATATTTGCAAAGCAGCGTGCTACGTGCTGGGGATGTAAAGATAAAAATGAACAGCCTCTTGCCTTAAGTACCTTACAGTTTACTATGGAGAAGCAACAAACACATGGATTATTAAATATGAGACAATTTGAGGCGGTAGAAAACACTAACAATTGGGAGAATTAGAAATTGGGGGTGAAATCTGAGCTTAGCATTGAAGGAATTTAAGGCTTCTTAGAGGCCAAAATAGGGTGACAGAAAATGGATTCTAGGCATGGGGGAAATCTAGGACAAGAGCATCCCATGTTTCCTCCAAGCTGTTTCAATTCTGCTTTGCTCATAGAGCACAGCACCTTCTCTGATGTGGGTACGCCATGCTGACAGGTCCTGTGCCAGTGTCTATCATGTCACACATCAATTCCAAAGTCCTTGAGAGAAACCTTGAGAGTGTCCTTGTATCACTTCTTTTGACCAACATGTGAACACTTTCGCTGTGTGAGTTCTCCATAAAATAGTCTTTTTGGCAAGTGTACCTTTTGCATTTGAACAACAGCCCATTGGAAATGTGTTCTCTGAAGCAGAGTTTGAATGCTTGGCAGCTTAGTTCGAGTAAGGACACCAGTGTCTGGTACCCTATCCTGCCAGGTGATCTTTAGAATCTTCCTAAGACAATTCGAATGGAAGAGATTAAGTTTCCTGGCATGGTGCTGGTATACTGCTCGGTTTTCACAGGCATACAACAATGAGGTTTGCACGACAGCTCTGTAGATTTATAGTTTGGGAGTCAGTCTAAAACCTCTTTTCTCCCATACCTTCCTTTGGAGCCTCCCAAACACTGAGCTAGCTCTGGCAATACATGTGTTGACCTCATTATCAATATGTACATCCTTGGAAAGTACACTACCAAGGCAAGTGAACTTATCCATAGAATTAAAAACTTCTCCATTTGCTAAAACTGATGGTTCCATGTATGGATGGTGTGGTGGTGGCTGATGGAACACTTGTTTTTTTCTTGGAGTTAACTGTTAGGCCAAAATTAGCATAAGCAACAGAGAATTTATCCATACTTTGCTGCATCTCAGCTTCAGAGGCTGAATTGAGTGCACAATTATCTGCAAACAGAAAATCATGTACAAACACTCCTGCCACTTTGGTCTTGGCTTGTAGCCTTTTCAAGTTGAAGAATTTACCATCAGTGTGGTAGCTCACCTTGATGCTGTGTTCATCCTCACTGAAATCATTCAACAACATGACTGAAAACATCGTGATAAAAAGCATGGGAACACATACAATATAATATATAATATAAAAATTATATATAATATATATATATACAGTATATGCAAAATAGTTGCAGAGTAAATATGATATTTCACAAAAGATGGGGATATGAATAAGAGGGGAGGTCATGAAGTACCTCCTACAAGAAGAGGTCCTTGAGTTGAAATCTGAAGGCAGTTAGGAATTAAGAGAGATCAAAGTGAGTGAGGAGTGTATTCCAAACATAGGGGATGATCTCCACAAAAGCATGGAAATGAGAGATGCAATGTCATGTTTGAAGAATGGGAAGAAAGTCAATTTTTCAAGAGTTTAGAGCATGTGAAAGAGAGTAATGTAGATATAATAAACCTGCAAAGGTGGATTTGAGCCAGATTTTGGTGAGCTTTAAGGGAAAAACAGAAGAGCTTATATGTGAATCTAAAAGCAAGAATAAACCATTTGAGCAGTGTGGAGACAGTGTTAGACCTATATTTTAGGAATATCACTTTGACAGCTGTGTTGGGGCATGGCTGGAGAGGGAGAGAATGGAGGTAGAGAACAAAGAGGCTGTTACAACAGTCTAGAGAAGGGGGCCTGATTTAGGGTGAGTAAGTAGAATGAATAGAGAAAGGACAATTTGGACTCAGATTCTGGGATTCTTTAATTCATTCTCCTTAATACAAACAAAATGGCAAACGATACAAACACAACACTGACATTCTCTATGGTGACTATAATCTGACTGTTGACAATTTAAATAAACTTCAAATGGGTGAATAAATATCTCATTGGTTTTTTGTTTGTCAGCCAAATCTAATCACATTAAATAATTTTCTTTATGGGAAATTGAAAACAACAACAACAAAATGGACCTGTAAACAACTTTGGGATTTCCTGCCTACTTAACTTTTTAGGCAATTTAAAAACACCATATCAAACATATGACAGTATTGTCTCGTTTCAGTAATCAACAAGATATTGCTAGGGTAGTCAGTAATCTGAATTGTGACCCGAAGAGAGGTCATTTTGGTTATTCAATAACAACTGAATTTCTTTAAAAAAAACACCCTTCCCACCTTCAAATACTTCTCTTCTTTTGCTGTATCACAAATTATTGCAATCCTTATGTAGAAAAATCTGAATTTAATTATGATGGGGTATGGAAAAAATGGCAGCTGTGTTCATATTAACAACTTACTGAATATTTCAATAAATGAAAACAAAGGAAGTCAAACTAAATTGCTACAAAAAAGCATCATTACCAAACATGAAAGCTTATGAAATGAGACATTTAAAACATTTTAAAACTGACTTGAGGAGAATTTTGGAAAAAAAGGAAGCCATTGACATAAGGAAGAAATTGAGGACATTGGAAGGGCACAGAGACAGCTTCTTAAATGTAAAACATAACTGTCTGATGAAAATGGAGTCTAAATAAAATTCATCCTGGTGCTATGGAAAGAATAGGGGATTCAGGATTCAAAAGACTTGAATTTTTCCTGGCTCTGCTACTTAGTGCCTGGGTGGACTTCAGTTAGCTACATAAATTTTCTAGTCCTCCATTTCCTATTCTGTAAAATGAGGGGAGGGGGCTGGTCTAGGTGATCTTAGTTTTTTACAGCTCTAAATCTACGATTCAATTATTTGTTTATATTAAAAACATTAATGAAGTTAGTAACCTTGAAATATTAGAAAGGATTGAAAGACTCAATCATTTCCTGTGATTTATTCATGTAGAGTTGTATTTCAGAATATACTTTTCCAGATTACTTTCATTTTGTATCTTTTCCTTCTTTCCCATGAGTACATTGATCTCACAAATTCAAGCATCGCTTCTTCTGTAAATCTTTGCCAGAGTCGTTCATTTCTCTGGTTTTTCTTTTGCTCCCTTCATTACTTACCTAACACTAATCTTTTCTTTGTGTATTCTAGAACCACTCTGGGATTTGATATGTCAATTTTGGCCTTATCTTGCTCCATTTCAGGCCACCACTCACACCTTCCTAGATATCTTTTACCATGACACCAGTCATGGTACTTTCCCTCATCCCACTCCTTTCCATCTCCCCTTTATGTGTTGTCTTCCTAGATTAGAATGTAAGCTTCTTGAAGACAGGAGCTATCTTGTTTGGTTGTATTTTTTTATCCCCTATACTAGATCTCTCTTTATCCCTCTCTCTTTCTCTCCATCTTGTCTCTCTGTATCTCTCTCTCTCCTACCCTCCCTCTACACATTCACACACACACACACACACACACACACACACACACACACAATTATAATGTAAGTTCTTACCTATATTTAAAAAATAAGATCCTTTAGATTAAAGACTACTTGGCTTTGCTAGTTTGTTTATATCCCTCATTCTTAACATCATACCTTGCATAAAACTAAAAACTTGTAGAAGTCCCAAGCCCCAGTGTGGTGGAATGGACAAATGCCAGTTCCAAGATCTGACCCCCTGCTCCCCATCCCTGCCACCCCATGCCTTAGCATAGCCAGGGGAACTTGCAGACTATAGCAGCTCCATGAACCATCATGTGATTCACCATTGTCCTTGGTAGCAGGGCATCCTCTAACAGCAGAATCTTCCTTGCTTTACTAGCCCTAGGGAAATGCAGAAAAACCACACCTGAATTCAGTACATGTCAGATACCACCACTAGAACCCTATATTAGCACCAGGTAAACTGCCAGACTTTCACAGCCTCCAGGAGCATCAGTAACTCTTCACCCCCTCCCTTTCAACACAGCAGCAGAAACAAGGGTCCCCCATTGGTCTTAGGGCAACATCAGTGCAGACCAGGTAAACAGTCAGGGCCTGTAGCCACTGGCACAGAAAGCCTGAGAGCATTCTGGGAGCAGAGATGAAATTTAAAAGAAAGGAAAAGGTCTAAAAAAACAACAAAAAAGAATTTGACCATAGAAAGTTATGGTGACAGGGAAGACCAAGACACAAATTCAGAAGAGGACAATGTCAAAAAACCTATGGGCAAAACCCCAAATAAAAAATGGAAAGTGATCTCAAGCAGAGAAAGAATTCATGGAAGAGCTCAAAAAGGAGCTTAAAAATCATATCAGAGAGGTAGAAGAAAAAAAGAAATGAGAGTTAGACAAAAGAATTATGAAAAAAAGACTCAATAGTTTGGAAAAGCATTTAAAAAACAGAATTGGTCAAAAATAAAAGGAGATACAAAATTCCATTGAAGAGAAATCCTTAAGGAGTACAATCGACCAGATGAAAAAGAAAGTACAAAAAGCTAATTGAGGAAAACAACATCTTAGAAGTTAGAATTGGGCAAAAGGAAGCTAGCGATTCCACAAGACATCAAGAATCAATCAAACAAATTAAAAAGAACGAAAAAAAAATGGAAGAAAGTGTAAAATTCCTCATGTGAAAAACTGACCTAGAAAATAGATTCCAGAGGGACAATATCAGAATCATTGGAGTACCTGAAAGCCATAATGAAAACGAGGACCTGGATAGTGTCTTTCAAGAAATTATCAAGGAAAACTACTCCTGATGTCCTGGAACCAGAAGGCAAAATATATGTTGAAAGAATCCACCAATCACCTCAGGAAAGAGATCCCAAAATAAAAATCCCTAGGAACATTATAGCCAAATTTAAGAACTATCAGGTCAAGGGAAAAAATACTGCAGGTGGCCAGAGAGAAACAATTCAAATATCAGAGAGTCACAGTCAGGATCACACAGGACTTGGCAGCTGCAATATTAAAGGATCGGAGGTCATGGAACGTGATATTCTGGAGGACAAAGGAACTAGGACTACAACTAGGAATCACTTATCTGTCAAAATCAAGCATAATACATCAGGAAAATGGCCATGTAATGAAATAAGAGGATTTCAAATTTTCATAAGGAGAAGATAGAACTAAACAAAAAAAAATGACCTTCAATATCAAGAGGCAAAGGAAGCATAGACAGGTAAAAAGTGAAAAGAAAACACAAGGGATTTAAGAGTGCAACATTGTTTACATCCTTACATTGGAAGACGATATTTATAACTATTAAAACTTGTATCACTAACAGGACAGATAGAAAGAATATACATGGGCAGAGAATATAGCTATAAGGTGAATTTGAAGGAATGACAATAAAATTAAGGAATGAGAAAGAGGAGTACAAAGGGTGCAGAAGGAAGGGAGAGGCAGAATGGGGTAAATATCTCACATGAAAAGGCAAGAAAGACTTATCACTGTAATGGGAAAGATGGGAGGGGGGCTATTGACATCACCTGAACCTTACTCTCACCAGTATTGTCTCAAAGAGGGAATAACATACACAATCAGATGAATACAGAAATCTCTCTTACCAGACAGAGGTAGGAGGAAAGGAAATTAAGTAAAGGGCCGGGTGGGGACTGACAGAAGTTGAAGGTAGATCAGGGAAGGTGGTAGACAGAAGCAAAACACTGCTGAGGAGGGAAAGAGTGAAAGGAGAGAGAGGACAAACAGGAGAAAAAATAAGATGGAGGGAAATACACAGGTAATTATCATAACTGTGAATTTGAATGGAATGAATCCTCCCATAAAATGGAAATAGATAGCCGAGGGGATCAAAAACCAGAATACTACAATATGTTTCTTACATGAAACACACTTGAAGTAGACAGACACACACAGAATAAAGGTAAAGAGCTGGAGCAGAATCTGTTATGATTCAGTTGAAGTGAAACAAAAAGCAGTTCTAGCAATCTTGATCTTAGACAAAGTAGATAGTGATAAACCTAATTAAAAGAGATAATGAAGGAAACTACATCTTGCTAAGAGGTACCATGGACAATGAAGCAATCAAACTAGAGGAGCAAGGGATAGTCTACCTACCAGATTTATGGACAGGCAAAGAATTCATGACCAAATAAGAGATAAGAGAATATTACAAAATGTAGAATAGTTTTGATTATATTAAACTAAAAGCTTTTGGACAAACAAAAACAATCTAACCAGTATTAGAAGGAAAGCAGAAAGCTGGAAAACAATGTTTATAGCAAGTGTCTCTGATAAAAGCCTCATTTCTCAAATATATAGAGAACTGAGTCAAATTTATGATAATATAAGCCATTCTCCAAATGATAAATGGTCAAAGGGTATGAACAGGTAGTTTTCAGATAAAGAAATCAAAGATGTCAATAGGCATAAGAAGTGCTCTAAATCAGTTTTGATTAGAGAAATTCAAGTTGAAACAACTCTGATATCATCTCATGCCAATCATGTTGGCTAATATGACAAAAAGGAAAATGATAAATGTTGGAGAAGATGTGGGAAAATTGGGACACTAATGAACTGTTGGTAGAGCTGAGAACTGATTCGGCCATTTTGGAGAGCAATTTGGAACTATGACCAAAGGGGCAACCAAATTGTGCACACCCTTTGATCCAGCAACACTATGTCTGTATCCCACAGAAATCATAAAAAGTGGAAAGGACCTACATATGCAAAATTATGTATAGCAGCCCTATTCACTGTGGCAAAATATTGGAAACTGAGGGGATACCTGTCAACTGGGGAATGGTTGAACAAGCTGTGGTATAAAAATGTAATGGCAGAAAACCTGGAAAGACTTGTATAAACTGATGCACAGTGAAATGAGCAGAACAAGGAAAACTCAGTATATGGTATCAGTAACATTGTGTGAAGATCAGCTATGAATGACTTAATTTTTATCAGTCATGTCATGATCCAAGACAAGGACAAAGGACTCATGAAGGAAAATGCTATCCACATTCAAGATAAAGAACTGACGTACTCTCAGTGCAGATGAAAGTATATTTTTTCACTTTATTCCTCCTCATGTTTTTTTTCCTTTGAATCTATTTCTTCTTTCCCAACTGTGATATTGTGATGAATATGGAAATATGTTTTACATTATAGCATATATGTATGTATATATATACATATATACATACATACATATACTATATCAAACTGAATATTGTTTTCAGAAGGGGAGCAGGGAGGGAGGGAAAAAATTTGGAACTCACAATCTTGTAAAAATGAATGTTAAAAATTTTCTTGATATGTAATTGCAGGAAAAAGTAAAATACTATTTAAAGCAAAAATAAGTATAGAAGACATTAAGTAAATATTATGAAATTTTAGTAAATGTTTGAAAAGTTTGAAAAAAATTGAAAATTTCAAAAAATGTCTTGAGAATTTAATTTTACTGAGCTCCTTAGAGGAAGAGCCATGGTTTTAAGTCCATTCTTAATAATCTTTGGGAGTCTGTAAACCCACGAATGTTGGATACTAGATAGATTTTTCTGGTCATATCTCTCCTCTAAAAACAGAATAGAATTGTTAAAGACATCACAGTATTAAGGGAAGAATCCTGCATCTCAAGTGAAAAGACCTAATTCATTCATTTACTAGCTGTGTGATTTGGGCAAATCACTTAACTTCTCTTAGACTTAGTTTCCTTACATGTCAAGACAATCTTTAGTATTCATTTTTCAGAAGATTTTGAATTCCAAATTTTTCTCCCTTTCTCCCTTTTCTCTCCTATCCCTAAAATGGTTGACAATTTGATATAGGTTTTACATGTGGTATCATGTAAAACATTTCCATATTAGTCACAATTGTGAAAGAAGAAACAGATCAAAAGTAAAAAAAAAAATGAAAAAGAATAAGATAAGTGGGAAAATTATGCTTTGATCCACATTCTGAGTCCATCAGTTCTTTATCTGGATGTGGATAGCATTTTCCTTCTTGAGTCCTTTGTGCTTGTCTTGGATCATTATGTTGCTAAGAAGAGCTGTGTCATTCATAATTGATCATCCTACAATGTTGTTGATATTGTGTCCTTATCCACACTCTTGAGGATCAAATGAGATAATTTATGGAAAGCAAATTGTAAAACACTTCATTAATGCCAGCTATTTTAATTATTGGAATGTAGCATAAATTATTATCCCTTAAGACTTAAGTACAAGAGATTCTGGGATGTAGTATATGAAGAAACCTGGCCTAATGTAGGGAAACCCTTTGGAGGTCACTGCCGCAGGTATCTATCTGGTGAGAAGATTTACCAGATCTTATCAGGAAAGCATTTTAACCTAATTTTGGAAATTTAACTAATGAAAATTGATTGTTCAGGAAGATTAGCTGATGGGAATGGCAAAGATATGTGTATGGGAATGGGAGGTCTGGCATAGAGTTTTAAGTAACTTGATTTTGTTTCTCGGTTATTGTCTGAGTGGATCCAGGTTTTAAGTATTAATTATTATACTATTGCAGCCCTCCCTCTTAGCTTATATACTCTCCCTAGCTTGAAGTGAAGGTTGCTTACTTCAAGGAATAGCTAACCTAGGTTCAAGATATTCTATGGTTCTACATTCCTACAAATATGGCTTTTGATCCCGTAATAATGAGTTTACCTTCAAGAGTCAGCCTAACTCAAAGTAACAGTATTTACTAGAAGGGCATACATAATAAGAAGATTAGAGATGAAATTTCTTCCCCCTACTCTTCCCCTTCCCCATCTCCTACTAATGCACAGAATATCCATGGGAAGAGAAGTATATACACAGAGTTCACTAGTAGAGAGGTATATACTCAGTTAACATGTGTGTCCAAGGCAATTCAAGCATCCCATGTTGTAAGGGTCTTTTCACTTCTCATGATGTCCTCATGTTTCTCACTTCTGATTCTACCAGATATGATGTGCAGGTCTTTCTCTTAAAGATGGTTCTCATTCTTCTCCCAAGCTCAGTGCTGGGATCCCCTGCTGCAGCTGCATCTCTGAAGCAAAATGGTAAAATGGTAGAGGTCAAAGTCAAGAGATTTGACTGTGTTGTGTACTTGGTGACCAGGGCTGCATTCCACAGGCACAGTAGGCATTGTGGCCATCAATGGCCTCTTCACTGATCTCAGCTGCATAATTTAGATGTTTAAATATTCTACACATGGCAAGTTCAAAGGTATTGTCAATTCTGAAAATACAGAGCTGGTGATCAATAGAAAAGCCATTACTGTCTTCCAGGAGTATGATTCCATCAGTTCTAGAGAGACCCTGGGGTCAAGTAGGTAGTAGAGTCCACTGGAATCTTTACAATCATGGAAAAGGCCCAACCTCACTGAAAGGGTGGAGTTAAGTGTGTCATTATCTCTAATCCTTCTGCTAATTCCCTTATGTTCATGAAGAGAGTGAACCATGAGAAATAAGAAAATTCCTTTAAGATTTCATTAATATTTTCTGCACTACCAACTGTTTGGCCTACTTGGACAAGGTTGTTCATGACAACTGTGGCATTATGGAAGGACTCATAACCACAGGACAAGTCATTACTGGTACCCAGAAGGCAGTAGACAGATGACCCCTTTGGCAAGTTGTGGTATGAGGGATATGGCACTGCCCAAAACTCTACCTTTGTTTCCAGTGATGTTGCTCTGGTTGTGGGCAAAGTCATCCCTGAGCTGAATGGAAAGCTCATAGATATGATCTTCCATGTTTTTTACTGCTGAAGTCTCTGTTGTGGATCAGACTTGCTGCCTGGAAACACCTGAAAAGTATGATGATATCAAGAAAGTGGTGAAGCGAGCATCAACAGTACCCTTGAAAGACATATTGGGCCACACTACCAGAGAAATTGGTTTCAAATCTTAGTTTTGCTAATTATTAATTATGTGATTTTGGCCAAGTCATTTTGCTTCTCTGGAACTCAATTTCTTTGTCTTTAAAAGGACCAGATGACTTCAGAGGTTCCTTCTAGCTCTTAAGATTCTGTTTCTTTGAAACCACACAGTAGGGCTAAATTGAGTCTTTCCTGGAACCTAATATGTCTATACCCAATTTGTCTTCCAATTTTTGAAGAGTTGGAAAGGGTTTTGAAGATCATTTCATCTAATCTTTCATTCTTCCAATGAGGAAACTAAAGCCTGGAGAGGGCTAGGGGGTAGGAGAAAGTGACTTGAATTTCTTTATTTTTGACTGTTCATTCAATCAATAGTCATTCAAGAAGCATTCATGCAAACTGGTGCCCGACCTTCATTCTTTAGTTCTTTCCTTTTTCCTTCTTCCCTCCTTCCCTCCTTCCCTTCCTCCCTTTCTCCCTCTCTTTCTCTCTCCCTCCCTCCCTCCCTCCCTTCCTTCCTTTTTTCTTCCTTCCTTATAAGGTGTATAATGCACTTTGTAATTTCAGAAGGCCTATTTTTGGATCACTTGTAGATTTTTTTTTCACAATTATATCACAGATAATCAAGCATCCAAAGAGAGGCATGTGATGGTAAATGTTTAACAACTGTCTGTCTGGAAACAACAGCAACAAAATGTAGCACATACAATTTAAAGTTTAATCTCCATTATTAACATTTCCCCCATCACTTTCTTAAGTCTAGACAATCACCAAAACAATAAATCAAGCCCTGATTTATAGCAATGATGTAAATGCTTACAATGAAAATTTAACAACAGATTCCCACAAGTTGATGGAAGCCACGCTCTAGCACTCTCTTGTAGGGTCAAAGGGACCATGGACTTACTCTAGGCATAACACTCTATAAGGTGCTGTGAGATACACCCTTCAAAAAAATAAAGAATAAAAGACAGAGCTCAGAGTGCTTACAGTTCATTTGTTTCTTGCTATTTTTTCTCTTTGCCAAGACTCCTTATTCAGGCAGTAAATCAAATTTCCTGTAAAATAAGGATTAACAACTGTCCTTCTTGCCTCAGAGTTATTGAGAGGAAAAGACTTTGTAAGTCTCAAAGCAATATATCAAGATGAGTTAGTAATATAACTATCCATTTCCTTTTTCAAAATTGCTCTTTTGATTTAATTGGTGCATGGAGCTCCTAATGAATAACTTCATCTACAAATAGACACCAGTAGCTTCTCTGTAACTCAGTCTCACGGAGTTGCCTGGAGGCACTTGGAGTTTAAATGCCTTGCTGAGGGTCACACAGACAATATATGCCAGAAATAGAACTTGAAGCAGGTCTTTGTGTTTCCAAGGCCAGCTCTTTACCCATTATCCATACCCTGCTAGCTCTCCTCATCTGCATTTTACATTTACAAACCACCTGCCATTGGAATAATTTTGTATAGTGTGTTTTCGATTGACAGAACTATTACTCTCACATATATGCCTCTTTTCCTTTTCTCTAACTTCTTCCTTATCCCCCAACATGTAATCTGATTCTTGGCTATCCTGTAAAATCTATCTAGCTACCAGGGGTCTAATACAAAAGTCTTTTCTCTGGCAGAGCTCCCATTGATCTCAATCATTCTTTGACCTTGACCTGAGAAGAGCACAACAGAGGCCCGGTATAGGAAAAATTTGTGAGCAAACAGAGCATCTGTTTGGTCGTTATCGATTGCTCAAACGGGCACTGCAGCATGAGAACCTGTTTAATTCTGGAAGGGTGGCCCAGTATGAGACTAGTCAGTTATCCATAAATGATAATTCACCAGCCAGGTTCCCCCCCTGCACCTCTGCAGGCCCTCCCTTTGCACTTCCTCTGAGTAGTTCTCCATTTGAAAAGAGCCTTCCTGACAATGGCCCTGGTTTGGGACAAGGATGCACATCTGGCCAGATGGAAACACATGAGGGGAGATGGGAAATGACTTGCATATGAGGGCTTTGTCTCCCAGGATCCATAATGACGACAACCATCTCCTCTAGAAGTACAACTACCTCACATTAAATTTTATTTTTTTACTCCCCAAAGCATTTTGATATTTTCCATATCCATTCATTAAACCTGCTTTTCTTGAGTATTTCAATAGTGGTCTAAGTAGAACAGCATAAACTTCCCCTACTTTCCCCATCCTCCCTCCAAATTTATTTAAAAAAAATTGTATGCTAAAATAGCTCTTTCTGTATTTCCATCCTGTTGCTATTATAGATCATTTCTGAACAAATAAAATCACTTGAGAAGGAAATGCTTTCCAATGCTGTTAATCAGTCTCTTCAATACTTCAGATAACCACGCTTTTAGCTTTGTGAGAGCTCATTCACAGTTGCAAATCACAAGCCATTCCATAACTTGGAAGATGGTTTGTGAACATTGCTGTGGCCAAAACAGTCATCGCCCTACAAGGAATGAAGAGATGGGTCTCTCCAAACCTAGGCTGAACTTTAGATGAAAAACTGAATCTGGCACTGGTCTGTCATTGAAACCATTCTGCCGTGGCTGGTCCTGCCATGCTCTGTTGGGGAAAACATTCAGGACCTTGGGATCACTTCTATGACACAATGAAACACAGAAGGAGAATTTTGCAGAGGAAATCAGAGAAGTGATGGCAGTAATCATGTATCCTTCTAGAGACACCAGGCTGACTCAGGATGAGTACCCTTGACCAGATGAAACTCCTTTGATCTGGTTTCTTGAACTTTCATTATTTCGTTGCCATTTGTGTATTGGTTTTCATGGCCTACACCTGTGCGCTTCATTGTTCTGTTTGGTTGCATTTTTAATTCTGTGCTTTTTTTTTTTTATGATGGCTATCACTCCAGGGAAATGTTCAAAAATCATAGCTTCTAAAGAGCACGTCAGTGACAATTAGAAATACTACAGAAACTGTTAGGGTGGTCAAGTCTGGAAGAGCAGGCTGAGACTTAGAGAGTGTAAGTGACTTGCCCAGGGCGAAATAATTAGTAAGTTTGGGAGGTGTTATTTGAACCTAAGGCTTCTGTCTTCTGACCTGGAATCAGTGGGCTTTCCATTGTTATAACAGGAGACATCCTCTTTGTTATGACTTGTTGACAACTAGTAATCAGAGGAGGAAATTAAATTTCTCATCACAGTAGCACAGTTATATGCAGTCAGAGGATTAAGAAATATATATATATATATTACAGTAAATAGTGGTAGTGACTTTGGCCTCTAGCTACTGGTCCTTCTATTCCTTAGTCTATGGAAGTAAGTTGGGCAGGCACCCAGCAAGGGCCTCAGGCTATAACACCATGGCAGAAAATATGTGTGTGGTTGTGGTGATGGTGGTGGCAGCGGTGAAGATCAGCTCTCCTCTGCCCACAGCTCCTACAACACCAGAGCTACAATAAATATAGACCTTTACCTTGAGAAAGCCCTGAAGTTCTCTTGTCGGCTTTGGAGGGGGTATAGGTTATGAGTTATTTTGAAATTGTACAATTTTCTGCCTTCACTTGCTATTTCTTTTGGAAGAAATTTGGCAGAAGCAAACTTGAAATATGCTCAAGATGTTTCCTAATAAATCAATCACATTGGCACAAATTTGCATTTCCAAAACACATTTTGACTATATACAAATATATTATATATAGATGCATATATACTCATAAACACATTCACACAAATACATATGCACACACACATTTTGTGTATGTATATACACATGTGCATACACACACATACACATACATGCATATATATATGTGAAGGACATGTCAGATAGACCATATTTTGAGAACCGAGGTCACATATATGTGCATATATACACACAAACGTACATAAAACGTATATGTGTGTGTGTGTCTGTGTGTGTGTGTATATATATCAAGGGCATGTCAGATTCACCATATTTTGAGAACTAAGGTTATATATATATGTGCATATATATATATATATATACATATACATATGTATATATTCATACACATATGCCCACCAATACATATTTTTGCTATATTGGGTAGTATCAAGAAAATAAAGGATATAGGAGTAAGAATAATCATTTCCTAGGAAAGATTGAAAGCAACAGGCAGCACAGGGGTTGTTCAGAGTATTCCTGAATTTCTCAAGACATCATCTTTAAAGGGAGAGGAGGCAAATTGGGGATTTGGATACAAAGTAACTCTCCCAGCAGGGGTAATAGGAAGTCATTGAAAGGTCAGGCTTGACAGGGAGACTAGGATCTGTTTGTCTCATGAAAGGGACTGGATTCAAAGAAGAAGCTGCAAAATGAAAAATAAAAGGAGGAAAAAATGTTTAAAGAGTTAGGAAAACCTCCAAATCTTGGTGAACTTATCCAAAGAAAATGAAATATGACTTCAAATGAGAAAATACGATGGTCTACCATCTCTTACTGTAACTGTGATTTTTTTTTTTCTTTTTTGACTCTGGTTGTAAGAACGTGGGCGTCCGTTAGTTAAAAATGCAGCACTCTCATTTTTCTTTCCACCCACTCAAATTTAAAGGTTTGCCTTATTTATTTATTTATTTATTCATTTTTTTGTTTTGTTGTTAATAATGTCTTTATGCTTGCCTGCCCACTTCTATCTCAAAGCAGTCACCTTTAGCTCCAGGTCAGAAATCTGTTTTCACAGACTGGTCTGCTTTGTCCACCGGGAAGTTAATTCTCATTTGAGCTTTTAAGTATCCCTGTACTTTACAGAAGATTACTTTGGATTTAGGGATTACAGTGGTGGAGGTTTGCTGAAATGGAAAAGCTTCACATATACCCACCTAGTCACATTTACTCACAATAAATCTATCTGGCAGTCATCTTTCCCCAGTCTACTTCACCAATCTCGCCAATTTAAGGTTTCCTTTTTTCCTTTTTTTTTTTCTTACTACTTCTTCCTTTTCATTCTACCTTGTAGACTTTACACAGTATATTTTCAGTTTGTACCCTCCCTCCAAATATCTAATCTTGGCAAGTTAAATAAATATGGTTAGGCCATTTGGTTTTGTAAAAATAAATCTTAAACTAGTATTTCACATATGAGAAGCTTGATCTTATAGTTGGGGGTGTGTATGAGGAAGGTGGAAGAAGAAAGGGGAAAGAAGGCAAAGTAGTATCCTGAAATACTGACAAATCGAAATATTATCAGTCAGTCCATAAGCATTCATTAAGTCCCTACTGCGTGCCAGGCTCTGTGCTTAGTGCGGAAGATACAAAAAGAGGCAAGAGACAATCCATGCTTTGATCACAAATTTGCAGCTTCAAGGGACCTTACGGATAATCTAATCCAATTCCCTTATGTTACATAAAAGGACTGTATTTCTTCTCATCTGTAATTTATACCATGTAAATTCTATCATCTTTAAATTATACTTGTATCTTTTGGATAACAGATTGGAGTGCAAATAAAAAAGTTCATATTTGCCTTAATCAAACTGGAATAAATCTGGATTTGAATCCCACCTCTGAAATGTATTAGTCTTGTGTTCAGGGGTGAGTCTCTGAACCTTTCTGATTCTCAGTTTCCATTCTTGCATTTCTGTAGCTTCAGTCTTGCTGCTCAACTCCACACCCACACTATCACCATCTTTTGGACATCTCCATCAGGTTGTCCCATGTGCACCTTAAACTTTAAATTCCAGTCATTACTGGTACAGTTGAAGAGTGTTTGATTGGGCTTTCAACCCGGTCTCGTCTAATTACCATTCGTATGATGCTGGGCAAATCACAACCTCTCTGAGACTCAAAATTTCTCATCTGTAAAATTATATGGTTGGACTAGATGACTTTCTGGATCTAAAATTGTGGTGCTATTATTCTTGCTAAACTCTCCCTTCCTCCCAAATCCCGTATTTCTGGGGAAGGAGCCATTATCCTTTTAGTCACTAATGTTTGAAACCTCAGTAATTCTTACATCTCCCCTTTCTCTTACCCAATAGCCGATCAATTATCTAGTTTTGTTGATTCTCCCTCCACAGTACCTTTTGCATCCTGCCCATCTGCTCTAATCACAGGTCCAATTCTCTGTAGTTCATAGGATAAGAACTTTAGATTTGGAAGGAACCATAGAGGTCAATACATCTAATCCCTTCGTATTACAAATGAGAAACCCAAAGTCAGGAGATATTATTAACTTTTCCAGCATTAAATATCTAGTAAGTGTCTGAAACAGGACTTGAACTCAGATCTTCTTAACTACAAATCCAAAATTCTAACCACTATATATCAAGCTACCTCTCTTTGCCTCTCATGGATTGTATCAGCCTCTTGATTGCTCCTCTCTCTAATATAGCCTCCACACAGGTATGGCATTGGTGTTGCTAAGCCATAGGTTTGACAATGTCACTTTTTTCTTCAATAACTTTCCCTATTTCTTCTAGGTTAAAATATAGACTTGTGAGCCAGGCATACATATATGTCTTTTCCCAATCCAGTTCCCACTTACCTTTTTGGACATATTTCCCATTACTTTTCTTCATAAACTCTACATTTTAGTCAAACTGGACTACTTGTCAGTTCCTAAAATCCACATTCCATCTCCTTTCAATATGTCTTTACATAGGCTGTTCATCTTGCTTGTAATGAATTCTTATTCTACTTCCTGGAATCCTTAGATTCCTTTAACTCATGTGCAATATTATGCTATTATGTGTATACAATTTATTCAATCATTATTCAATCGTTAGACATCTAGTTAGTCTCTGCCACCCCACCCACATGCCATTTTGATCCCAATTGTATATTTTAATAAAAGTAAGATAGATAGAAATTGTTTTTAAAAATACAAGTCAAATTCTTCCTCCAGCAGGAAGCCTTCTTTGATGATCCCATCTGGTAACGAGCTTTACTCTCTCAAAGCTCACATAAAAGAAAACCTTGTTTTCACTTCTATTCTGAATTCATCATATTTTATTTTTTATAATTGCTACTTGTGTTACATGGGTTATATTCCTTTTGTAGACTCCATGAGGTGAGAGACATGTGTCTTATATAATTTTCTCAGTGCTAATCACAAAAACTGTGCAGAAGGAAGTACAGTATGACAGAAAGGGATTTCTCTTGGAGTCATAAGATGCAAGTTTGAATGACAGCTTTAATAATATACTATCTGTATGACACTGTACTCTGTACTTCAGATGTTTAGTGCAATAAGTCCTTTATAAACCTAAACATGCCAAAAATGAGTTGTTAATATTATTATTGTAGGCAATTGATAAATGAGAAGCCCCATGACTTAATGTATAGAGTATGGGATTTGGTGTTCCAAAGACCTGGGTTCAGATCTTGACACTGACTAGCTCTGTGACTCTGGAGAAGTGACCTTTCTTCCAAAAACTCAGGCTGTCTACTAAGATTTTTTGTTCTACTAAGTTATGGATAAACTTCAATCTGCATTGGCAGAAGGAGTTTTCACTCCAACAAAATCATAGATCCTTGATCTATTGATGAATGTTTATTAAATGAATAAATTACTAGATAAATTATAATAATTCCCCATTAGAACCATTTTACAATGGCAGGAGAGCTAGAATGAAATAGTTGAATGGTCCTATGCAGCTGAGACGGTTGTACTTCAAGGAATAAAGGCAAGAACTGTGTGCCAAAATGAAGAATAAAAAAGGGCAAAGTTGGAGTGTAAGTACTTGAACAGAACCATAACTTCATGAACTCAGCAGAGAGATGTAAGTTTCATCTACTCTTTCTCTCCAAAAGGTTTAATTCATCTTCAGTGACTTATAATATTCACGTTAAATTCATTACACAGTGTTCATAGTACTTTCCATCCAAACTGGCCCATTTCCTGCATGCACAATGCTCTTTCTCCCAGTTCTGCACTTGGAAAGATTTTTAACCTTACCTTTTCTCTTGGAAAACTAAGCTTCTTCAAGGTTCACATCCTATATGCTACTTTTCCTCATTCTTTCCTATCTCCCCTTGATGTTTGTTATTTCTCTCTCCTTTTGCACATTCTTTGCATTTGTTTATCTCTGTACCTATCGGATTCTTCAATAATCTCCTTGAGTACAGAGACTTTTGTTTCTGTATCCCCAAGCATCTAGCACAATGCATTTCACATAGCAAGAGCTTAACAAATATTTCTTTAGTTCAACTGAATTGAATTGAGTTGAACTGAATCCAATCAGAATACTGATAGAGATTCTTGATTAATACATAGTACAAAGCACCTCTGCCCCCCTTTTTTAAGATGCCATGAATCTTCAAGTCATATAAATGACATGACAGAGAAAGTAATGCCTAGGATGCAATAAAAAAAAATCAAGAGTAAAATACAACCAGCATTGGGACTATTAAAAGAATATAGAAAATTTTGAGTCTTCTTCAACAATGTTATCTTGAGACCCTGAAGACCACCAAGGGAATTCTTCCATATGTTCCCATCTATGGGCCTTTCAGCTTTCCATAGTAGATAGAGGCTCTGGATTTGGAAGCAGAAGAACTTGGGTTCAAGGTTCTCTTTGAACACTTATTAGTTCACTCCACCTTTCTAAGCCTCAGTTTCATCATCTCTAAAATGGTAGCTACACCCAATGGTCTCTAAAATATCTTCCAGTTCTAAATCTAGGATCCTATGTTTCTTTGAGGAGCTCCCCCAAACAGACTCCAAGTAAAGAAATGGAGTAAAAAGGTTTCCAGTATGAATGTTTCAATATTAAGATAAAAACAAAACCTGTTAGCACTGTCCCCATCAAGAACTGCTGCTGATGGATTTTATTTGAGTCCATGCACTTTCTGAAATAGTGACTTCCTTCATTTCATTCACTTGAGAGGTTTGGCAAAAATAATACATTTATATCTACTTAGTGAAAGTAAGCCACATGGTAGAATCACTAGGAAAAACCTGAAATAAGAAAAAAACATATTCTTTATTGTTATTATTTATTATTCACCATGGTTTTCCATTTAAGGGACTTTTGCTAAGCTTCAGACATCAGCTTGCTGCAGGATGTTAAATCAATCTTATAAAAATACTTTACCATAACTACTCACCTCCAGAAATGTTCCCAGGATGGTGACGAGGAAAAAGAAATTAATAAAAAGTTTATTGCTAATTTGACTCCGGTAAAAGTGACCTAAAAGGAAAATTATTTTTCCTGTATCAGTGTTAGAATATGCTCTAATCTATGTTTAACAAAATGAAGTACTAGGTAAATATTGAGATTGCTTCATAAAAGAAAACTACTGTGTCTTTTAATTCTTTTGTTGATACATTTATTATTTCAATTAAGAGACATTTATTCAGCACCTACTACGTAGAAAACATTGTGCTCAGTCCTGGAGGAGAGTCAAAGTTAAATAAAACACATTTCCTATTCTCAAGTAACTGACAGTACGACACAGAGAAAAAGCAATTCTAGATCTGGAGTCAGAAAGACCCGAGTTCAAATTTGATCTCAGATATTTCCTAACTGTGTCACTCTTTGTTTGTCACTTCTCTTCTGCCTGTGTCATTTTTTTCCCCCCAACAATAAAGTGAGGATAACAACACCTACCTCACAGTGTTGGGAATATCAAATGTGATTATATCTGTAAAGCTCTTAATACAGTGTCTGGTGCATATTAATTAGTTAATAAATGTTTTCAATTTTTCTCCCCCCTCCCACCCAAGGCATATAGATGATATATGTTTAAGAGGAATGCAAAATAAAATTAAATTTGCTAAGAAAAAAATATTTCCAGCTATTTGAGGATCAAGGAAAATTTCATAGAATAGGTAGTATTTGAAGGAGACCTGAAGAGTCATATAATGAGTCAAGAATAGAAGGGAGGGATTTCCCCCCATAGGTAATGGCCTACATATTGCACTAGTAGTGTCCATGATATATTAATATAGTCAGTATAACCAGGATGATTCTGGTCGATTTAAGCAATGTTGATTTGTAGGGACTGTCTACTTTTGCAGAGGCATTTCCACAAAGGGAGGATTTGGCTAGAAGTCTAAAAGCATCCTGGCTTGATTTGCAAAGGCTTCAAATTTTTAACTGATAGAGACAATTGGATATGTGATCAGAAGTAGCGTTATCAACTTAACAAAGTCAAAGAATAAGATTTGGTTTGATTTAAAGGTGTCTCTATGGAAGGTAAGAGCATCCCAAATGATTAGGTTGTGAGAAATAACCTTGATCAAGTATCAGAAGTGTCCTTGGCTTGGGTCACTAGTTGACTCACCTTATTGAGTATAACTGATTGGATTATGGCTGTTATAGATCTGAGTCATACCTTTATACTCAGGTAGATTAGAATAGGAGCAGACACATCTGGCAGAGAGATCTGAGATCGAGAAGAGAGAT
>CM053584.1:43393008-43403955 GCA_028627135.1 Pseudochirops cupreus | reverse complement strand
CAGGTGTTCTTGCCCTTTTTTGTGTGTTATGGACTCTTTCTGGCAGTCTGGTAAAGCCTATAAACCTCTTTTCAGAATGATGTTTTTAAACACATGGAATAAAATACATCCAATTACAAAGGAAATAAAGGGTTAGTGAAAATAAAGATGTATTTTTTTCCCAGTCAAGTTCATGGAACCTTTGAAATTTATCCACAGATAGATTGGTCCTTTGGTCTGTTGAACCTAGGTTAAGAACTTCTGCTCTAACCTAATAAATTTCAGAGCCGTTGCTGTCTATATTGATAGGAGTTTCCTAGAGAGAATTCCCTACTGAACAACGAAATCACAGGTCCCATTAAAAAAATAAGCTAACCCATTATGCTGTGGTTGCAGTTCATTGACATAAAATGAGCAAAGAAAACCAGGTGAGACCTTTTATTGGCAGCATTGCGGAGCTTCGGGAATTTGGTATTTCTGGGCGAATCTTCCTTTCAGTCAGTATCTGTATTCACTTATGTTATATCTGTCCCTGTGGAGGTCTTGTTTTCTAGTCCACGCTGCTCAGCTATGCAAGGTAGCTGGGAACAGGGTAAGAGTGTTTGTCATCCTGGAAGCCATGTTAAGAAGTAAGGGAGTGCTGCATCTTTGACAACACCCTCTGAGTCATTTTGTCTTTTCATGGGCAGGCCTGTGTCTTTAGGCAATAGGCTTCTCATGATAGGAGATTAAGGGACCTGAAAGTAGTATGGAGTGGAATTGGGACTCAAACTCAAACTTCCCGGGATCATGAATTCAGAGCTGTAAGGGACCAGTCAAGGATCCAAGAAACAATTTAAAGATGACAAAGATAAGAATCAAGGAAGTTCATTGACTTAGGAACACGAACGCTCAGGTAATAGTTGGCCAAGCCAAGTGTCGGAATCACAGCATTTCAGAGTTGGAACCAGAGATTGATTTCATTGGCCATTTAATCCAGTCCATACCTGAACAAAAATGCACTGTACAGTACAAATGACAATGGTTATTCAGCATTTGCTGAAGACATCTAGTGAAGGAGAAGTGATTATCTTTCAGTCTGCCCATATCCTTTTTGAATAACTTGAATTGATAGGAATTCTCCTTTATTTCAATACTTCAGCAACGTCCAAACTCATTCCAATGATGGTAGATAATAATCTATTCCTTTCTTGTCCATCCTGGGCAACGGTGGTCCTCCCCATGTGATACACACCCAAATCTGGAGAATTTCCTTTAAATCTATGGATAGATTGATGTAATCCTAACCTTTCTGCTGGCTTCAAAATTTGAGCTTCCAATTGCCTATTAGATATGAAGGACTAGATGTCCCTAGACATCATAAACTCAACATGTCCAAAACTAACTTTGCCATTGCCTTCTATGCCCTCCCCCTTTCCTAACTTCCTTATTACAGTTGAAGGTACCACCACCTTCCTAGTCACCCAGTTTCTCCACTTAGGCATCATCCTCAAATCCTCATCCTTTCTTACACCCCTTCCCTCATACCCAGTTGTCAAGTCTAGTCCTTTTAACCTCCATAATATCTCTTGTATATGTCCCCTTCTCCATTATGACCCTACATCCACTCTGGTCCAGGCCCTCATTGCCTCATTCCTGGATGATTGCAATAGTCTACTGTTAGTTCTCCCTACCTCGAATCTCCATTTCAATCTATTCTCTTCTTAACTGTCCAAATGAACTTCCTAAAGCTCAAGTCTGACCATATGACCACCCCTCCCAAGTCCAATACACTGCGATAGCTTCCTGTTACCTCTATATAAGATCTTCTGGTTGGTTTTTAAAGCTTTCCATATAACCAGAACTTGTCTAACTTTCTCATCTTCTTATGTCTTAACTCTCCCCTCATCCTGCCATATTCTATAAGTTGGTGATAAATTGGCATACTTACTGTTTGTTCCTTTCCCAAGGTATTCCATCCCTGACTCTGGGAATTTGCACCGGCTGTCCTTCACACCTGGAAGGCTTTACCTTTATCTCTCCAGCTCCTGGTTTCCCTGTCATCCTCCATGTCTCAGTTAAAGTCTACCTTCTGCATGAAGACCCATTTAGTCCTTTTTGATCTTAGTTCCTTCCCTCTGAGACTATGCTCAATTCATCTTAATTGTACATATTTGTTTGAATGTTGGCTCCCCCACTAGACTGGGAGCTCCCTGAGAGGAAGAACTGTCTTCTGCATTTCTTTGTATCTTTGTTGATGTTGAGTCATTTCAGTTGTGTCTGACCCCATTTGGAGTTTTCTTGGCCAAAATACTGTAGTGATTTGCCATTTCCTTCTTCAGCTATTTTACAGATGAGGAAAACGAGGAAAACAGGGTGAAATGACTTGCCCAGGCTCACACCATTAGTAAGAGTCTCGGGTTGAATTTTAACTCACCAAATATGAATCTTTCTGACTCCAGATCTGGTTTATGTGCTAAGGTGCCACCTAGCTGTCTGGTCCATCCTAGGTGTTTGGTAAGTGTTAGCTGACTGACTGACTGACCGATCTATGTTCTCCTAAATATTCCTTAGATCCTTTGGGAGCCTGCAGTGAAATGGGGTGATAAGGATTGAAATGGATACTCTTGGCGTGTTCTAACAGAAGTGGAATTCAATGGAAATATCACTTTCTTTGCTGGACACTAGACCTCTTTCTATTCAGCCCCATATCCGCCTCACAGCTGCAAATCTCGCTTCCACGTAGCGCCTTTGTTTGTAATTTTCTAAAGCTTTGAACAAATCCTGAACTGCCCGAGAATGTGAAGAGGCCCTGCAGGGGAGCAGAGCTGCTGATCCTTCTTGGTTTAAACGCAGGGCAATCTGCAGCATGATTTGTTGGCTGAGGCCTAGAGTATCTCAGTGGGTGATAGTCACGCTCAGATGATCCTTTGACAAAATACACATGTGATGCTTCATCCTTCCCTACATCGCATTTGGGGAATCTGTATCACTAGTGACAAAACTAAGATGCAGGAAATATGGTTGGTTCTACCTGTCTTTCCAATCAAACAGTTTAGAAACCAGAACACCCTGGTTAGCTTTGAGTCAGCATGCATTAAAAATCACCCTTCTCTGCCACAGGAGGGTTTCCCCAGGCTGCTTGTGAGTGGGACAAGCAAACTGTCTCCATGCAGAGACAGGGGGTGAATATCTGGAGCTGAGGAGGTGATCTCCAGACTCTCAGCCTGTCCCACATGCCTGGATCCCCCTCCTTGTGTCTATCTGCTGATGTCCCTGGTTTATTTCAAGCTTTAACTAGAAGAGATTTCTCCCACCTTTGACAAGAAGTCTCTCCTGATCACCCTTAATCCCAATGTCTCTCTTCTGATATTATCTCCAACTTGTCTTCAATCTATTTTATTTTGTTTACAAATAGTTATTTGCTTATTAGATTATAAGCTTTTTCAGGGCAGGAATTAGTTTTTACATTCTTTTGGACTGTGTTCCTGACACACAGTAGGTACTTGATGAAGATTTGTGACTTGATCAATGATTTTCTGTTAGAAACACTAAAATAATACTATTAGTCAGACCCGGGATAGTTCAAGTTTTTTTTGGCTTGTTTTTCTTTTTGTTTTTTTAGTCATAATCTTGGATTTAATTGGGACTGAAGGAGACAGTGCATGAAGGATTCCCAGTATGGAAATTCCATCCAGCAATGCTGATCTATAAGTCATCTGGAACTTATGGTTTTAGAAGGCTTAGTTAAATAAACCACTCCTACTTTGCATCTGTGCTCTCTGGGATGTACATATTCCCTACGGACATACAGATAAAGACTTATTTGTGCCCATATTGTGTGATTTTCTTCCATGTTTATGACTTCATCTCACGAAATAAACACAATATGTTGGAGGCATGTCTCAAGTTATACTGAAATCATGTGGAGGACATGGAGCTGCACAATCACAGTAAAATAAATTTGAATTTATTTTGCATGTATTTGATGCGTGTGTGTGTGCGCGTGCGTATGGTCTCCCCCAGCAGAATGTAAGTTCCTTGAGATCCTGTTTCATCTTTGGTCTTTGCTCACTAATGCCTAGCCCTGTGTCTGGCACATACTAGTAACAGACACTTCTCAAATGAGTGGATGACTAAAAAGTTAATCCTCGCTCCCACCACGTAACTAGGCAATCTTCTTTCTCATGTGTACACACCTGTGATATCATCTTTGAATTTACTTCTCCTTTCTAATTCCTTATTTATAATGTGTTTCACTCTGCTCATGCCCACTAAGCTGCATATTCCCCTTGGGTGATTCTCAGTTTAAATTGTTTGTTATAAGTAGTGTTTGTTGTCTCATAGTCACACAGCAGCTCTGAAGGAATGTTGGCATTAAAAAGATGAGCCTTTGTTTCAAGGGTAAGTTTGGGGTCATTAACAAAATTTTACAACATCTCAAAGGCAACCTGGGCTCCTCTAGTCTTTGTGTTCACTTTTATGAATAGACATTGTCTATTGTCTATTTTGGTCACACACAGAATCATCAGCGAGAGGAATGCAATATTATAGATTTCTTCTTTTTCTTTTCCCCTCCCTATCTCACCCTCTCTTTCTTTTTTCTCTCTTTTCTTTCCTTCCCTCCTTCCTTCTTTCCTTCCTTTCCTTTATCCCTCCCTTCTTTCTTCCCTCCTTCTTTTCTTCCTTTGTTCCTTTGTTCATTCTTTCCTTTCTTCTTCCTTCTTTAATTTTGGACATAGAACTGTAAGGATTATAAAACTGCAAGAGATCTTACAGGCCATACAGTCCAACATCCCATCCTCATTTTTCAGATGAGGAAATTAACCAAAGAGGTTAATTGACTTGTCCAAGGTCACTGAGAGACAGGATTTGAATCTATGACTTGTGACTATATAGGCAATATTCTTTCCACTGGAAAGAATTGAAGGTTGCAAAAGATTCTAAGAGGTATGAGTGAGAAAGAAAGTATGTTAGACGTGAATAATCACTTGTAAAAGTCTGATGTCAGTGGACAAAATTATTTCCTATTGGACTCTCAGAACTGTTTGCAAAATAAAACCAAACCAAACCAACATTGGACATAGCAAGCCTATGTGTACACACACACACACACATACATATGTATGTATATACCCATATATACACATACATACGGTAGCTAGCAGGGTAGTATTTACATTCATCTTTTTCAGTTCTTTTACTTAACACTTTGATTTTGTTTAAGAAGAGCTAACCTTTATGAAGATAATCAACAATGTTTGAATATTTCATACATTCATTGAGGTTCTCTTCCCATGTCTCATTATAGCTTGGAGATGACGCTAGTTACCCAATGGCTATACCGCTGAAAACAGGTTCTGTGATGGTGAAAAGTTACCAATAGAGGAACTCTATATATGTTGACTGAAGACCAGCTTAACACAGTGCCTGCCATGTAGTAAATATTTATTTAATAAATGCTTCTTGATTAGACTTGACTTGCAGATCAGTTCATCACTAGGATGGCTATGAGGTTGTTATTACTTGATGAAAGCAACTTTCAAAGACTATATGTCTAATAAATGATAAAGGCTATCCTCTCCCCCTGGCTCCATTCTTTGACAGCTCCTTGAGGGCAGGAACTATGTCATTTTTAATCTTTCTACCCCAAGTATATACATAAGACCTTTTACGGAGTAAGCCCTTAATAAATATTTCTTTAATTGAATTTTAATATCCTGATACATTTTATATGAGCTTGAATAGCTTGGTAAATAGAATCATGCAACCTTTGTCTTTTGAACTTCATGATATAAAAAGTTCTAGTATTTGCAATCTAAACTTTGGGATTTTTACTTGGAGCAAGTCGATTCAGCAGACGGTTGTGATAAATAATATGAAGCATCAGTATGATCCATTCAACTTGCTTTGTAACTATTAGCATTCAATAAGTGAAATTCAACCCATAAAACATAGCAACTTTTCAGTCTTCATAAATCACTGGAATTCTTGGCCATTTCATTTTCATTCTTTTTTGTTTTTTTTTTCCTGCCAAGGGAAAGATAATAGTGTGTACTCTTCTTTGGGTTCTGATTTTCTTGTCTTTTTAAAATTCCGCTTCCAAAAGGTCTTTATAGTTTTTTTTTTTTTGCTTCATGAAACTTCACAACGTTACATTATTTTGTTAGTTCACCATCATAATTTATTTAATTATTCCAGTACGATTGGATATTTAAGTTGCTTCCAAATTTTAAAAATTATATACAATACTGTTGGGCAAATCTATCGAATGTTAGCTCTTTTGTTGTTGTTGGGGTTTTTTTTGGACAACACTTTCAGAGTATATTTCCCAATCAGAGTATGATTGTTTTTGTAACTTTCACAGCATCATGTCAAGTGACTTTAGAGAGGGTCTACCATTGCAACTACACCAGCAATGAATGAGTGTATTATTTTTAGAGTCTGAATTTTGCATGCTTTGTTTTTCAAGCTAGCCAACGTTAGCATATTAGGAAAATAAAATTGGTTTCTTATTCTTGTACCTGACAAAGTTGAGGGACTCACAAAATGAGATACTGTCTGAGGTGAAACGTGCTTAGTATTTCTGTACCTGAACCTAGGACTAAAAGACCTGGAGGAACAGAGTGACTTAGAATTAGTATGCCACTATCTGATAAATGTGCTAAGGAAATCACTCTGTGTACTGAATTAGTAGGGAGCAGAACATGAGGATCTCCGTCATTTACTTTCCTTCTGATGACTTTCTGGCTAAATGAAATTTAAGAAAATTATTTCAAATAAGTAATCACATTTTGAATACCATGCATTTGGTCTGAAGGCCATCCATGAAATTACAATTTTTAGATTGAATTAAAGCAGGCCATTTCCTTCTCACATTAGCATCTTCATCAGCAGGCAGAGTAAATGTGTGCTGACGGCCTTCTCCTGTCTTTGTTCATGATGGTAATTTATCAGAATGTTCGCTTATCACTCTGAAATAAAATAAAACCTTCCCTTCCAAATCACAGGGTGTGATTGACTCATTGGTGTCGAGGCTGTAAAAACGAAAGGAAGTGGGACAGTAAATGGGCCAATTAAATTATAAAATAATAACAAGAGCAGGCTAGTCAATTATACTTCAAGAAATCAGAGAATAGTAAAGACCCTTAGATTTGTCTTGTGCCAAGAATAGTGATGGAAATAGAAAATAGCATATGACACCATTAACATGGCAATAAAAGTATCAATAAAGTATAACTTGCTTTATACAATAGATGTGTTCCTGCAAAGTTGCACGCAAAGTGAATTTTGGTAAGGAAATCAGGTGTTAATGCCCCAGGCAAGTCGACTATTTCAGGGAAAACTAGTGAGAATCCATTGGAAAGGTGGAAAGGGAAAGTGCCACCACTAACCTCTGTTTTATAAAAATGGATTTTCATATGTCAGATTTGCTTAAAGCAAGGGACCTCTGTGATGTGAGAACATTAACTATCTCCATGCAAGTGCTAGAATTAAGAGGGAAAAACAAAAAAGCAATGGGAAAGTACATTATGTTGATCCTTGAAATTCATGAAGAATGGCTTCCCACTAGGAGTGGTCCAACATACAATGGGGAAGCATCATTGTCCCCTGGTTAGATAATTTTCCTCTTTCTTTACTGTCGGTCTATCAAGCATTACCCCATTAGGACACAAACAGGGAATATCTTGTTTTGCCTTTTATATACCTAGATCTCAGCATGGTGCTTTGTATACAGAAAGTGTTTAATAAATATTTTTCACTGATCAATCCATTGTAACTTGCCTCTGACCTATACAATCCTTTTGACTTTGGGAAAGTAATTAAACTTACCTGGTCCTAAGTTTCTTTATTTTTAAGATGAAAGTGTTAAACTAGATTGTCCTCAAAGGTGCCATACAAGTCAATATATATGATCCACAATTTTATATGTTGGGGTTAAGTGACTTAGCCAAGGTCACACAACTAGTACATGTCTGAATCTGGATTTGAACTTAGTTCCTCCTGACTCTAGGGCCAGTGCTCTATTCACTGCACCACCTAGCTGCCCTAATCCTATAATTTTTGTGCACATCTCTATTCCATCTCCCATGTCCCGAGCTTTGTGCAGACCACTCCCCAGGTTGCTTATTACTTCCTCCTCACCTCTGTTCTTTAAAAATCCCTAAATTTCTTCAAGTTCTAGTTCAACTAACTCTACCTTCAATAGGCCTTTTCTGAACTCCTTAGTTGTTTTTTCTTCCAGAAGACTTTTGTATATATTTGAATGTAAGGCGCTAGAGGATAGGGAATATTTTAGCACAGAGCCTGGCACGTAGGAAGGATTTAATGAATTCTTTGTTGATTGCCTGCACCTGATTGCTTTTGTACTTATCTGTATGTACCTTGTTTTCCTAAAATAGAATGTAAGCTCTTGAAGGCAGGGACTGCTTTACTTTGTGTCTTTGTTTCTCTAGCACCCAGCAGAGTTCTTGACACATAGTGGGCTCTTAAGAAATGCACCTCCAGTGAAGGAATGAACGAATGGATGAATGGCTGTCCTAGATACTCACCCTCCGTTTGTGCAAGAGGACTGACTACACGTTCTCTACAATGACTGTTAACTCTCTTGAGAGTCAAAAGTGAAGATGCGTAAGATCAGTGTCCCCTACAATAGCTTTCTTTAGTTAGTAGACTGGCAAAATAGGCTGAAATATTTTGAAGAACCTTAGATAACACTTAAAACAATACTTAATCTGCCACTTGGGATACTGTTCTAGTATTTCTCTTCTAAGTATATCTTCAAGGCTTCCTTAGCTACTGCTTCCTTTCTTCCTTCCTTGCTACCCATCCAACTTCAACTGCGACCTTTAACAAAACACAGCCATATCCATTTGCTGCCTCCCTTCCTCTCCTCTCACTGACTTCCAGCCCTGTACAATATGGCTTCCAATTTTATCGCTCAACTGAAATCGCTGTCTCTAAAGTTACCAAAACCTCTTAACTGCCAAATCTGCTGATTTTTTTTATTAGTTTTTATCTGTATCTTGAAGCATTTGATGCTATTTTCTCCTCCTAGAAATCTTCTCCTTTCTGGGATTTTGTGACACTACTTTCTTCTTTCAATCTTTGTATCCTCGACATCTAGCACAGTTCCTAGAACCTATATATAATAGGTGCTTAATATAAATGTGTGAAGAATAAAAATAAATTGAAATAGAATGTATGTACCTCTTTGGAAATACAGGAAACCATACTTTTCTCATGGCTCATGGTCAGGTGGCATTTACGCTTATAAGGGATTAACAGAGAGAATTTCTGATCAGAGAATCCCTGCTTTTTCAGTCCTGTCAACAGAGGGAAGAAATGTCTATTTTTAAAAAGGAACAGTAGGCTATGACTTCTGAGGATTCTGAAACACAAGTCATGCTGGTAGGGTTCTTTAAGTTAGTATGAATACCATTAATTCTAGTCGTGGTGACATTAAAATGCCCTTTGAATCACGCCAAGCAATTATTAAGTATCTTCTATGAGTCAGGCACTCTGCTAGGCACTGGGGAGGGAAACAGGCTGAGTGAGACACCTCTTATTCATTAAAAAACATGCATTCTTGTAGAAGGGAGAACACTAGCAGATGAGGTAAATCAGAAAAAGCTTTATCTCTGATCAGAAGACAGCCTCCCAAACCAGAGTGTATTTTTGCTACCCACTATGCTGAAAGTCAAGGTAAAGTTATATTCTGCTGGAATTAAGAAGCTGGTCCATCTAGTTCCTCAAATGAATATTAGAAAGCAGTAGTCTGAAATCAGTTTTGTGTTTAGGGGGAGATTATAATAATTCATTTGATACACTGTTAGAAAAAATGGATGAATACCTGCCAACATCCCTGGTGTGTGTGTGTGTGTGTGTGTGTGTGTGTGTGTGTGTGTGTGTGTGTGTGTGTTGGAACTTTTCTTTGCCTTTACATTTTACAACCAGATGCAATTCAAAGAAAATCCAATATATTCGTTTCTAATTTATTTACACCAAATTCATCAAGTCTTTAAGCACTTTGGCATTCAAGAAGATGGAACAGCCTTTTTAAAGGTCATCACTTATGGAACAAGGAACACATTTTGTTGGAAGGAAAATGAATTTTAGAACACATGAAATGTGAGGGTAATCTAAATGGGACAAGATAAAGACTCTTCTTTTTTCCTAATTGGATTATTAAGCCTTAGAAATGACTACCCAGAGTCAAGAGAACACCTTCAGTTGAAGTAAAGCCCAGGTAACAAAGATGTCTGCAAAAAATGACCCAGACTTCTTATGCTAATAAGGTTCAGTTAGGCAAAGTTGCTGCTTTGAATTTGGGGTAACCCATCCAGTCTCCATTTTTCTCCTTCTGTACTTTAACCTCTTAGAGCTAATAGCCTTTTGCAAAGCTCATCTGAAGGACCAAGACCTACAAGAGACCTTTTTTTTTATTTCCCTCAGTTGTTGGTGCTCTTCCCTGCCACCAAATAACTTTAGGTTTATTTTCTATGTGTTTTCTCTTGAATTATCTGTGTATGTGTTGTTTTCTCCCAGTTGAATGTGAGCTCCTGGAGGGTAAGGACTGTTTCATTTTTGTTTTTATCCCTGGTCCCTAACACATTGACTGATATACAGTTAGTATCTAATAAATACTTGACTCATAGAATTTCAGAATTGTGAAGGAACCTTGGAGGTCGTCTAGTCCAACCAATAACAATAACCCCCTCTATATAGTAGCCAATAAATGGTCAACTAATTAAAGTATGCTTTCTTAATAGTTTTTTGGGGGGAGGGAAGATATGTATGTATACAATACATAATGTATACATACTATTTATGTGTATTGTACATGATATACATATATATATCTTTTAATGTAGACTTTTTTTTTTAACTAGTGTTAGGAACTGCCTTTTGCTAATTCAGATTAGCAGGTCCTCTTTGACTTACAGTATTAGAGAATTACCCAGGAAAAGTGAAAGATTAAGGGGATGC
>CM053584.1:43371370-43392908 GCA_028627135.1 Pseudochirops cupreus | reverse complement strand
ATTAAAATGATCACGCAATGTGAACTGAAAAAAAATAATATGAAGACTATCTTTGATATCCAAAAAGGAAACATCTGAGTAATTTTTGGCCTCTCACCTCTATCTTTACTAAGTTGACACACCCTGTTGATTCTTTCTTTAAATATCTATCTTTCAAAGTCTGTCTGTTCCTCTCTACACTTCTGCCCTTACCACCTTAAACTCAAATTATTGGGATAGTCTTTTCAGTTTTTTTTTTTACTTCAAAACCATCACCAGTAAGTCAATAAGTACTTATTAAGCACCTACTATATTCCATGCACTGTACTAAGTACTGAGGATACTAAGAAAGCCCCCAGATACCCTCTGACCTCAAGGAATGCACATTCCAATGGAGGAAACAGCATAGAAATAACTCAGTACATGCAAGATTGATTTATCTATCATCTATCTATCCATCTATCTATCATCTATCATCTCTCTCTCTCTCTCTCCATCTATCCATCTATCATCTATCTATCTACCTACCTACCTATCTAGGTGAAGGCAGTCAGAACCAGGAAGACTTTACTAGGAGACGAGACTGGGCAATAGTGCTTATAGAAGGTGAAATATGAGCTGAGTCTTGGAGAAGCCAGGAAGCTAAGAGGCAGAGATGATGTGGGGGACAGCCAATACAAAGCCACAGTGTTGAGAGAGAGATTTTCATGTTTAAGAGACTGCAAGAAGGTCAGTGCATCTATCTTGTAGACTATAGTGGTGGAGGTAGGGGTGAGAGGGAGTAAGGCATAAGAAGCATGGAAAGGTAGGAAGATGACAGGTTATCAGTCATTTTAATTGTGCCAGAGTGTTTCATATTTGATCCTTGAGGTAGTAGTGAGCCAGTGACGTTCACTGGGGGTATTTGGGTGTGTTATGGGGTGAGGGATGGGAAAGATATGGTCAGACTTGTACTTTAGTAAAATAGCCTTGGCAGATGAGTAGAGGATGTGGGAAGAGGTTTAAAAAAGGAAGACCTGTTAGAAGGCTGTTAGGAGGCAATAGTCTGGGTGAGAGGTGAAAAACGTCTAAACTTACTAAGGTGGTATGATTAAGGAGAAGGATATATACAATGTGAAGGTAGAAACAACAAGATTTTGCAAAAGCGGAATCAAGAATAGTATGGAAGCTGAGAACCTGGGTGACTAGGATGATATTGGTGCTATAGACTAGTTGTGTCCAAAGCATAGAAATGAAAGTCACTAAACCACACTTAAGGTTTCCCATAGGCTGTATATTGACTTAGTAAATCGCATATTAATATCATCTATGTTTTATTGTGTTTTTGCTTATTTTAAAAATGTTTCCCAATTACATTTTAATCTGGTTTGGGCTGCATTGGGTAGTGTTGTAAGCTGCATGCCTCCTATAGGTTAGGTATGCTATACATCTGCCACAGAGAGTAATAAGGAAGTTGGAAATGGGGGAGAATTGTGGTAGGAAGAGAAGGAGTTCTGTTTTGGACTTGTTGAGTTGAAAGAATTGCCACATTAATCATACTAAATGTTGCCTTCATAATATCCTCCTGATCACTGCCTCCTTATTAATATCAACATGCCAGATGACATTTCAGACGTAGGATTATGCGCCCCTGACCGCTGCTCCTTTGGATTGCATAGGAGCAGTTTACGATGGATGAGGAAATGAATGAACATTCAAAAATATGTCCACCATGCATTGCACAATTTAGGAATTCATTTGAGTTATCAAACTCCTTTTTAAAAATGTAAATTCCCCTTGGGAACACTGAGTCTATCATTTATTCACATGGCAGTGTAAATTACATCAATTAGATAATCAGATCACTTCCCTCCTAGCTGAAATCAGCCTTAATGAAAGAAAAGGAGTTTTGATTTCATGTGTGTTGAGATAAGAGATAAAGAGAAAAGTAATTGGGGAACACAGTGTGGGGGAAGGATGGGAGTAAACATTTATATAGTACCTACTCTGTGCCAGGCACTCTGGTAAGCTCTTTACAACATTATCTCATTTGATTCTCACTGTAACTCTACCTTTCAGGTGATATTATTATTCCCAGTTTACAGAAGAGTAAATTGTACAGTACTGACAATTCCCTTGCATGTCTTTGACAAGTGAGTTGTAGATTACCCACATCTGACATAACCTGAATTTCAACCACCACTAAAATCTATATCAAGAATAACTTCCTATGCTTTTCTTTCATGACCTCCCTGTGGACACTGTACATATCAGGTAGATTGGTCTACTACTCACAGTTCTACACATATGCCCTTATATATGTGGCCATCTCCAAGGCTTTTTTAAAGGCCGTTTGTTCCATTTAGAAAGCCTTTTTTCCTCCAAGTCATATTTATTCTTCGGGGAGTGGTTCAAGTTAAAGGACCCAGGTTTGCTAATATCAGCTCTTTTTTTTTTCTTTGTAGTCGTGAGATCACAGGCAGCTCATTTTCCCTCTGTGCCTTAGTTTGAGAATCTGAAAAATCAAGATGTTGGGCTAACTGGTCTCTAGGACGGTTTTAAATTCAACCTGCTGATTTGGTGGTGGTATTCTAAGATCTTAAGTTCTAGCTCTTGCCAGAAACATTTCCTGAACATTCCTAGTGGAAAGTGATCAATCCCTCCTTTGAATTTAGGTAGCAAGGTAGCACATATGCCTGGAATCAGTATAAAGCTGAGTTCAAATCCAGCTTCAGACACCTAATAGCTTTGTGAACCTGACTTCTTTCTCTCCCTGCCAACTATCAAATGGAGAAAATATTAGCACCTACCTCACAGGGCTGTGCTGAGGATCAAATGAGATAATATTTGTGAAGCACTTAGCACCCTGCCTGGCACATAGTAGGTGCTGTATAAATGTTTATTCTCTTCCCCCACTAGAGCATATACTACTTTGTAATATCTATTATATGCTGTTATTTAACTTTTCACATGTTTAAATGAACTCTCTAATGGCACTGAATGCTTCTTGAGGACAAAGATCATGTACCATGTATTATACCTCCATTTTGAGGAAGAGCCTAGACTAGTCATGTTTCTCTCTCTATATTTGCTACCATGCTTCAGCTGCCTTCTCTTTTCCGCCCTTAGCTCCCTTCTTCCTCTGGTGACTTTTTAATGGAACCACTATTTTGAGGAAGGACACAAATCAGTCATGTTTCTCTCTGTTCTTTGCAACCATACTTTGTAGTGGGTACCTTCCCCCTACTTTTCTTTTTAGCTCCCTCTTACTGTGTTGTCTTCTCTCATTAGAACATGAACTCCTGGATGGCAGGGACTTTTTGCTTGCATTTTTATCCTCAGGACTTAGAACGTTGCCTGTCACAAAGTAATCCATTAATAAATACCTCTTGACCTGAGTTGACTTTTTTGTTGTTATTGCATATTCCAAGGCATCTAGTCCTGTTATAGAAGTTACTGGGTAAATATTTTTTATTTGCTTTTATTTGGCCATTATAGAGATAAAGAGAAAAATGTGTATGTGACTGCATGGGTTGTCTATTTTGAGAATATAGTATACCTAGGCAGAGTGTTCCATGATCATTTTGTGCCCTAGGTCAGCAAAGGCTCCATTTCTGGTTCCCACCCTATTTTTTAGGAAGCCCGTGAAGGTCCCTTACTGAGATTTAGGCTTTATTGCAGTCATAACAGTGATACATTTAAAAGTCAACTCTTGAGGGGGGTGGTATATTATTCAGATGACAAATCATCCATTTTAAGTTGGTTCTCATTAACTTCTGTTTCAAAGGGCGTGGGATATTTTGACTTTGTCCATAGTTTCTTGGTGTTGAAACCTGTTCGATGGATTACTGAATGAAAATACCCCAAGATCATTCATTAGTCATTTCCCGTAGTCAGGTTTTACCTAGCCCATCACAGTGCTCTGCATAGAAAGTGTGCTCAATGAAGACTTGTTCAGTGGAATGGAAAAACTCCAAATAGTTGACTGGATTTTTCACTTTTCTTCCAGATGTTTTCTTGTACACACAGCTCTTTCAGTCAAAGATAGAGAGGGGACTCATTAGCACATTTGTTCCTAGATTGGGCCTGATTACACTGCTGCTTTCATGAGGGATTGTCAATGAGCTCTCTTCAGCATAGAACTCTCCCATTATCAATTTATATTGACATAGAAGTTTGTTATACGGCATGTTGAGGAAGTGGAAGTGTTGGTTAGCCAGAAATTATAGTTAATTAAGAGTTAATTTAAGTTGTCTCAGTTTGTCTCCTTCCTCTCCTCCCCCTTCTCTTCTTCTTAAGGTCTAGTTGTGAATGAGGTAGTGTGGTACAGTGATAAGAATTCTGGATTTAGAGTCAGAGAACCTAGGTTTGAACCTCAGCTGAGGCACTTAGACAACTGTTTGACTTGAGAGAAGGCATACTTCATGCTCTGGGCTTCAGTTTTCCCATTTGCAAAACGAGAGAATTGGAATAGATGAACTTTGAGGCTCTTCTCAGCAGTTACTCTATGAAAAAGCAAGGTTGATTCATAAGAGTTGATTCAGCAAGAGATGTTGATTCATAAGATACTGCTGCTTGGAAAAGACCATCTCTGGGTGTTTACCACATTACTTTCAATACACTCTTAAAAGAAAGTTTTGAGCAAGCATTTACTGTATGTAGGTAGGTAATAAGTATTTATTAAGGACTTACTATGTGCTAGGCACTGTGCTAAGAGTTAGGGATAAAAATAGAAGGAAAAAGAAAGACAGCCTTTGCCCCCTCACCCCCCAAAGATCTTATATTCTGATAGGAGAAGATACCATATAAAGGGCAGGGGAGAAGGGCTGCCCAGACAGAGGCATGGTGGCAAAATCCTTAGAGTCAGACACACAGAGAAATGTGCTCAAAGTCACAAAAGGCAGCAAGAAACAGAAAAGGGATTCAAAACCAGTTCCCTTGCCCCAGTTCCAATAGTTTCTCATTGTTCTCCATAGCCTCATTCTACAGAATGCAAAGTCGTTCCAGAGAAGTCAAGTTTTTTCAGGAAGGAGATGGTAGAACTTTGGTTTATCCTTAAAGATGAATGGAATATGGATAAGAGAGAAGAGGGGATTGGCATACCAGGCAAAGTAGCAACCCCACAAAATTCATGTGTGTACTTATGGTGAGCATGAGATCAGCCTTCAAAAAAGAGACTGTTAAAACTGGCAGGTGATGAGAGAGGAGGTTATAAATTTAGAGTTGGGAAAGAACTTGGAGGTCATTGAGGCCTACAGAAATGTTATCTTTCTTTCCCAGGTTCAGAGATGCAACAAATATTTGAAGCAGGATTTGAACTCATGTCTGACCACAGTGTCTGACACTCGGTAGGTGCTTAGTAAATATGGATTGATTGATTATTTTCCTGACTCCTTGTACAGTGTCCTATTCACTATGCAATGCTGTGGCTCAATTTAATGGGCAAAATGGTGAGAGAAGATAGAGTGTCTTAAATGACAGATGAAAATTTTCGACTTGATAATATGAGATGAGGGTTGGTCAACCATTTGTTCAGCTCTTGAAATTCCATTTTAGGAAGTATTGACAAATTGGAACTTTCTAGGTGAAGGTGACCAGAGCTTTGAGGGAATCTGAAAATATAAGGCACTTAATAGTGGAAAATCACTTGAAAGTGGAAAGAGTACAGGAGGTAGCCTTAAAGGATCTGCATCCAAATGCTGATTTTTGTTTGTGTTGTTATCTATATGCAAAATCCCTGAAGTTTAATTTTTTAACTATAAAATGAGTTGGATTCGGTGATTGTAGCTCCAATGCAATATTTACAGGGCCCATGATCATGATAAAGACTGTGACTATAAGTATTGCATGCCATTTAATTGCAAAATACACCAGATTCTCCAGATAGAGGATAAAACTGAAGGATTTATTTAGACACCAGAAAACTGAATCCCAAAACCAGTAAGCTGATTCCATCATAGTACCAAAGATATTCATAAGCCATAATAACACCGAGAGCCACAGCATCCTTCAGCCTTCCCACAAACCAATATGCCTTCCCACAAATCAATCCCAGATTAATATTTACTCACAAATCTCTCAGTCTCCTTAATTAGCATTCTCTTTCTCCCCCACTGTCTGGCTAGCTCTCAACACCAGCTTCCAGTGGGCTTTGCTTCCCTTCAGCATATTGGGGACAGAGTTTACTTTCAAAGCAGAGGAGGTCTTCAAACTCCCCACTAGGTCTATTAAGGGGCAGGGAAGATCTTCAAATTCCCATTCCCATTATAGTGATCTCTCTCTTTCTCTTTCTCTCTCTGTTTCTCTCTCTCTCTCTCTCTCTCTCTCTCTCTCTCTGTATGTCTGTCTCTCTTTCTCTTTCTGTCTCTATCTCTGTTTCTGTCTCTCTTTGTCTCTGTTTGTCTGTCTATCTGTCTCTCTCCATATATTCACACATAAGTGTATGTATATGTTGTTTTCCAATCATTCATTTGTGTCTAACTCTTCATGACCCCATGGATAACAGCACACCAGAATTTTCTATCCTCTACTATCTCCTGAAGTCCATGCAGGCTCATGTTTGTTACTTCATGATACTATTAATCCATCTCGTCCTCTGCCATCCCCTTTTCCTTTTGTTTTCAATCTTTCCCAACATCAGGGAAATACATACAGATACATATATGTACACATTCAGTATGTGTATGTATGCATATACACACGTGCATATATATGTATACAATGCTTTCCAATTCTAAATCTCTAATTCTCTTCAAATGACTCCTTTATTATCAAATCAGAACATGAATGAAGGAATGAATGAAAAAGCATTTATTAAATGCTTACAATGTGCCAAGCACTATGCTAAGACGCTGGGAATAAAAGCAGAAAATATTGCTACAGTCCATCTCTTAAAGGATTCAAACTCTCTCTGTGGAATATAATAGTGGAGATGGAAAAGTCCAATAGTCCTGAAGATGTGGTGGTTGAGCAAATGGTAAAGCATACTTGGTCCATGAATTTCATATGTACATCAGATGACTGTGCTGGGACAATGCAAGGGATAGACAAGGCATATGATGAGGCTTAGAGGACCTCAGGAGGCAGTGGAAGGAGTGGATGGTAAGGTCTGATTATCCTCCATATAGCTGAAAGATAGAGCATGGTTGTTTCCTGTCTCCATCACTGTCCACATCAGATTCCTTATGATGGAACAGAGGTGACTTTGTGTCCTTGAAGGCTGCATCAGTGGGAGCCAAGTCTGTCAGGCCTTATCAAGTATGATCAAACATGGCCCCAGAAACAGTGAGAACAGTAGAACAAAGACTAGAGTGGGTTTGATGGAAGGATAATGATTTTTTTTCCATAAAAATTTATCAATTCAGTTTACTATGGTGCAGAGGAGTTATATACCATGAGTAACAGTAGAGAATGAATCCACACCAACAAAATCTCATATCTCTGAATTGTTGAAGAATTCTTTGGATTTGGCATGTAAAAAATAGTTTTTTACATAAGTTCAAATCATGTCTCTGAACTATCTAGCACTAAATTAGCTTGGTACTCTGGACCTCAGTTTCCTCATTTGTAAAATATAATGAAATTCAACAAACATTTACTGAACAACTACTTTGTGGTAGATACTCTTCTAGGCAGTGGGAAGCAGAAAATAATCAGTTTCTGTTCTTAAGGAGCTTATGTTCTACTAAGAGTGGGGCATACATCAATTAGTCAGTCAATCGTTATGCATTTATTAAGTACCTATTATGTTCTAGGCACTGTATTAGGAGATGGGGATGTAAATACAAAACCAAAATAGTTCTTTTCTTTAAGTAATTTATATTCTATCAGTGGAGACGATGTATGTGTGTATATATATATATATATATATACACAAAGATGTGAAAAAGAATATATAGACATATTTGTCTACATATTTTACACATAGCATTTATACAAAATAAGCATAAGGTAAATTCAAAGGGTTTGGAGAAAGGGGGAGGCACCAGGAAGTGGCAGAAGGAGGCAAGTAGGAAGTGACACGAGCTGAGTTTTGAAGATACTAGGATTTTGTTGGTTTTTTTTTTAAATTTATTTGCTGTTATTTTACAACATCCAGTTCCACGAGTTTTTGAGTTCCAAATTTTCTTCCCCACCATCTTCCCCCCACCCCATGGGGCATACGATCTGATAGAGGTTCTACATATATCTTCACATTAAACACTAGTCAAGTTGTAAAGAAGAATTACAACCAATGAAATGAATAATGAGGAAGAAAAAAACAAAACAAAATGAAAAGGAGAGAGAACAAGTAGTTTGCTTCTGTCTGCATCCAGACTCCGTAATTCTTTCTCTGGATGTGGATAGCCTTTTCCATCATGAGTCTTTTGGAGTTGTCTTATACCCCTGCATTACTGAGGGGAGCCCAGTCTATCAAAGTCAGTCATCACAGATACCACATGTCTGTAAGTGTGTACAACGTTCTCATGGTTCTGCTTTCCTCATTCAACATTAGTTTATATAGGTCTCTCCAGGTTATTATGAAGTCCATCTGTTCCTCATTTCTTATAACACAACAGTTTTTCCATTACATTCGTATACTACAACTTGTTTAGCCATTCCCCAATTGATGGGCAGCCCCTTGATTTCCAATTCTTTGCCACCACAAAAAGAACTGCTATAAATATTTTCATGCATATTGGTCCTCCTCCCACTTGTATGATCTCTTTGTGATACAGCCCTACAAGTGATATTGATGGGATATTAGGATTTCTAAGAAACAGAAATGAGGCAGAGAGGATTAGCACAGTGCCTGGCACATTAGGTCCTTAATAAATGCGTATTCCCTTCTCTTTTTCCTGCCATGATCTAAAGGCCCTGTTGTGCTCAGTATATACAACATGGGATTCAGTTAATTTGATTGTACTTCCAAATGTTCCAGTAACATCTAGTTTTTGTTTGGGTGGTCTTTTTAAATCATGTTAAGATTTAGTCTTTCAGATCTGAGGTTGCTTTTAGAAGTTTCTACTTGACTCCTAAAGGTCTCATTCCCTTTCAGAGAATAATACCTCTAGTGGTAATATCAGGAAAAATAAATGGGGGCTATTCTTTTAGTGACCCAGTCTGAGCTCTCCCGCTTTCTCACTCTGGAATGTTTGAAGGATGTATAGCCCCTCCCTTCTGATAAAGACATGAATAAGTTTCACCAATATAGAGTCAAACCCCAAGAGACCCACTCCCAAGATAAAAATGCTCCATTGTCTTGGAATATTTCCTTAGTTAGAGCCAACAAAGGGAGGGGATTATTTGAGAAGTAACTACATTTGGAGTGATGGAATGTAAGCTTAATTAAAGTTAGACAGACTAGAAATAGAGCTGTCCATTTCAGTAAGCTTGGGTTTATAAAGAGGACAAGATCTGAAGGGGTATCTTGGACCTTGTGTTAGATTACTTATGGGAAACACATATTTGATTTTGCGGTAATATCCACAGCACAAGCAATCCTTTTTTCCCCCTCACTGAGGACCTAGACTCTGAAATCTGTATTGTTTTTGCTTTTGTACCTGCAGCACAAAGCAAGCAAGATGTTTATACAATGAGGACCATGATTCAAATTTCACATCTGCTCCCTACTATCTTTGTAATCTTGGACGAGTCTTTTCTGGGACTCCATTTTTTCCTCTATATGACATAGTTGGGGTGAGGGGCTAGATGATTTTTGAGATTCCTTTCTAGCTCTATATCTTAGGGTAGTATTTAGGAAAGAATCACTTTTGTATATTATCCAAGGTAACAAATGATGTTCTTCTTTTTCCCTTTGAATCTCCATACTCATGATACAACTGGAGGCTGGTTATTTTTAAAAGTATGCTTTATATATATATATATATATATATATATATATATATATATATATATATATATATATGTATACATGTGTGTATATATGCATATTCAAGTATTTAGACATGTGTGTAATAAATAATAAAGCATTTTCTTTTGCTTTTGGAAGTTATTTCAGGGCTAGTGTATATGCTTTGTGGCATTATTTTAAAACATCTGGGGGGTAGAAGTGAGCCAAGAAAAGAAACAAAAACACTCTAGAGATCCAAAACCAGGTCTTCAGAGCTCTTAGAAAATGTGCCAGTCTGGTGTCAAAAACAAGGAAGCTCACTTTTGTCAGTCTGGTGCTTCCCCTATCCAATTCCAACCTAGTCATTCCAGAGTCAGATCTGTCTACTTGTTTCTTTGTGAATTTTTTCTCTCATCTCCCCTCCATGTTGTATATACTGTTTATTTCTTACTTACCTTTCTTCATTGCTTTTTCCTAGTCTGGATAACTACTTTGCCTTACGTATTCTACTCAGTCCCATAATCCTGGATACATCTTTTACTTCACAGATATTACACTATAACTAGCCTTTCCTCATGGACATGCCTTGGTATCTGCTTCTTCCTGAGCCACCATGAGTTGTAAAAAGTTGAGAAGCTGAAGGATAAAGAGTTTACTTCATCCACTTACTTCATCCACCTCTTCCAATATTTAAGACCAAATTAAGTACCTTCATTGTGCAAGGGGAAATGGCTATTCTTGACTTCTGATTTCTCTTTCTTTGGAATTTATAGCACTTTGTAGCACTTTATATCTTTATGACATCCTATTTTGTATCACGATTGTTTCTTATTTCTTCCTTCCTTCCTTCCTTCCTTCCTTCCTTCTTTCCTTCCTTCTTTCCTTCTTTCCTTCCTTCCTTCCTTTCTTTCCTTCCTTCCTTCTTTCCTTCTTTCCTTCCCTGCTTCCCTCCCTCCCTTCTTCCCTCCTTCCTTCCTTCCTTTCTTCCTTCTGTGAATGCTAAATAATAGCCAGAATTTTCACAGAGTTTTGAGGTTTTCAACCAAAGAAACACATATTAACTCATTTGATTCTCACATCAACTTTGTGATAAAGTTGCTTTTACTATGCCTATTTTACAGATAGGAAAATTGAGGCTAGACCCAAGAAGTCCAGGGTCACTCAGCTAGAGTCTAAGGAGCTATTTGAATACAAGTCTTCCTGACTCCGTGTTCACTGCTCTTTCCACTACTCCACACTGTCTCCATTGAAAACTTATGGAACAACATGGGTCACCTAGATGGGTAGGCATGGATGGGTTGTGATCTGCCTTCTGTGGACAGAACCCTGGGAGGAGATACAAGCTTTAGATAATCCAAAGCAAAGGCCCCTTTCTAACTTTTAAAGTCTTTTACCACCAGGTTTCTACAGACTTGACCATGCTTGTAACACTTTACTCCCCTTCATTCACTCTGTGGTCCGGCCAAATGATCTTTGTATGTTTGTGATGGCACATTCCTCAGGTAAGCACTGCACTCCTTTTTTGGTACTGCCTCTTAGACCCCCTCAATATCTCCCAGACTCAGCTGCAACCTCATCTACATCATGAGGCCTTTTCTTACCCCGTGACCCAAGAATGCTCCCACCACTTCATTACCTTCCATTTATTCTGTGGATTTTCCATGTGCTCATATGAGGACATAGTAATAGTGGCTAACTTTTATGTAGCACATACTATATGCCAGACAATGTGAGGAGAGCTTTACAATGATCATCTCATGTGATCCTCACAACCACCCTGGGAGGTGGGCACTATTATGACCCTCATTTGGCAGGTGAGGAAATTGAAGCAAGCAGAGGTTAATTTACTTGCCTATAATCACACTGCTAGTAAGTGTCTGAGTTCACATTTGAACTCAGGTCTTCCTGACTCTAGGTCCAGCCTCTGCCTCAGGAGCCATCTTATCTCTTTCCATAGAATGCTAGCTCCTTGAAGGCAGAAAAGCCTTCTTTTTTTTTTTTTATTCCCAGGAACCAGATCAGTGACTGGAATATGGTAAATGCTTGTTTATTGATAAGACTTAGGAGTCAGAATGCAGTATGGGGATGGGGAGAGGGAGACAGAAAACTATAATTCAATTAGTGCATTAGAGGTGCAAAAAAAGGTTTGATATGGGGTTAAAGTGGAGAAATTGTTATTTCACAGTGAGATCACATAAAGCTTTGCCTAGAGGAGGGGTCATTGAAGTGAGTTTAAAAGGATAGGTGGTAAATCTGCAGATAAAGAGTGACAGAGTGTTTTAAGCATAGTGAACTTTCCTATTACTGTATAATGGGACCACTACCCTTCAATTACTCCAGCTTACAACCTCAGTATCACCCCTGACTCCTCATCTTCCCTCTCCTTATACTGCACTCCACTGATAAATCCAGCCATTTCTCTCTGTGACATTTTCTAAATCTATTCCTTACTCTCCACTCACATTGATGCCACCCTACTTCAGCTCCTTTCCACTTCTCACCTGTTGTAAGACCCTTCTAATTGATCTCCTTTTCTCATCTCTCTCCCTACTCCAATCCATCCTTCATACTGACACCAACATTATTTTCCTAAAGTGTAGGTCTAACCATATCTACCTCCTACTCAAAAAGAACCCCAGAAGCGCCCTATTACCTCTTGGATCATGTATAACTTCTTCTTTTGACATTTAAAGCTCTTCTTCACAATCTTGTCCCTCTATATCTAACCACTTTTTTACCCATAATTTCTCTTGACATCTAAAGCCATATTGACCTATTTGCTTTTCCTCTCTCATGATGCCCCATCTCCCTGCTTTGTAGCTTTGCCCTATATTTGGGATTTCCTTCCTTCTCAACTTTCTCAGAATCTCTATCTTCCTTAAAGAAGTAGCCCAAACACCATTTTTTGCAGAAACCTCCACTTACATTCTCATCCTAAATACAAGACTAAGGCTTCCCCTCCAAAGATTGCCTTTCATCTGATCTTTTTATATTTTATATAGTTACTTATACACATCTTGCTTCCCCCATTAACACGTAAGATCTTGAGAGACGGGATTATTCTTGCTTTTTCTTAGTATGCCCAGCCATTAGCAACGTCCTGGTATACAGTAAGCACTTAATAAATGTTTGTTGATGGATCACAAGCAGAAATGGGGCAATAGAAGACCAAGAGGGTATTTATAAAGATCAGAAAGTGGCCCAAATTCCCTGGAGCATAGAAGAATTCATCGAGGGCGGTACAATAAAGAAAAGGTAGAAAGGATGGTTTCCAGTTTCAGAGAGTTTTGCATGCCAGGCACAGGAGGAATGATTTAACTGCCGAGGCAATCAGCAGCCACTGAATGTTTTTTATCAGAAGAGTGACAGGACCAGATTGATTCGATTATCCTCCCACCAGATTGTAAACACCTTGAAATCCAGGATTGTGTCTTACTGGTCTTTGGACTCTTCCCATCCTCCTCTCCCTTCCCCCTCCCCAAACAAGCAAAGAGCCTGGCACAATCACTGGCAAACAATAAATATCTATTGAATGAGCTTGATGGCAAAAACTATTTTTAGTTTTTTTCTTTATATCTCCTTAGCACAGTGCCTGGGGGCGCATAGTAGGGGCTTAATAAATACTTATCAATTTATTTTTTCAGTTGAAAGCCTGTAACACTTTAAGTGCTCAGGAAATTTTTCAGAAAAAACATTTAATACATTTTATTTCTGTTAGGGTCTTGGACAATTAAAGCACAGTCAAAACAAACTTAGAAAAGCACAATATTCATTGAATTTCCCAGTTGTTTTGTCTATACTATTCAAGCTGTCTGGACTAGGAGTCAGGAGACCTTTGTTCTACTCCATGCTCTACCATTAAATCCTTAGGTAATTGCGTTCAGTTCAACAAAGAGGTATTTAGCATCAACCCAGGAAGGATGTGAGCAAGTCGTTTAATATTGAAGGGTTTTAGTCACTTACAGGGAATGGGTTCACAATTTGAATATTTTTCTAAATAAGCTGTGATCAAAAACTCTTGATAACCTACCTATAACATCAAGGGATTGGCCCAAGATCTTGCCTAACAATTTGATTCTCCATCAATCAACTTTCCATTTCATTTCTTATGTTAATATTGCATTGGCATCATGTAAGTTCATCCTAGAAGTCAAGTATTTTAAATGACATCTATGTTCATTATGCCTCTCTTCCTTCCTTCTTTCTTTCCTTCCTTCCTTTCCTCCTTCCCTTTCTTCCTTCCTTCCTTTCCTCTTTTCCTCCTTCCCTTCCTTCCTTTCTCTTTCTTTCTTTCTTTCTTTCTTTCTTTCTTTCTTTCTTTCTTTCTTTCTATGTTTTTCTATGTATAGCTTTTTTTTTATCTGCTTCTGTCTTTCTATCTGTCTGTCTGTCTGTCTCCTATGGAGGATGCCTATTTGTCCATGGCTGTGCTAAAACATGTGGTGGTTCTTGGAGCTGGAGTCTGCTGGTTTCCCTGGCTATGCTAAGGCATGTGGGGAGTCCTGAGGCTGGTGTTTGCCTGTTCCACCACACTGGGGCTCAGGATCTCCATCTGGTCTGCTGAGATGGGACTTACTGCTGGGATACTTCCTGGCCTGGAATGTGCTCTCCCTTTACCCAATTGAGAACAAACTTTCTTGCCAATCTTCCAAGTTTCTTGGGCTAAAATATTGCTTCACCCCTTCTTTTTACTGGTTCTGATGTTCCAGGATTTGTTGTGGAGCATTATTTTATGGTTGTTTGGAAGTGAATATGGGACAGTTTCAGTGATTTACTACTTACCTCACCATCTTGGCCCCCAGAAGTCACAATAATCTTTTAAGAGTTAAAAATTAATATCACAAAGAGGGAAGTGGAAATTCACATGGTGAGTGTGAAAAGGACAGCTTCAACATATTACTGATAAGAAACTTAGAAGAATAGGAATAAAAGTTGTCTTTAAGGAAATGTATGATTGAAAGAGAAGTTGGCTATGTGTCAAGTGTGAGCATGACAGGTACACAGACTCCTCCACTGGCATCCTAACAATGTCATAAGAAAGTAAGGAAGTGCTCCAGCACATTGCAGAGAGCTCCTGTGGAGATCTTAGGGGAAGATAGGGATGAGAGACACACAAAATAAGCTGGTGTGAATGGGTTGTGATATATACTGGGGAAACTGCCAAATTAGTGAGATCACAGATTCATAATTAAGTTTTGCCTCTAAAATTCTTGAAGGGATTTTTGACAGCAGGACTTCCCAATATGTCTGGACTGTTGAAATAGCCTTCTGGTTGATCTCATTCTCTCTCAAGTCTCTCCCTACTCTAATCTATTTTCCATTCAACTGCCAAAATGATTTTCCTAAAACACAGGTCTGGCCGTGACACTTCCTTAGTCAATAAATTTCAATGGCTCCTTATCTCCAGAATCAAACATAAAATGCCACATTTGGCATTTAAAGCTCTTTACAACACTCTTCTTTTTCCCTTTCTTTTCTCATGCTTCACTCTATGTGCTTGAAGATAAATTAACACCTGCCTTCATATTGTTTGTTATATAAGATGCTTCATCTCCTGATGCTCTGGATGTCCCATGCCTGAAATGGTCTTTCTCCTCACCTTAGCCTCTTGGTATCCATGGATTGCTATAAGGCTTATCTAAGATCTTGCCTTTTGTAGACTTTTCTCAGTGTGTTATTCTCTCCCACACATTGTTAGTCCCTTCTCTCTGACATTTCCTTCCATTTACTTTGTGTATGTCTTGGATATACATAGTTTTGTGAACATTATCTCTCACCTCAGAATGTGGGTTCCTTAAGGGAAGAGACAAATATTTTTTTTTCCTTTTCTTTTTTTCTTTTTTTATATCCCATATGCTTTGCACAGGGCTTGGCACATTTAAAGTGTTTAATAAATACTTGTGGACTGATGGATAAAATCACAGATCAGGTACTCCCCCAACTCCCAAATGCAAGGTTTTAAAAAATGCTTTTTTTTTCACAGCAGCCCATGGGTTATATTGTATAAATATGGTGATTTCAGTTGGTAGATGAGAATAAAGAATCCCAGAAAAAGAATGTAGCAGCGTGGAATAGTGGGAAGAGCGTTAAGTTTGGAATATGTTAGACTCAGTTTTTGATATCTACTGGCTGCCAAATCATTTTCCTCCTTTGAAGCTCAGTTTCCTCATTGATGAAGCCCCTAGGATTGTTCAGTCACTGGTCTTGACACTGAGCCTACAAAACTGAGAAGTAAACAATTCCCGACCTCCAAGGATTCTACATTCTTTAGGGAAAAGCAAGATGTGCACACAAAAGTGTATAGACAATATATACAAAGATGGAATTCAAACGCATCTGATCTATTGGAATACTCTTTCCACTATAACCTTGATAAGGTAACATAAGGGACAAACACACTGACTGAAATAGCAGATTAATGAATAGTGATGGAAGGCTGTGCTTTCCCAGAACACAAAAACAATTATCAGGCACTATTTATTCTTTTGGTCCTAGGGTGTGGATTTATAATGGATTACAAGGCCCTTTGTACAATCAACACACACATTTCTCTGTAGTAGAGTGTTGTGGTTCGAGCTTATTGAAGGCCATATAAATTATTTCCTTCCCCCCTTCCATCTTGCACATTCTCTCTCACCCCCTCACAAATCAATTTACTGCTTGACAAATAAGTGCATAATGCAAAATGCCAACATACAGATTGGTATAATTGAAGAGAGAGCATGATTTTATTGGCAAGGGAGTGTGCTTCGCCTACACTGCAGATCTGGTGGCAGAAAGCTTTGTTTAGAGTGTTTGATATATGACCCGTTTCATCTGCCACTTTGTGAGAAAACTAAGGACATGGTCAAGTGGGACCAAGATGACAGCGCAGACATCCAGATATGCTTCCCAATAGCTTTGGATTTCTTCACAGTCATGTCAAAATTGGAAATTGATTTGCTATAATGAGAGCAATTTGGATTTGTAAGGATACTGCAAGATGGTTTACAAAAAACAAGAGGGATTCATATTTGTGTGTGCTAACATGTCTCATGCTTATGTCCCTAGAACTATTTAAAATAATTAAACTTCAATATATTACAGATTCATATTCAAAATGAAATTCCATTGATTGACTTAATTAAAGCAAAATCTTATCTCAAGTTTGGTGAATACTCAGTAACCTGCCTCTTTTACAGCAAATGTAGGCATACATATGTATGTATGTATGTATGTATGTATGTATGTATGTATGTGTGTGTGTGTGTGTGTGTCTGTGTGTCTGTGTGTACGTGGGTAGGTATACATATGCGAATGCATGCCTATGTTTTTGTTTCAACCTGCTTTAAATGTTGTAATCAGTTCTTGGAGGGTTTATTTAAGATCTCTCTTGAATGTCGTCTTTTCAGTTGTGTTATATGGTTCTAATATAAAAAAGTCTCCTTTTAAATAATTCATGTTCTTTTTCATTACAAAACCAAAAAGTCAATTTAAAAAGTTAGTAAAATTTTTATGAAAGCTGGAGACCATAATAACTTTGACTTTTTAAACAGTGCAAGGTAACAACATCGGGCCTCCTATTCCTCTTTTCAATAAAAACCAATTTAAAAATTTACATCTTTTGAGGAGAGATGATTCCCATAAACAAAGCATAAGTATGCATCACCCTGCTCCAGGTTGGATGCCTGTCACTCAACTTGCTGTCACGCCGCAAGCAAGCCTGATACAATCAGAAAGGAAAATAGAGTTAGTTAGACGGGCTTCCAGGAAGATGCCTGCATGAGTGACAGATGTTTGTGCTCTGGCGACATCATGCACGTTCAATTTTTATTATAGAACAATTGCATCTAATAACCTTTATGTTGATGTTCAATGTGTTGTAAATTTACCTGCAATTCAAAAATGATCTGAGAAATCAGAGGAATTGGTCTTTAACATTTCTCTCCCCCAAGTCATACATACATTTTCTTTTCTTTTTAACAAAAAAAAAAAAGAAAAAAGAAAAAGGAAACTAATTTGAGCAGCTGTTGAACTGTGGATTTCACCAATCTATGAGATCTCAAATACATGGCCCAACTCTTCATGGTTCATGGAAGAACTGACTTTAGGTCCAAATGGATTATCAATCATCTAGTGCACGAAATTGTCTCTTGCAAATTGGTAGGCCAATTAATAACAGCGATTTAACTGGGTTCCTGAAAACTGTTCTTTTTATTGACTAAGTAGACAGTGAATTTTCTCTTTTTGAGTTGTTTGCACTCAATTTGTGCTGTTATGGCTTCAATGAATGACTCTTTCAGTTTGGATCAGGTTCCTCATTTCATAAAGTCAATAGCAAATAACATCAGGTGAAGTGTTGGGTACATGCTCATCCATTTTTGTCTAAGTCCTCTTGGCTGACTCATCCTTCCTCTCTTTCATTTGTGATGCAATGTTATTGAGTGTTCTATCTGATTGAGCCTTCATCTTTCTTTGTGTTATTTCTGCAATAGCTACAAAACAAATGAGGCAGGGGGTGGTGTAGTGGATAGAACACTGGGCTTGGAGTTCAAATGTGGCCTCAGATACTTAGTAGCTATGTGACCCTAGTCAAATCGCTTAACCCTATTTGCCTCAGTTTCCTCATCTGTAAAGTGAGATGGAAAAGGAAATGGCCAATCACTCTAGTATCTTTGCCAAGAAAACCCCAAATGGGGTCAGGGAGATTTGGACATGACTGAAATGACTGAACAACCGCAAAGGAAACAAATGTTGATCCTGCTACTCCTAAATAGCTCTTCCTGCTGGCTTCCTTGGCCTAGAGGTCCAAACCCTTGACTCCCCATATTATTGATGGACAACATTCATCACTTCAGTTGAAGGTGAGAAAATTACTTCCTTCCTTCCTCCCCTGCAAAATTACAATGGCATCACCACAGGCTTACTTTCATAATATGGCCCTTGACTTGCTGCTTTTTAATACAAAGCATATATACCTATCTTTCTATGTCATTTGTTTCTTCAACATTCATTTTAAAAGTGGACTCCGTTTAAATCAAATGCTTTTCTGAATTTGTACTACTTTTAGAATTGACTATGACCATCAGGAGGATATAAGTTTCCTGAAGCCAGAGACTGTTTTATTTCTCTTGCTATTACCAGCACCTGGCATAATATCTAGTGCACAGTAGACTGTTAATAAATATTGGTTGGTTGTTTGGTTGTTTGACACAAATACAACTTTTACCCTAATGTTTTCAGATTCTGTGTGAACCCGGAAGGAAGCAGGTGCAGAAGACTGTTCTTCCTCTCTGCCCTAGACTATCTTCTCTCCCTGGTCCATATTCCATCTCTGGGTCCAGCAAGAACAAGTGCTGCAGGAAGAACTTTCTCCCTCCTCAATCTTCCTGTCAATAATCGCTTTCTCTCTTTCTGACTCCTCCATGTAGAACTCCCTCTCCTATTTATGCTCCTATAAGAAGGAACCCAGAATTCCCACTTCACTCGAACCTGGACACACCACATCCTCTTTGCCCACTATTTTGAGTCAAGTCTCTGTAGCCAATCCCTTGCATGTACATATGACTACCTATACCCCAAGGAAATCAAGGATTAACCATTTACAATTCTGGCAAGATGGAAGACAAAACAGCACTACCACTTGTACTTAGCACAATTCCAGACATGTGTTAAGTACTGATAAATAGTTGACTGACCATGCTTACTTCTACCCCTACCTCTAGCCCCTTAGACATTGCCAAGTGCCCTTTCCTTCTGCCTTTAGGACCAACACACCCTTTCAACCCCTTTGCTACTAAATTATCTCATATTATTATCTTCACTAATTAGAATGTGAGCTTGAAAGCAAGAAATCTTACATGGTTATTTTCCCAGAGCTTAGAAGAGTGCTTGGCACATAGTAAGTATACTTAATAAATGCCTTTTCATTAGTTCATCTTTATCTAAGAATTCACAATCATGGTAATGCTTTCTGGAGTCTCCCTTGCATTATTATTGGAGCCCATGTGAATCAAACTGGGCAATAGCTTGACTGATTTTTGTACTTTCCCTTTCCATTTTTGAATAGATGCCCTACAAAGACAGTAGTTACTGATTTGGTTTCCCTCAGTTGGAAGTCACCAGTCATCACAACTCATTTCTTATTTCTTTTGACTCTAATTGGATGATCTCCCACCTATGTCTCTCATGTTTCAGTCTGTTAAGGGCAGAAAGGCATCAGCCCCTTGTCCTCCCTTTGGGAACGGCCTCATTTGCGGTTCTTTGTTTTAAGTGTTCAATGGTCCTTAATTCTCTTTCTCCATTTTATCACATTTTCCCAGCCTCTAACTCCTCCTACCTCTTCAGATTATTTATTCATTCAGTCACCTCTGACTTTTCATGGTTCCACGGATCATAGTGTGCCAGGCCCTTCTATCCTCTCCTGTCTACCAAAGACTGTTCAGATCCATGTTTGTTGCTTCTGTGATACTATCTATCCATCTCATCCTCTTCCATCCCCTTTTCCTTTTGCCTTCAATTTTTCCCAATATCAGGGTCTCTTCCAATGAATCTTTTTTTCTTGTTATATGGCTAAAGTATTTAAGTTTCAGCTTTAATATTTGTCCTTCCAAAGAGTATAATGAATTAATTTATTTAAGTATTGACTGATTTGATTTCTTTGCTGTTCAAGGGACTCTAATTCTAATTATTTCATCTTCTTTTCTTCTGGGGAGTGGGGCAACTTGTGCTTTGGGCTTGGGGAGTGAACACTTAGCCACATCTGATATATAAACATTGCATACTTAGTAAATTGCTCCAGATATGTTCCTGTTCTCTGTATTTTCTAGAATAGAGATACGGAATCCTTTGTTTTATTTCTAGTGGCAATAATAATAACAATGATAATGATAATGAAAATTATTATAGTGCCTCCTATGTGCCAGACACTGTGTTAAGCTCTTTATAAATATTATCTCAACTGATTCTCAAAACAACCCCATTTGGTAGATGAGGAAACAGAGGTAAAGAGAGGTTAAGTGACTTGTTCAAGGTCACAGAGTGTCTGAGGCTGGATATGAACTCAGATCTTCCTGCCTGCAGGTCTTCTGGAGAACTGCTGTGGCAAAGTATTACAATTTCTAGCTTTAAAGTTATGTTTCTTGTTAGCATGTTCACAACTCAATTCAACTTTCTTTCCTAACAGCTTGCCTCATCTTACCAATCTGTCTTAGTTCACTTGTCTTATCCAACTTGCCTAATTGATTTCTTTTGTCTTGAGTCCTTCTCCTCTTCACCTCTTCCAAAAATTCTTTTTTTTTAAAATTTTTTATTTTTATTTTATTTTATTTTATTTTGCCATTTTGGTCTTTATTTAGCTTCCACAAAATAAGCAGTGTGATTCAGTACCTTCATAAATAAGAAAATATATCTTCTGTAGACTGAACAAATAATATGTCATACCCTCATTACTCTTTTTCAAATGTATGGAGAAGCTGTTGTATAAATAAAATACAAATTGATTTAAACAAGCTACTGAATTCATAGTAACTTTGTATACTCATAGTACAGCTACTACTATCATGAGTGAGTCATTAATTTTTTTTTTGAGTTACGTATTTTCTCCCCATCTTTCCTCCGCCCACCACCCCAAAACAGCCATCCCAGTGTGTCCCCCCTCCCCCAGTCTGTTCTCTCCTATGTCACTTTTTGGTAGGGCAGGATGGATCTCCCAACTGCAGTGCCTGTGTATCTCAAGTTCCAGTTGGATGTAGTCAATAATAATAATAA
>CM053584.1:43326027-43370870 GCA_028627135.1 Pseudochirops cupreus | reverse complement strand
TGTCTATCTATCTATCTGTCTATCTGTCTGTCTGTCTATCTGTCTGTCTATCTATCTATCTATCTATCTATATTTTGGCCAAAGTCACCTTGTGTTCTAAAAAGTTATGTACCACATTGCTTCTATAAATAAACATAATTGAATATATCCTCTACTTGAATTATAGAGGCATAAGGAGATGCAAATATAGCATGTATAAACTCTACTCCATTTTTACCAAAAAACAGTGGAGAAAAGTTGATGAAATGACTGAAATATCTGGGGATTTCTGCTGATCAGATTGTTTTTTTTTTAACCATTGAAGTATGCAGACATGGGATGGATCTATTCCATTCCATCTAACTGGATGAGGTCACTTTTGTATGTATTTGGGAACAAAGATAGAAGTTCCATAGGATGAGCCAGCATGAGATGGATGGCAATATCCATTGTTTGGCTGTACCTAAATGTTGGTGATCACAGATTCCTGGGAGAGTTGGAATATTTGAGCATATGTTATAAGGCAGCTTTCTTGTCATACCCAGTGGTGTGAGCTATATAGTACATGATGGAACCACTTATGGGATTTCTTGGGGATAAATATGAAATGTTTATTAAATTTCATTTAATAGATGCTTTTTGTTCAGGGAATTGTAGCATGCGACTTAGAGATGGCTGATTCATTATGGATGTGGGACAGTTAAGTCTAAAACCACCTGGATAAGAACATGAAATCTCTTATTTGTCCTCTGAGATGTAAAGAATTGGGCCATATTTTATGAACTCAGGAAATATCTTTTGGGTTGGTTTTATTCAATTCCCTTTTAGACTCTTCCAAGTATTCTCTAATTATTTCCATTTCTTAGACAGAGAAGCCATTCCATTCCATTTTTCTAGTACCCAATGGGGACACTTCTTTAAGAGTATGTGCGGCTGTATAACACTGCCTAGTTTAACAAGTAAAATATCGACCCTGTGAAGGCCCTGAACCACTTACAGAAGTCCCTTGGCATTACACTTGTTCAAGGACACTGAGCAGTCAGTTCCCTGAAAGAGTTCATTTCCCTGCAGGGTGATTACTAATGACAACTTGCCTTGTTTTCCCATGGTACGAAATATAAGGTTAAGAGGAAACCAGTCTGCATCTCTCCAAAAGAACAATCTAGCTTTACAACCTCATGTTGCTGGCCAGTTCTATGATATAGAATATGACATTTCACCTATTTATCAGTGTTTAGAGAATATTTGATTTGAAAAGATTGTGAGAGAGCAAAGAAGGGGTACTGGGATGCTAAGTCCAAATTAACAACAAAGGATCTATGAAGTTAGATGCTCTCTGCATCCAGAGAAAGAACTGATAAATAGAAGTATATATAGAATGATTTTACATACACATACATACATATAGACCTATAAATATACACACACATATATATTGTGTGTATATGTACATGTATATACATATTTGTGTCTAATGGCAGTGATCTCTAGAGTTGGACTAGGGATGGCAGAAAAAAAAAGAAAAAGAGGAAGTTACATGATAGCATTAATATATATTTAAAAGCTCTACATAATAGATTTACATTTTTATGTGCAATCATTTTCCCACTATTCCACTATGTTATGGACATGCTTGTTTCATTTCTTAAATTCAGAATAAAACAATTAAAAAAAAGAAAATAGCAAATAATTATCTGGAATTATCTTGGAATGTTTCTGTGCCTAAATTGCCTTTGGATTTTTTTTGGAGAGCAAAGTATGGAAAGATTAAGCCTCAAGAAACTTCCCTCCTTCTGTTTATAAAATAATTTAATTTCAACAGTGTCTTTGTAACTTAAGACAATCAAAATATAATGAGCTGCCAAGAATGATTTTCAGACTTGGAAATAGAAAGTAGAAATATTTATCAGAGAGCTGAACCCAAGACAAGTAAGGAAATGGTAAGCATGGAGGAGAATCATAGAACCATAGAATCATAGATACAGAAATAGCTAGATGATGATGAATAGAAACAATGACCTAGAGTCAGGAAGACCTAAGTTCGAATCCAGCCTCAGAAACTGTTGTAGGACCCTAGGCAAATCACTTCTCTTTGGTTTGAGTTTCCTCAGCTGTAAAATCATCTCATCCATCATTGTTAGGATATTTGTAAAACTCTTAGCACAGTTTCTGGCACATGATACATGTCTGATAAACGCTTGTTTCCTTCCCATTCCCAGAACAAGAAAAACCTTAGATATCATCCAGTCAACATCCTCATTCTATGGGTGAGAACACTGAGGCCCCCAAAGGTTAAATGACTCACCCGGGATGACACAGCTAATGAGTAACAGAACCTAGTTGTCAACTCAGATTCTTTGACTCCAAATTGATCATTCTTTCCATTTCACTACACTGTTTTGTTTTTCAATCTTTTTACCCCCAGTTCCTGCCCACATAAGTGCTTAATCAATATATATGGACTGGAATTTACTTACTATACTTACATTTCTGCAAAATTCCTACTTCAATGTCTCTCAATGACTTAGAGATGCTCTGTGTTCAGAGAAGGCCATGTTGGTAGGATACAAGTGATGGGAGTTTACCAAACTTGAAAGGCCTAGACTGTGGGCTCAGTGATGGGCTCTTTGCTGTCTGAGGAACAATCAATACTCATCTTGAGATGCTCTCCGTGAGGCTGACTGCAGAATCATTCATTTTTGAATCTCAGCCCCCTTTTGAAAACATCTCTTAAGTTGCAAATCTAAAATACATCCTTCTCAAATGGAATACCCAGAGATAAAATATCACATGGTCAAAATGCTGAATTCTGGAGTCACGCAGTATTGATATTTCAATAACATGAAGAAAACTTCCTAATGGTAAGATCTATGCAAGAGAAGAGCAGGTTAGATGGTGATTTGTCTTCCAGGTCCCAGTCTCTGAATATCAGAGTTGGAAGGGGTCTCAACAGCCAGATATTTTCAGTCATCCCAGAACAAGAATGGTCTCTTTGTCATAGACAACCAATAGTCATCAAGCTTTGACTTGAAAGTCTTCTGGTGAGAGGAAACCCAACACTTGCTGGGGCAGCAAATTCCACTTTTGACTGACTTTAAATATTAGGAAAAATATCCTTAAACCAATCCTAATTTTGCTTTTTGCCTTTACCACTCATTTCTTCCAGTGGATAGCTAGGATGGTGTAATGGATATATGACTATAATGTGAAGATAACAAGACTTGTGTTCAAATCCTGCTCCATATAATCATTAGTTGTGAGATGCAGGGCAAATCATTTCACCTATCAGAATCTCATTTTTGTCATCTGCAAAATAGGTGTGAATAAAAGCATAACTCGTAAGGTTGTCATAAATGGCAAGCTTCACAAACGTCAATGTATTTCAAAATGTCAATTGTTATTGTTAAGCTTGGGACAGCTAGGTGGCAGAGTGGATAGAGCACTGGGCCTGGAGTCAGGAAGACTTGGGTTCAAATCCAATTTCATTCACTTACTAGCTATATGACCTGGACAAATCACTTAACCCTGTTTGCTTCAGTTTCCTCATCTGTAAAATGAGCTGGAGAAGAAAATGGCATATCACCCCAGTATCTTTGCCAAGAAAAACCCAATGGAGTCATGAAGAGTTGGACAAGACTGAAATGGTTGAACAACAATTGTTATACTGGTTCTATGCAGGAAAGAAAAAACATTCAAATGTCTTCCCTACACAAAAACTCTTCAAATAGAAGATAGTTATCATGTTTAACTACCAGGCTTCACTGTGATAGGTAGAATGGGCCAGACATGACTAATTCCTTTCTTGTCCCTCCCCTTTTCTGGGAAGAAAAACCTTCCCTCATCATCTGTCTTTTCCCATGGGACTAGTTCAAATGTGACCTCCTCTTCTGTTACCAGCTGTCACAGGATTTTCTCGCTGCCTCCCTTTTCTGTCATGTTAGGGCCTGGAGATTTAATCTGTCATTAAAAAATTAGCTTGCTTATAGGAAATATAATGGTCTTAAGGTCTTCAATGTCCCTTTCTCTGCTATTTTATGTAGTTTATATCAGACAAAAATTATACATGAAATCATAATAACTTAGAGCTACCAGTTAGGAACTGTCCCTACATTTGGACAAAAGTAGCTTTTCAAACAACTATGAATTTTATATGTTTCCTGATGGTCCTGGCTTCCTCCATTCTCTTTTCTCAGTATAGAAAAAGCATATAGATGTGCAATACAGCCCCTCATGTAGAGCCATGGGATTTAATATAAAGCAAAATCAAGATAAAATAATTAACTTGGATAAAAAGAAACAATAAAAGAGTATTTAATAGTATGTGTTATTGAACAGTCATGGGGAAAGGAAGGAATGAAAGAGAAAACTCTTTGGAATTTTCCTCAGTCCTTGAAGAGGTAACTATAATTAGTAGCTTCAGTTCAAGTTTATGGTAGATACCTGCCTCCCTGCTATAGCACAAGTCTCTATCTCTTTCTTTTTCTGTCTCTCTGTCTCTGCCTCTCTCTTTCTCTCTGTGTCCATCTGTCTCCAATTGTCTTTCTGTCTCTCTCTCTCTCAGCTCAGTTTATTAAATGGTCAAATGCTTGATGCTCCCTCTCCCATTTCTATTGCTACTTGGCTTATCATGTCCCAGAGGCTCATTTCTTCCTGTTTGTTCTTATTCTGACTGTGTGTCTTAAAAAAAAAAAACTCTCTAGAATGGGATTCAGGTTTGCTTCTAGGCTCATATGTCACCATAGTTCAAATCTTTTCTTCAGGCTAAGAAGAATGCTTGTCCTTTTGAATTACAAATTTCAGGGTGTCAATCAACTGCCATTACATGTTCAATCTAATTCTGAGTCTTCCCTTTGTCAGGGTATGCATCCCAATTTCCTTTCACAGGTCTTCATAGAAAACGAACCTAAGGAATTTTATTGTCATGTTTTCTCCTTCTTGGTGCAGTTTATCCTTTCAAAAAATATGGCCTCTAGAACTGAAATAATCAACCATTTGTACAGTGATCATAACAGAGTACAACTTCACTTTGACCACACTATGGCACTGGAAATCATTGGACACAAAGTAGTTCTTGAGTGAGAGAGAAAATCTCCTTCCTAGTTCTGGTTCCTATACCTCTTCAACACAGCCTTAGATTGTATTAGTACTCTCAACTATCACATCACATTGTTGACTCTTCTTTAGTTTACAATAAACCAAAAAAAAATTCTTGATCTTTTTTTTTTTCAGATGGTCTAATGCCTGGGCAAGCATCCCCTTTTTTGTATTTCTGAAATTGCCTTTTTGAAACCAAATATAAGACTTGATGGCCTCTGAAATTCCTTCTGCTGCTGAGATTTTGTGACTTTGTGCCCTGATCTCTGGAGGATAGTATGAGGAGAACTCAGACCTAGTCCAAAGCGAGAGAATCATTCCTGGCAAAAATGCAGTGGTGTTATTGGAACACTTTTCGGTCTTTACCAACCTAAACTTTAAGTATGAAAGGTGAGCCGGTAGTGGTACTTCTAATATTACACCATACGGCATGACTTTTATCGTTTAGTTGTTTTAGTCATGTCCAATTCTTTATGATCCCATTTGGAGTTTTCTTGGCAAAGGTACTGGAGAGATTTGCCATTTCCTACTCTGGCTCATTTTACAGACGAGGAAACTGAGGTAAACAGGGTTAAGTGCCTTGTCTAGGGTCACATAGCTAGTAAGTATCTGAGGCTGGATTTGAATTCAGGTCCTCTTGACTCCTGCTGATATGATCCATAGTATGGTACTACTCAACTGCCTTGAGGCATGTCTACGTGTCTTTAGTTTGGTTGGCCATATCCTTTGTCTTGAAGTAGCTGAGTTCCACTTGGTCATAGATCCATGTATAATGAAGTGTTGTGTATTATCTGCCTATTATACCAAGAGTTGACTATTTGGTAGTGATGGAGATAAATGGGGTATAATCTTGTCCTTCAGAACTTTCCACTAAACTCTGAAAGGGCTGTGTCATCTGAGATCCATGGTGAACTTGTTCAGTTGTATTTCCCATTTGGTGATTGTATAAGTGGTGGATGAACAACTCCAGAGCTTTCATTACAAGTACAATTTCCATTATGCATGGATGTTTGCAGTGAAGAACCTTTGACACAGGAGTTCATAATGATTTCCCTGCAGCAATTGTATCGAACTATCTGTTACAATATTTTCTCCTTACTTTTTGTTTAATGGCTATTTTTTTAGCAATAGGACAAGAAATACGTCAAGCAAGTAAACCCTGATGCTGTGGCCTTTCTAAATTAATAATGGCCAAATGGATTTCATTAAAAATTGTTTTAAAAAAAGCAGAAAAGAAAATGCTTCTGGGCTAAGAGCTATATGCCCAGTTTCTAACGCCTTCACATTTTTTTAATGGATGATTTATAACCCTCTCAGAAAAGAAGCTATAATGGAAATGCTGACACATTTTTAACTAGACCAGGATGAATTCTGCATATTTGAAGAAAGATACAAAGCAGAGGAAATAGAATGAATAGACAATACCATTCAAAACATGGCAAAAGACTTAGTGTTTACTCTGAAGAAAAGATGCTTGGTTTTCATTGTTTTGCATTTCACAAAGAAAGAATGTGTATGAGCATATGGTAGAGTGGAAGTAATAACAAATTATGTTTCAATGATCAATACTTGGTATATTCTTGGCACATGCAAGGAAGTCTTTGCCATCTCCTACAGTCTTTACTGTAAGGCACTGAACAATGCAGTCTCAAGAATTAAAATGAGGGTAATGGGGATGGGTCTCATTATGGGCATGAGTAAGCTGTAGGACTCTAACAAAGCAAAGAATTGCAGTGGAGAAGCTGTGTAAAGTGTATCATCCAAGAAACGTGTGAGTAAGAAGGAAGATGGAAAGGTAACCAAATGGGCGATCTGTAAGGCATGATGTGTTTTATCATGCTTTGATTTATTGCACTTCTCAGATATTTAGGTTTTTAAAAATTGAAGGTTTCTGGCAACCCTGCATCAAACAAGTCTATTGACACATTTCTTCTCCAGCAGCATGTGCTTACATTGTATCTCTCAGTCACATATTAGTGATTCTCACAATGTTCTGAACTTTTTCATTATTATTTTATCTATTGTGGTGATCCATGATCAGTGGTCTTTATGTTACTATTCTAATTGTTTTAGGATGTCACTACCTGCACCAATCTAAAGCAGTGAACTTAATCAATGAATGTCGTCTGTATTCTGACATTTTCCACTAACCTGTGTGTTTTCTGTCTCCCTCCCTCTCCCTGGGCATCTCTATTCCCTGAAATACAACATCAAAATTAAACCAAATGACAACCCTACAATGACCTCTAAGCGCTCAAGTGAAAGGAAGAGTCAAGTAATGAGTCAAATTTCGCTGTTGTCTCATTTTAAGAAACCACTACAGCTATCCCAGCCTTCAGTAACCATCACCCTGATCAGTCAGCAGCCATCATTGTAGAGGCAACACTCTCCACCAGCAAAAAGATTATGACTCACAAAGGCTGTGATGCTGATTAGCTGCTTTTTTTTTTTTAGCAATAAAGTGTTTTTAACTAAGGTAAGTACATTTTTAGACACAATACTATTGCACTTAATAGGCTATATAATGTATATAGTGTAAAAATAACTGTTTTATGTACTGAGAAATCAAAAAAAATCATGTGACTTGCTTTATTGTGATATTCACTTTATTGCAGGGATCTGAAACCTAACCTGCAATATCTGCAAGGTATGCCTGTATTCTTCAGTTGCATCTTTATAATGAATGTCAAGTAAAAGTGAAGAAAAACCTTGGCATATTTTGTGCAAGGACCTGAGGGGAAGGCATGACTAAGAGTTGCACAGGATGGGCAGGCACGGTCAGGTTGTGATCTTCATTATTGGAGGGAAATGCATACGTTGAGGAGAAAGTGATTCCATTTTAGAATGTTGGAAAGAATATTAGAAAACACATTGTTAGTAGAAAATCTTTAAGGGGCCATTTTATTCTATGAAATTTAGTGGCTTTAAAAATGTCAACAAATAGTAATTAAACTTTAGAGAGGGCCTTGACACATTTACATAAATACAGAAAGTAAATGATGGTGAAGGGACATGGAGATCATGACACATAAAGATTATTTACCCAAACTGGGAATTGTTAGCTGTATCAGCATGGTGGCTGCTAGCAGAGGTTCTTAGATCTGCTTTTCTAAAGGAAAGCAACTCAAAATGGGTTAACAGTCTTACTTTAATCAGTCAAACATATATCATTTACCTAGTTCAGGGGAAAAAGTCAGCACCTTGAACTTCAGAGAATACAAACAGAATACAAAACACAAGTTACAAGCAGATGGAGAAACAGATCAGCAGATAGGTTTCCACCATCTGACCATTACATCCATACCTATTCAGTTACCAGAGAGGGAAGCACCAGCATCTGGGTTTTTCAAAGCTGGGGGGCTCAACAGCTTCCCAGAGTCTCATCTGGCCAAATCACACAACTCTTTCCAAAGTGAGCCCCAAAGCAAAATCTCACATCAGGGCATATATATGGCCTTCTCCTGGCTCAGAGAATGTCACAACCTTCTTGACCCACTGCCCAATCACAAAGTAATAAGGCTGAAGAACAAGCCTCCCCCCACAGGCTCCATATGACCACATTCACCCTATTAGGGGGCAGAGTATGCTTTCAAACCAGGGAAGGTTCTCAGAGTCACTTAAGCCTATCAAAGGGCCTCGGGGCATGGAAGATCTTCAGATTCCCATAACATTAGCCTAGAGATATGAAGATGTGGTAACTACATCTAAATATCAAAAAGATTGTTATATGGAAGAGAAGTTAAATTTACTGTGTTTGATCCCAGAGAATACAGGTAGGAACCCTGGGTGGAAGTAGCTGCCATGACTGTATTTCAGTCCCTCGTGTCTCTTATAGATTATGGTCATCCTTTTCTATTGAGTCTCCCTGCCTCAGTTCTCCTCACTCCAGTCATCTTCCGTATTATTCTCAAATTGATTTTCAGGGCAGATCTGACCTTTGTACGGTAGTACTCACAGCAAAGTCCAGTGGCTTCCTAATGTCTCCAGGAGAAAATATAAACCCTTCTGTATAACTTTTGAAATCTTTTGCAACCTAGATACTTGTAATTATTTACAAAATTATCTACCTGTTCTCTGTCGTTTAGCCAGACTGACCTCTCTGTTCCTTATACGTGACATGCCACCTGCCTTCTTTATGCCTTTGCACTGAATCTCTAGGATATTTGGAATTAATTCCCTCTTTACTTTCTCATAGACTCCTTCTCTTCCTTCAAAACACAGTGAAAGTTCCACCTTCTTTATGGTAGCTTTCCTGATCTCTACCAGCTGCTAGTGCCCTCTCTCCCTAATTACTCTGTATTGATTCACATTTATTCTCTCTACCTTAATATATTTACTTTTGTCTTCCCTTATTAGCATGTAAATAGCTTGAGAGCAGTATGAACAAAGTATGAGGGAAGGGTGAACTGGTATGGTTATTATAACATACTCTCATCTGAGGCATGCCTACATGCCTTCATATTGACCATCATTTGACTTGTCTGTAGTAGTCAAGAGTTCCACTTGGTCATAGACCCGTGTATAATTAAGAGTTGTGTATTATCCACCTATTGCATCAAGATTTGATTCTTTGCTGGTGATGGAGATAAATGGGTTATTTTCTTGTGCTTTAAAACTTTTAGCTGAACTCCAGAGATGCTGCATGATTTCCGATCTGCCGTGAACTTGTTCCGTCCCACTTCCCATTTGTTTTATTGTCTGGATTTGTATATCCATGTCTAGTATATTTCCTGGAACATACTAGGTGCTTAATAAATGCTTGGTGGTTGATTGATCATGGTACAAAAGGACTGAATGGAACGATAAATGGGATCATTGAAGTGAATGAAATGAAATCATTGAGCAATGATGATGGAAGAAGATGATGAAGTTTCAAAACTACAGTGTAGCCAAAACTCCAAGGCATAGTGCCTTGCCACTCTCATTCCTGATCCCGTGAGTCAGAGAGAGCATGACAAAGAGTAGGTGTCTGAAGGGAAGTTTTCAAGAAATGTGGGATCCTCAGTTTAAGAGTCAGATTTTAGTTAAAGTCAGGGGAAGGAATATTTCCTAGAAAATATGAGAATATTATACATTATATATTATAATGATGTAAACAGAAAGGACAATAACAGTTTTATTATCCATGTTTTATATGTCTGTGTATATAATTGTAATAATGAATGTTGACCTCAGAGAAGAGTTTAGAAAATGTATCTACCTTTTTTTAATATAGAGATTTGGGAACTATGGGTGTAGAATGTTATCTATACTGTTAGACATAATCGATTTGTTAGTTTTGCTGAATTATTTTTTTCCTCTTTTTAAAATTATTGTTAGAATGTATTACTAACTGCAAATGGATGGGAAAAGGGCTATCTTTGGAAATAAACGTGATCTAAGAAAGTTATTGATCATTCTTTATTCTGGAGAATAGAAGACTTTGTAGCAATGTTGAAGCATTTTAGTATTTTTTATGTAGAAACAGGATTAGACTTATTCATACTGTCCCTCGGGATGAGAACTAAGACCAAATGAATGAATAAGGGAGAAGTTTTTTAATAGTTTGAACTGTTCCAAAATGGAATGGAAGGTAGTACATTCTTCACCATCAGAGGCTCTCAAGCAGAGGCTACCTAACCTTGTGGGGGTGATATTGTAGAAAGAATTCATGACTTAGGTTGTCAGTGGGGGTTTGAGTTCATTCTCACTGATGAAATCACAGGTCTGACCTCCTCCACAAATGTTAGGGAGATGATTTTAGATATTCCAAAACAGCGTCAGCGAGGATAAACTGATTGTAGGACAAACGAAAGAAGAACAGCAGAGATTATATTTAGAAATCAGCAGTTCAAAACAAGTTGAAAGCAGTACTCATGGGTTCTATAAAGCTGTTGAACACTTTGTAGAGTATGACTGATAAATTAATTTAGATTTTAAATTTGGTTTAAAGTCCACACTCAAAATCAAGAAAACTTTTTGTTTTCATCTCCTCTTTGTCTGTCATTATGTTTGACTCTATGGATATAAAAATGTAAGTGAAAGAATGCCTGCTCTCAAAAAGCTCATATACTATTAGAATGGGACTTAATAAACTCCTATTGGCTCTGAATTTTCTTTAGTCTTTCATAAATCAAGATCTGGTGCTGCTTCATCCAGATATCTAGAACAGTGTGTCACTATAAGAAACATGCCCACTGAATCATTCCCATCAGTCTTCTCTATCCATTCAGACTGACCATACCCATGATGTTGGATAATAATAACTCTCAGGAAATCAGATTTTTTTCCATAGTATAGCTGACAAGCAAGATCAACCAAATGATTTTAATATACAGAGATAAATTCAACCTCACAGGTGTCACAAGGTTGTTAGCATGGAATTTGCTTTTTGAATATGGCACTGGAAGGGTATGAGATATCCAAAAGAGTCATTCAGGTAAAAGTGATGGCAGAATATATGAAGAGAGACGATCAAATGAGGAAAGGGACAAACTCAAGTTGGCAAATATGGCATTAAAAGTGATATTCTTTTCTGGTAGGAGTACATTAAAAGGAAATAATAGGTGATGGGTTCAGGAAGGAAAATATGAACCTGGAATGGAGGTTCAGCATCATAGTGATGGAAGAGGTACCTAGGTACTGGAGGACTCTTCTAGAACAGCTGATGAATCAGTTGTTGGCTTTAATGGTAACTTCATTCTTCTAAAACTGGAGAAAGCAATATGGGAATTGATATTCTGGATAAGAGAGGTGAACATCTTGGCTATGGCAACTTCTTCTGATCATTTATTCAAATATCATAAAGTTTGATCTATGCATCAAGGAAACTACCAATCCTTTAAATCCAGAAATTAATCCATGGAAAGGCTTTGAGGGCTAGTGAGCAGGATGGGAAGGATTTGAAAATGACACAAATATGAATCATTCAAAAAATTAGCAAGTATTTATTTAGTACCTACCATATGTGGGCACTCTGCCAGGCGCTGGAAATTCAAAAACACAAATGAGGCAACTCTTGCCTTCAAGGAACTTCCATTTTATAGGAAGAATGTGTTCATACAAGTTTGTAGAAAATAAATTCACCACGGACAAATAATTAGGGGCATTTAGATGGACAGATAGGTGGCACAGTGGATAGAACACCAAGCCTGGAGTTAGGAAGACCTGAGTTCACATCTAACTTCAGATGTTTAGTACCTGTGTTACCCTGGGCAGGTCACTTAACTCTGTTTGCCTCAGTTTCCTTATCTGTAAAATAATTTGGAAAAGTAATGGTAAATCTCTCCACTATCTCTGCCAAAAACCCCAAATAAGATCAGGAAGATTTGGAAATGACTGAACAACAACAGTAAATGATAGAGAGGACAGAACACCAGGCCTAGAGTCAGAAACACTTGAGTCCAAAGCCAGCCTCAGATATTTAACTAGCTATGTGACCCTGGGAAAGTCATTTAGCCTGTTTGCCTCAGCTTCCTCATCTATAAAATGTGGACAACAATGACACCTTCCTTCCAGTTGTTGTGAGGGTCAAGCAAGATAATAATTGCAAAGCGCTTAGCACAGTGCCTGGCACATAGTAGGACATATATAAATGTTAGTCACAGTTATTAGCTCTTATTGGCAAATTCAACAGCTGGTAAAAGGATGAAGAAAGGCCAGATACAAAAGGCTTTGCTTAAGCTGAATTTTGGTGGAAACTAGGACTTGTAAGAATTAAAGGCAAGGAGAGAGGCCATTCTATGGTTCTAATAATTTACTAAAGATGTAATTAGCATTCATCTTTTTCATAATTACTCTAGGAGAGAAAATAGAATCCTCAGACCTGAGTTTTGATTTCAAGTTACTCACATTCAGGTCTGGAAGACTGATAGCCTTTAAGCAAAGATGGATCATCAGCTATTATGGTTATTGTAGAAGGAAGACTTCTTGAATAGGAGACTGGAATAGAGGAGGATCGAGGTCTCTTTCAATTCAAATACAACAAAATTCTACTACTGCACCTGACTTTTCTAAGGTTTTACTGTTAGATATATTGAACTGTTGCTAAAAAAGAAAAGAATTATCCCAGGCACCCAATTAAATAGGGCATAGCAAACTGCTGGAAGCATTGACTAGTCTAGCAGGTGGACAGCATGTCTGGCAGAAGCTCAGGCATCAGCTAGCCAAACATGGGTGGCCAACATTCTAGATACCCCAGTAATAAACAGAAGTGCCAAATAAGTAAATGATTTAACTCAATCCTGGCAGCAAGTTGGTGGATAACCAATGGGATTGTTGCATAGACAGGTGATAAGATATAATGTATAATTGCAGGATTTTTGGCATGCTGGAGATTGTACTCACTGAGAGGTTGAGTAGACAATTCCTAGACACTTCTGAAATCTATAGGCTATAGGTTAGATTCTTTCCAGAGATACTGTTTATTTGATTCTTATGCTAGTGAAAATTCTGTCGTACAAAGTGACAGAGTTTTAGAAGGCAAAGATTTTGTGAAAATATTGTACATGCTGACAAAAAATTCACAAGGTCAATGTGACTAAGACATGTTAGAAGTGACCCTGGGCAAGACACTTACCTTCTGTGGGCCTCAGTTTGCTCATCTGTAAAATGAAAAAGTAGCATGTCATTCAGATACCAGCTGAGCATTGAAAGAGACCCAGAAAGACTCATGGTGATTTAATTACTCCAATCAACATTTCATAGAATTGGAGAATTTGGAGAAAGATTGGACTTTTGGAGTCCCAATCATTCATTTTACAAAAGAGGAAAACACTAAGGAACAGGAAAAAGCTATTATAGTAAAAGAATCAGAATTTGAGGGCAGCTAGGTGGTGCAGTGAATAGAGCACTGGCCCTGGAATCAGGAGGACCTAAGTTTAAATCCGGCCTCAGACACAACACAAAAATTAGCCATGTGACCTTGGGCAAGTCACTTAACCCCAATTGCCCTCCAAAATGCAAAAAAAAAAAAAAAGAATCAAAATGTGAGAATAGCTCTTCTGATTCCAAAATTCAGAGTTGTTTCCACAGAACCATACTCAATTGCCTGCAATTTATATAGTACTGTGCTAGGTGCTAGATACAGAAAAGCATTAAAGAAGGGCTCTGCCTTCATGGCACTTAAATTCTTTGGGCATTGGGATGCCATACAATATACACACCCAGGAGTTAATCCAAAACTATTGGTGTTTTAAATCTTGTCTGATTTTACCAGTATAGGGAGCTTTTCGTGAGGAACTTTCTCTATCAGTTCAGATCGCCCCTTTGTCTTTGTCTTATGGTCTTTGAGAATTACCCAGGAACAACAAAAGGCTAAATGACTTCCCAGGACAGTGTGAGTCAGAGGCAAGTGGTGAACTTGTTTTTTGACTTGTAGGTCACATCTTTGACTTCTATATCACAGTGTCTCTCACATACAAAGTAAGGCAATGTAATTTCAAAAGGAGAAAGCACTAAAAACTGGAGTATTTGGCGGGGAGTGTCAATAAAGACTTCACATAGGAGATGGCATCTGAATCAGTGCATTTAAGAATGCTAAATTAATATAGACTTACTAGGTGGCTCAGTGGATAGAGCACCAGGACTAGAATCAGGAAAAGCTAATTTTAAACCCAACCTTAGATACTAACCGTATGACTATGGGCAAGTCACTTAACCCTGTTTGTCCCAGTTTCCTCGTCTGTAAAAAATGAGCTGCAGAAGGAACTGGCAAACCACTCTAGTATCTTTGCCAAGAAAACCCCAAAGGGAATCAGAAAGAGTCAAACATGACTAAACAACAACAAACACAAAAAAATTAAGCAAGAGTTTGTTTGAATTAAATTCCTTACTTTTTTTTTCGGGGGGGGGGGAAGGCAGAGAATATTAAGTTTTTCACAAAAACTGAATCTTCTATAAACTCCTGCCAACTTGATAAAAGGGACACTAACCACACTAACCTTCTATTGAAGGCTATAGAAATATTTATATTCCCTCGCTGGGAGCATGGCATCAGAACAGATTTCTGTTGCTTCTTGAGAGAAGTTTTTGTGCATAGCCAGAAAATGGCAGAAACTCTCCCTTTTCTAGATATATTTGGCTGGGATGGATACGAGATCTGTCACTTCCATTCCCTGGTATCCCCAGCAAGACTATCAGAAAGGCAATGAGAGTAATTAAAGCATAATGTCATTTCCTGATAAAAACAAAAATCTGAAACTGGTTGAGAAACGAAAGTCATTTTTAAACAATGTGCTCGATTCTTTTCATTGGTATCTAGTAGACTGCTGTGAGTTTCAGGGTTATCATGAGTTATAGGCATATGGGCATACATTCTTTATTTGTATAATGTATCAGACATTCCTACTCTTTTCATATATCCTAATGTTCATCTTGGCAAATCTGATTGACTTCTCCACCAACCCCTGTGATTCATCTTCTCCAACTTGATAGGGCTGGCCCCCTGCTGACAGCTATATATTGCCCTCCTGCAGTTTCATCCACCTGTTTAGAATTTACATCCAAAATTCATCTAAAACATACCATTTTGTCCTCAGAGAATAGTACATTAATAAACTTACAAGTTCTTGATGAACTCAATCTTTTCTGAGGTTATTAGAAAGTTTGGATTCCCCCAAACCCGGGAAATGGAAACAGCTAATGGTCACCTCTCCCTTAAAGCAACAGGTTACATCTTTCTATTGACAGGTCCCAAAAATATTTCCTCTTAAAACACACCATGCAACAAACTCAGGGTCAGGCACAATTGGGCTATGAGCTGTAGCTTTGGAGTTGATTTGTGAGAGGAGTCAGAAATTATTTCTTCCCTCTTGCATTATGCATTCTTACTGAAGTGCTCGGCTTCTGGGTCCACCACTGGCCTCCTATATGCATCACAGCCCAGGGCACAGTTCAGCTTTCTCCCTCATTCCTTATGTTAGACAAATTACATTAGCATACATTACTTTGCAATGAGTTTCTTTTTTGGATTGATTTAGTCCAAGCTTACAAAGTCCTTGAATACATCAGCTTCACTCATTAATTTCTGTTTTCTGTTTCTTGGGGTACCTAGGTGTGTGGGAGAGATGAGATTGTTTCTTTAATTGAATCAGAAAACTGAGGCTGCTGGAGAGAATTCTGTGGAACAGTTGCATGCCTTCCCAAATGACAAACAGGCATCTGTTTCCCTAGATGTCAAAACAATGATAGGGAAGCTACAGCAAAAACATATAAAAGTGTGTTGGGTGTTTTTGAGACGCAGATCCGGCCCTTATTTAAATACATCTGAAAAAAACCTGCCAGGAAAATATGTGAATTATCTTACATCCAGAATGCTGAAGTATGGAAAGGACCACCAAACAGAGAGACAGAGACAAAGTGAGAAAGACAGATACTATTATTATTGCTTTTACAGAAGAGAAATCGAGGTGATGCCTTGGATACGACAGCTGTATAATGCATCCATGGCTATCTCTTTAAATTACCCACTCTGGTTTCTTTCTTTAACTCTATTTTTGGCTTACCTGGATCCATTTAGACACAGACTTCCTTATCTCTGTATCAGAGCATATTTCTGGTTTTGTTACCTGTGTTGTTCCAAATGCCTTCATTTATGGTACGTGGCCAGGGACCAATATGGTCCGGGGTAAACTATGTTTATTATTTCTTCCTGTTCAGTACACAAGTTACAGGAAGGATAACTCACCTTCCCCTGCCACTTCCCTTCAAAAATAGTGTTTGAATTTATTATATAAAAGAGGACAGATTTTGAAAAAGGGATTGTTTAAAGTGTCAATATTTCCTATCCAGAATTGCAAAACATTTAAATGTAATTAAGTATTAGGATTAATTTGTTAATCCGTATATTTTCCCTTGTCCATTCAAGAGATGGATCTCTAATTAAATTTCCCTTTGGTCACACTAATGAAAACAATATCGTCTACAACTCTCCCCATAGTCAGCATGTGTGGATAGCTGTGATAAGGCAGGATAATTAGAGGATTAATAATTGGCCTTTTCTTGAGGCTGAAAGCTGTGTACTGCAGAGAAGTTCATTGAGTAACTTGAAATCACATCCATATGGCCCATGTTGTGTCCCGTGGCTTCTAAGGATTCCAGACTCCCTCCTTCCTCTCAAAAGGGTAACAAGTATAGCATGGCTACATAATTGTTTCCTGTTTTCTCCTTTTGTGTTTTACATAGTTCTCCCACTGCCATCGGCAAGAAACTCAAGTAATTCTGTGATGATAAGAATAAGGACTGAGTCTTCCAAGTCCTTAGTATGAGGAACTCACAGTCAGCGCAAACTTCCTCTGTCATTATGAGTCATCTTCTCTACAAATTGGCTGCCCAGGGCATTCAGAGATAAAGTTACTTATTCAGGTTCAAACAGTCAGTATGTGTCAGAATTGGGACTTGAACTAAGGTTCTCTTGGCTTTTGGAGGCCTTCTCTCCATCCACTACATCAAGCTGACTCTCTACAACTTGAATAAAGGGCAGGAAATACAAAATGATTCCGTGATAAAGATTCATTCAGTTCATTTCAATTCATTTTTTGAATTCAGGTCAATTTTATTCAATTAAACACTTATTTAAATGCCATTGGAAATGACTCCTGGTGCTGGGGATATAAAGACAAAATGAAAAACAGCACTCCCTCCGCCTTGTTCTTAAAGAGGTTAAATGGCGGTGGTAGGTGGGCGAGGAGCAAGGGAGACTGTATATATTGGGCAAGACCAGTGATTTCATTGATATTGGGAAATCCCAGTAAGGAAATTCCCTTTACCAATGAAGATCAACCACTGGGGTGATTTGTATTAGAAAATAACCTGGGACACTGAGAGATTACATGACCTGTTTAGAGTCACACAGTAGTTAGTGAATCTACTAGCATTTATTAAATGCCTACTATGGGCCAGCCACTGTGCTAAATCCTGGGAATACAAAGAAAAGCAAAAGACAGTTCCAATTTTCGGGGGCCTTATATTTCATGCAAATAGCTACATACAAACAAAACTAGCAATAATAGTTAGTTAATATAGAAAGCTACCAATTTTTTTTTTTTTTGCTCTAGCACTGCCCTGCATCCCTGTCGGTCCTGCCTTGCTTCCCATCCTACACCTTGAAATAGCTTATCTATTATGGATTTCAAGTGTTCTTCTCCATGGGGTCCAATGTTCAACATTTCTCTATTTCTGCCATGGGGTGGTATTCCTAAGTCTCTCCCATGACCAAATGAAGTTGTTTTAACAAGGTGATCTGAATATTCATTTTATGCTACCTAGCACATTTTGTGAAACTTAGCTCAAATTTCCAAATCCCTCCCTAATCCAGGCACAATAATCAAACTGTAGAATCATTCATTTGGAGCTGGAATAAATCCTAGAGGCCATCCACTTTAACCCTCTCCCTTTGGACATTAGGAAACTGAGACTAAGGGAGATTATAGGCTTGCCCAAGATCACATGTATCTTAGATTTATAACTTGAAAGAAATTCAGATACTATCAGGTATAACACTCTCATTTTATAGATGAATAATGTGAGACTGAGAGGCTATGTGACTTGTCCAGAGTAACAAAGCAAATCTGAGGTAGAATTTAAATTCAGGTCTCCTTGATGCCAATGTCCAGTGCTCTATCAATGGTGCTAGCTAGCTGGGTGAGAGGAGGATTTGACATGGCTTTTTCTACTATTCTGCATTGCTTCCCAATGAGATAATGTACACTATAATATAAAATTATTACTAAAACACTAAGATTTTCTTCTGCTTTATTCTCTATAGGCCTATGAGATTCATATGCTCTACCAAGAACAATGACATAGTAGGCAAAACACTAGACTAGGCAGACAGGAAAATCTAAGTGAAAATCCCTCCATAGACACTTATCAGCTATGTGCCCCAGGCAAGTTATTCAACTTCTTTGCCTCAGTTTACTCATCTATTAAATGGGAATAATAATGCAACCTACCTCACATAGAGAGATGGATGTGAGGATCAAATGAGAAAGTACATGTAAAGAATTTTTAAACCTTAAGCTATTTTATGAATGTGAACTATTGTTTCTGGTCTTTTTTTTTTTCCTTTTGGAGGTAGGGAGGCAGGGCAATTAGGGTTAAATGACTTGCCCAAGGTCACATGGCTAGTAAGTGTGTCAAGTGTCTGAGGCCAGATTTGAACTCAGGTCCTCCTGAATCCAGGGCCAGTGCTCTATCCACTGCACCCCCTAGCCTCCCCTGTTTCTGCTCATTTTTTAAGGAAAGAGAACTGCCTGACAGTATACTTAAAATGGGGCAGTTAGGCGGCACAGTGGATAAGAGTGCCAGGCCTGGAGTGAGGAAGACTCATCATCCTGAGTTTAAACCTGGCCTCAGACACTAGCTAGCTGTATGACCCTCAGCAAGTCACTTAACTGTGTTTGCCTCAGGGTCCTCATCTATAAAACAAACTTGAGAAGAAAATGGCAAACCACTCCTATATCTCTACCAAGAAAACCTTAAATGGGGTCATAAAGAGTTGGACATGACTGAGATGATGCAACAACATACTTAACATGAGAAATTATTTTCTTTCTTTCAATTCCTTCCTTTCTTCCTTCTTTTCTTCCTTCTTTCTTTCCTTCTTTCCTTCCTTCCTTCCTTCCTTCCTTCCTTCCTTCCTTCCTTCCTTCCTTCCTTCCCTCCTTCCTTCCTCTGGACCAGGCTTAATGTACAGTTACCATTCACAGGACAAATCCTACTGCTGATTGACATGGAAACTTTGACCTGCTCCATTTCTGATCTGGGTCTTTTGGCCCCTCCTTAGGCAGACTTGTGACTCACACTCTCAGGGGCTCACCATTTTATGTGGAGAGCAGATCAGTTTTAGCTCCACTGTACCACAGAACTCCCTAGCTCAAGTAGTCCATGAGCCTCAGCCTTACCCAATATCAGGCCACCTGATCATTTTTTTTTCTTTTTAAATTTTCTTTGATTTTCAAATGAACACGAATATATTTTTTCTCCTTTCTACTCCCTTTCATTTAAAAGAAAGAAAAAAAGAAAACCCTTCTAACAAATATCCATAGTCAAGTAAAACAAATGCCCAAATTGACCATCTCCAAAAATGAATCTCATTCGGCATCTGGAATTCATCCTTTCTTTGTCAGTAGGTGGGTAACATAGATTATCATCAGTTCACTAGAATCACAGATGGTTATTGCATTGACCAATTCTCACATAGCTCTGGATAGCTAAGATGTCTTCCTCTGAGAACTCCCTCTTCATATCTTTTGGCCATTTGTCATTTTGGGGATAGCTTTTATTCTTATAGATGTCAATCAGTTCCTCGTCTATCTTTTAAAAAAATATTATCAGTTTTGTTGATGTGTTTTGTTTGTGCATTTCTAACATTTATAGATCAATCGTGCTTTGTAATAATACAGGGACCTCAATGGAAAGTTCATTCAACATTTCACATTGGTGACATACCTACTTCTCTATTTAACAAAAATGTCAGAAATCTATTTTATCTCCCTCCCATTCTCATCTCATTTAAAAAAAATAGGAAAACAATTTCTTGTAATAAATATGCAAATTCCCTGAATGTCTGTATACTATTCCTCCATATTGCTTCTTTTATCAAGTGACTGTCTTTCTATAGAGAAATAACCATGTGGCATAATGGATAGAGAAATAGATATGGAGTAAGGAAGCTTTGAGCTCACATCCTGCCTCAGACAATTATTAGTTATGTGACCCCAGGTAAGGCACTTTTTGTCTCTATTTGCCTCAGTTTCCTCATCTGTAAACTGGTAGTAATAACAGCACCTCCCTCCCAAGGTTGTCGTGAGGATAAAATGCTTTGCAAGCCTTAAAAGGCTCTATAAATACCAGCTATTATTATAAGACATTTTGGAGGCTGTATCTCTGTTCTCTTAATTGTTCCTCTAATTTTCTTAAACTCATGAACACTTAAACATATATATGAGGTTTCTTCCTCTGGGCAAGTCATTGCTAGATGCCACAGCACATTCCAAAATTCTGATTCTGTCTTTTAAAGACCACCTAGGTTTGTATTGATTTTCTATCAATCAATGAGATTCCCTTTTTTATTCACTTAGAGAATCACACCCCATTAAGGAATCCCTTGGTAAATGTTTTAAGTTAGTTTAACTCCTCATATATTCTAGGTGGTGGTTAAAGATCAGTTCTGCTACATACAAACCCCCACACACATTATAACAAGGCAGTATGGCTTGGTTTGCAATCAAAAAGACCAGGGTTTAAATCCCTCCTTTGATACTTAATAGTTTTGCATCTTGGTGGAGTAATTTGACCACTTACACTTCAGGCAACTCCATAGCATCAATCTGTGATGTCATGGGTCAGTGTAATCTGTTCTGTGTTGGTTGAAGGAGTCTGCTAGGCTAAATCAGTCACACAGTCTTCAAATCTAAGGTGTAATATCCAACACTAAAGGCAGAGCTGGAGAAATGATAGAAAAACAAAGAGAGGCCCTCTATGTTTATAACTTCATCTCCTGACACTCCCTTTAGTTTAGCTACTTCTGTGGCAGAGAATGCTTTTAATGAGTATGGTGATCTATGCACAATGCCAAAACTTAAAGTTAATAATTTATTGACCAATCAAAGTGATTATATAAGATAAATTAAATGGATAAATGTCCTAACCAGGTTTCGGTTATGAATAACTCATATTTATGTAAACTTTCAACTTTGTAAAGTGTCTTCCTCATAATAGATAGCTAATAAAGTATTATTATCTTTTTTATGGTTGAATAGTCTGAGTCTCAGAGAATTTCAGTGCTTTTCTCATGATCTCATAGGTTTTTTTTTGCTGTTGTTGTTCAGTTGCTTCACTTGTGCCTGACTCTTTGTTAACCCATTTGGGATTTTCTTGGCAAAGATACTAGAATGATTTGTCATTTCCTTCTCCAGCTCATTTTACAGGTCCACAAATGTAGGCAAACAAAGGGTGACTTGCCCAGGGTCATAAAGCTAGTAAATGTCTGAGACCAGATTTGAACTCAGATCTTCCTGACTCCAGGCCAGCTCTCTATCTGCTGTGGCCCCCAGGTGCCCATGATCTCATTGCTAAATAACTCAAATCCACATACCCTCTCTCTAGATCTGTTATATCTGGCATGAAATTGTTTTCTACTGGCTAGTATGAATTGCTCTATTTCAACTCCATATTATTAGCATTTTTTTCATATTTTCAAGTCCCAAGTCTTCCTTTAAAAAAAATCTATTTATTCACACATTCTCATGGAAGTTTGGCCCTTAGTCTCTTCTTGTACAAGGATATCTTACCTTGTACCAATCAAGAAAATCATAAGCAAAAATACCTCCATAAAGAAAATTATATCTTCGATACCAATATCTGTTGTAGAGGATGAAGAATTAAAGAAATTAGATGAATTTCACAAGACTTTCCAATCTAATTCCATAACACCCTTCATGCTCAGTGACTTTATGACTAACTCCTGTTTTCTTTCACTGATATAATTACAACAAATCCAATTTTAATGCCCAACCAAGTTGATTATTTGGTTCTAGTTTCTATCAACTCCTGTTCAGTTATAAAATTTGAAGATTCTCCCAGATCTAGCTGCAGAATCTCTTTCATTAATATTTGTGGAAACCTAACCTACACAGGAGTTGCCTTGAGGACAGAAGATGTATTATTCTTATTTGGGGTTATTTAATTGTTTAATATTCCTTTTGCTATCTCTATACATTAATATTTATTAGCATTATCTAGTTGGAGCTTTATACTTGGGGATATATTTTTTGGCATCATTTACATAGTTAGTACTCATGATTTCCAATGTGCTTAGCAAACTGGACGATTAATCTCAGTAAGTAAAATGTAAACTAAGTAGAGTTAAAAATGAGGAGGTAGGGCTCAAGGACACCTGAAGTACATAGAGTTTTTTTTTTAAACTACAGGCTAGCAAAGTAGATTGATTGCTCACGGGTTTAGGAATGATTTAGGTTTCACTTAAAAACTTAAGGTTTGTATTCAATAGTTGGGTGACATATAAGGCTTCCTTTTGCTTTCTCTAGTCTTTCACCAGATATTGCCATGAAAAGGACAAGAATTCTGTGACACTCTTTACGAGTTTCCTGTGAACTACAAAAGTATAATATACACTGGGCTATGTGTCTATTTGCAATTATAGTTCTAATTCTGTATGCCTATTAACTGCCTTTTCCTTCTATTTGTATGCACAGCTTATAAAATAATCTTATTGACTCTTTTATTATTCAACATGTTAATTTAATATTTTTAAAAAATTAATAAAATATAAATAGAAAAGGAAGAGAGATTGCTTTACAATTCAATGAGAATCATATAAATATTCAAGGTTTTCAAAGACAAGATATTGGAAGGGGATATTTTAGGCATATGAAGATTTATTTTTCACATACCTGAAAAAATGACCCATAAGACACAAGCTGTCTTTGCTACCAGGATTTTGAGGTAGTAGGAGGTGATGGAAATTCATTTGAAGGCACTTATTGTCAGTGGGTGAGGGAGAGGAGGAATGAGTTATCTGCATTGTTAAACAGCTGTTGGCACAAGGGATCACTACTCTACTCATCTATTCTCCGAACAAGGTAAAATCTTGAAGTCAAAAATATTCAACCTTAGTCTTCTCTCATTTTCTAGAGTGAAAATGTCAGGTTATGCCTCCACAGGAATTGTTTCCCAGGATGATCAATGAGACCTCTGGGCTGGAAGCATTGCTTTCATAATGCTCTTTCTTGGGTTCAAGGTCCTGGACTGTTTCCCTCAGGATCTGAGGAGCAATGGTGATCAAGGTGGGGATGGTGGTTTAATTTTCCCTGCACATATTATTTCCCATCTCTCCCAGAGGGTGCCTTGTTGCTTCAGTTGAGCTGGCTTTGCAGCTCCTAACAGAGAAGAAATCGTAGTTATTTTAGAATCCTCTGCAAGTAGCTAGGTTGTAGCCTAGAGAGGGCCTAGGTGAAACTAAATACCATACCCCAAGAAAATATAAGAAGACATTATATGTGATTACAGCTCCAACCTGGTTTATTTAATAAAATTATTGACTCCAAAGACTGGGGAATAGATATAAGGAAGGATTCATCATGGAAATCCTTGACCAATTCTATGGGTTCCTGGATTGAGCTAAGGAGATGAAAAGACATGGGCCCTTGTTTGGGGATAGCTCTCAGGGCATCTCCAGGTGGAGTATGGGCATATCCACTGATAACTTGCTGATAGTTAACAAGGGATTTGAGATGATCATCTGGATGGATTTTAGGAAGGTGGACTCTGACCCCTTCTGTTTGATCTATGAAAGTGAGTAGATCAGACTCTGAGAGGACAAAATAGCATGTAGTACAATTCATTTGCTCTTCCCTCTTATTTCCACATCAGGCCACTTGTGCTCTGTCCAATATCTTCATTCACCCCACAACCTTGGACTCCACCCATCAATCCTCGGCTCTCTCAGGTGAGCAGTCATCTTATCTTGACTGGATTCAGGCTAACAACTATTTGCAGACATTTCTATCTACAACCGGTCTTTGTGCTCATCCCAACTGTCCTCCCTTTCCAGTTTCCCTTTATGTTCCAGCACTTAGCACATTGCCTGATATATAGTAGATGCTTAGTGATTGATTACTCATTGTCTTCCCACATTATAATGTGAGATCCTGAAAGGCAGATACTCTACTTTTGATTTTATTTGTATCTATAGAATTTCCCACAATGCCTGGCACATAGTAAGGAATTAATAAGTGTCCTATCTATCTCTTTACCTATCTATAAATCTGATGCAGGGAGGGAAGTATGCCCATGCTCATGAACTTCCCAGAAATTCAGGTGATGGTGACTTGTGGCAGAAGTTAATGACTACACATAACCTGAAAGGAAAGATCCCAAGAGTAATTTTCCCCAGGTCAACAGCTGGTAGAAAGTGAGATACTTATAAATTTCTTGCAGGAACTCATGATAGAGACTAACATGCGTGTACCTGCACACAGTCTGAGGGAGGAGTTCATAGACAATATTTGAAAATGTCAAACTCCTATAGGAGAATGGGGTATAATTTTAATTACATTGATAGCATGATGCAAGAATCTTGCTTTTCATACAGAGAAGGAAAATTTCCTAGACTGCACCTCATGTATAATAATGATTTTGAGAGATCATGGGCTGAACATTGCCTAATTTCATGAGTTTGAGCAGTGAGGGAGAATGTTTCCTTGGAATTAACTCAACAGCATGCTTCTTGTAGACTGAAGAGGACTAACAATGTGGCTTCTGTAGATAAAGGGCAAGACACATGATGGGTAGGGGTAGGGCGAGAGATTCATACCTTGCTACCCCGCTACTATTACTATGCAATTCTGATGGGAAGAGAAATACGTGCTCAGCAGCTTCCAGAGTATGTTTGCCTTCTGAGAGGATCCTAAGACACAGCGTGACACTATAATTCTTATTTGTTTATTTATTTGGTATTTTATTTTTCCCAAGTTCCATGTAGAAATAATTTTTAAGATTCATTTTTAAAACTTTGAGTTCCAAATTATCTTCCTTCCTCCCTCCCAACCTCCACCCACTCCCGTTGGCAAGCTATTCAATATAGGTTATACATGTGTAGTCATGCAAAACATATCCATAATAGTCATGTTGTAAAAGAAAACATGGACCAAAAAAAAAAACCTCAAGAAAATAAAGTTTAAAAAAAGTATGCTTTAGTCTGTATTCAGACACTATCATTTCTCTCTCTGGAGATGGACAGCATTTTTCATCATAAGTCTTTCAGAGTTGTCTTAGATCATTGTATTGCTAAGAATAGCTAAGTCATTCACAGCTGATCCTCTTACAATATTGCTGTTACTTTTTACTCAGTATATTTCACTTTGCGTCAGCACATGAAGTCTTTCCAGGTTTTTCTGAGAACATCTTGTTCATCATTTCTTATAGTAAATAGTATTCCATCATAATCACATACCACAACTTGTTCAGCATCCCCCAATTGGTGGGCATCCCCTCGATCTCTACTTCTTTGCCCTGAAAAAAATGCTGCTATAACTTTTTTACTCTTGGTTTACTGTGACTGGGGTCGTGCTGGACTGGGTTCCACTCTTACCCTTTTCCTGCTGACATTCCAAGTTGTCTTGGGCTGGAAATTTGTTTCACTCAGTATTTTTGTGGGTTCTAGAATTTGTAGAATGACTCTACATTTTAAAAATGTGTTTGGAGGGGTTTGAGAGAGACCTAAGATGAGTCTCCGCCATCTTGGCTCTGCTTTCAGCACTACAATTCTTGTTGGGATATCAGTGGTTCTACAGGAAAGAGGGGATTATTTGAGGCCATAAGGTTGCACCTATAGCAGTCCCAGGTTAATTTTCCTATGGGAAAAGTTGATGGATTGTTTTCTGTATCTATTTAGTGACTCATATTTTTTTTTCTTCTACTAAATTTTTTTTGTCTGTTGAAATCAAGATAACTCCATTTCTGATTTGTCTTTAACACACTGATTTAGTAAGATATAGAAATCCAAAATGCTATTCACATTTAGGACAACTTTCACGTGAGCTACACCATATGTATATTTAGCTTTGTTTTGTTTTTCTGGAGCAGGTGGGTATAATAAACTAAAGAGGGAAAACTGATGCTGAAGGGCCAGCCTCCAGAACTGAATGAGATAGATCTGTGTGAGCCCAGAGCCTTGAAGTGGGGGCTGGGCCATGGATTACATCAACAAAATGAAAGTCCTTGACTCTAATGATCACTAATTCACGGAGGAGTTTAATTGATTACAAATAGGAGACTGAAACAGCCCCTCAACTATCTCAGCCAGTACATGCTTGATCTTTTTAATAGCAAGGAGACATAACAACCAAGGAAGGAAGCAGAGGTCTAGAGTGCAGGGTCATTTGAAAAACATCATGGAGGAAGCTGATGGAATATTTTGAATAGCATGTATTTCTTTTATTTTTTTTTTGAAGGGCAATTGGGGTTAGGTGACTTGCCCAAAGTCACATGGCTAGTAAATGTGTCAAGCGTCTGAGGCTGGATTTGAACTCAAGTCCTCCTGACTCCAGAGTCATGTTCCATTAATTGCACCACCTAGCCTCCCCTAGCATGTATTTCTAAAACAATAAAAGAGAGTAGAGAAAATCTCCTCACCTCTCCCTTCACTTCCCCTCTTCTCTCTTCTCCTTCTCTCCTTTTTCCTCTTCTTTTTTCTCTTTTAGTTGAAATTGAAACCACTTTAAGCATTGGTTTCCATGAGAATGTCATTACATGTCAAAAATACAAAACTGAAAAAGCATTCCGAAGAATCTTCCCCAATTGGACATTTTCCTCTCATGTGCAAAGGAAGATTGTGAATGCCAACTCATTTTGCTTTTGATGCTTTAGGGCTATTATTTATTATTTGAATGAAAATGGAGATACAGCAATAGACTTTGATGATATGACATCCAATCATTTAAAACAGATGCATTCCCATCTTGGCAGCCTTGATGGTACTTAACTCAGATCTCTACAACAGCTCCTAAAGAAAAGCTGCAATGAGATGTTCAAACCTTTGGGTCAGCTTTGATTTAATCATCAAACTCAAGGATGCTGAAAATATTCTGTGGCCTACAGTCAATTCCAAGGGTTCTTATCCCAGGCAGCTCTGACAGAAATAACATCTTTTGTGGTAGCTGGCAAATAAATATGTTTTAAAGAAGGGTTACTTGCTATCTTCTGCAGCAACTGGCAAGTTTATCTTAATGAGCATGGTAGATATTTTATTAATTTCCATTGATAACAGCTCTGCTGATCTAATTGCTTTGCCCATCTCTAGCATCTGAAAAGGGAAGAGAAAGGATAATGTACTAACATACACTCTGCTCAGTCTTTGGTCACATCTGGTTGTTGGTCACATTGGACCTGAGGGAAGGTATATTTTCTGGAAAAAGAGAGAAAAACTAATAGGATGAGAGATTTAAACATGGATGGACCTTGGGGGTGGATAGTAAAACCCTTTCATTTTCAAATATGAGGAAACTGAGGAACTGACAGTTTGAGAGGCCAAGAAATAGTGTGGTGGAGCAGTAGAAAAGCTCAGGCTTTGGAGACAGATGAATTCGTCAATCAGTCAGCGTTTATATTAAGCGCCATGGATGTGCTAAACCCCACAAAGAAAAGCAAAATCATGAAAATCATTCCTGCCCTTAGAAATCGACATATACTAAAATGGAGATAAAGACTTTGATTCAAATGCTGACTTTGCCACTTCTACCTGTATGACCTTCTTGAATCACTTAACCTCTCCTGGATCTAGTTTCCTCATCTGTTAAAAAAGGGGATTGGATTAAGCAACTTCTATTATCCCTTCTAGTTCTACTACAGCATGCCCAGAATAACTTTAATTTAAATAGTGGCAGAGACAGGATTCAAACCCAGGTCCTTTGGTTTTAGAGCTCTTTCCATTATACCACCCTACCTTCTGCAAGATTTCCAGGCTTTATATGGATGTATGTTGAGCCAATCCTTAGATGTCCTTTTCAGTACCATCCTGGACAGCAAGCTCTTTGACCTGACACTCTTCACACACAGAATACCCCAAGAACAAGTAGAGGGGTTACTGTCCCTGAAATTGGTTACCCTATGCATTCCAGAGCCATGCTTATACAGTCTCTCCTCTGCCTGCCCATCTCAACCCACCCCCGTGCTACTGAAGCACATCAAGAAAACTTGGAGTAGAAGTCAGATGTCACCAAAGCTATCATTAGCCCTTGTTACCTGAACACTGGGGTGCAGAGAGGCAGGAGGGGGGATAAGGGAATGGCCTCAAATGCACCTGTTATTAATAGGCACTCCCATGAGCAGTATCTTCTTTTATTATTTTGTTTCAAAATTCTCTGAAACTGAAGTTTATTCTAATACAGTGGTACAGAGAGTGTTACTGAAATCAGATCCACTTAGGACAGGCACCAGCTCCGTTTATCAAAGCAAAGTTGTTGCTTTTGCTGCTGCTGTTTCTATTGCTGCTGCTGCTGCTGCTGCTGCTGTTACTGCTGCTTTTGTTGCTATAGTATTTTTTTTTTACTGTTATCAGCTTTCTGTCCTTCCTTTATTTGCTTAAAAAAACCATTCTGCCTCTTTAAGTTGTCCATTCTACCACCAGCCCTCTGGAAGTGATGCCATAGTTCATCAGATTCACTGAATTAGAAAGCGATAGACAGCTGACGGAAATTTGATTGGAAACAAGGATTACAGTGCATGGTCAAAGGTAGGGCAGGTTGCAAAGTGACAAAAAAGGAACAAATTTTATATTATAAAAGGGATCTCTAGAGGGGTACATACATGTCTAGATGACTAAAGTCTAATTTTTTCTGGAGTGATACAGTCTACTTCACTGTCAGGGCACATGAGATTTGAGAGATAAGATGTGCTTTTCTGTCAGTCTGAGCTGATTCTTGTTTCTAAGAGCAGCCTGTTAGTTATTCTCATTGCTGAAGAATAGGGACAGTCTGCTTGATAGTACCTGAAGCCTGCATAGCCCTGTTCTTAGTGGTTAATGGCTCTCACAAAACAAACGATCCTTTCCTCACAAGTCTTATAACCATCAGGATATTTTTAGTGACCACATTGGAATGGATCCCTTTTGGCTCCAGATTCTCTGGAAAATGCCCTATTGAGTCACAGAGGAAATTAGGGCAGAGTTGACTTCCCGGTAGACTCCAAACAATCAAATAGGACAGCCTGTCCAGTCTGTGATAGCTTGATTTTTTTTTTAATACAATATGTTGCTTTTGGGTTTTTTTTTTTTGGCTGCAATTAGTAATCATCTCTATCTAAGAGGACCACACCCAGGTAACTTCATCCACTGTAGTCTAAGATGCTCAAGGAAACTAGTAATTCATCCGTTGTTTCCCAGAAGCCATTTTTAAAGTCATTTCTGTAACAAATAATAATGACCAAGAGCTTTGGAATGTCTGTCTCAGAATGAATTCCTTATGAAGAGAGGAACAAAATTATTACAGAAATAATATTCTTTAGAACAGTTGGCAAATAACTAAGCTGAAGATGCCAAGTTGTTGCTTCCTTCTCTAAGAATTCTTGTTGAAGTTTATGATAATACACATCCATTTTATTAATGCCCAAGTGAATAACTTTGTATTTAATCTTATTCAATTCAGCCCATCTTTCTACATTATTGAGACTCTTGATAGTTGCCTCTGCCATCCAGTATATGTCCTCCCAGTTTGAGGTAAGGAGTACCTCCCATCCATGTTTTTAATCTGAGGATAAAACCTTTAGCATTTCAATAGAGCCTGGAACCAGTCTAATCTTGGAACCACTATACATTGATGACTCAATCTCATAATTAATTTTGTCAAATATAATGATTAAAATGTGAAATAACCTTGGTCATAAGGTTATTTATATACTCACAAGTATATGGATACATTGTTCATATGTACTTATAGATAGATACAGCTTCAGGTATGTCCATGGTTCCTGGGACACTTTCTCCTATTTTATCTCCTTTTTTTTTTGTTACAGTTTACATTATAGTTTGACCTGATCCCAGTTAAATAAGACTATTGGAAGGACTAATTAAAGCTTTTGCAACAATTCACTTGCAAATTGAAAAAATGGCTCGCAAGACAGAAGATAAAGATAACAACATACCCATTTTCATGTAAGGTTTTTCTTCTCAAATCCAAATTACACTAATTTGAAATAAGTTACCAAAATTACATGGTGCTATATTGGAAAACAGTACCTGTGACTGCATTAGTATAGGGAAATACTGGATGAGGAAGAGCTGTCTACCAATGAGGATTGGTGTATTATCTATAACTTGTAGTCTTAGAGGATTGCTTAGAATACAGAGAGGTTGGGTTTTTCCCAGAAACATACAATCTGTCAAAGATTGGCCTCTACCCCGGTCTTGTTGAGTCTGAGGACAGCTCTCTAACCACTACACAACATTGCTTTCCTGTGTCATATTGTGTAGCATAAAGTCCTGCTCTGCTTAATAGGGTTAGCCAAAAAAATTCATTTTGCATCATGGGTACCCTTATTTAGCTTCTTACATTGATCAAATCAATGAAATGATTGCCAGAAATTCAGAGCTATTTTCCCTATGAAGTACATACATCCCAAGCAAATAATAATAATAGCTTTTATGTAGTTCTGTCTATGTGTTAGGAAACATGCTAAGAACTTTACAATTATTTTCATTGAATCCTCACAACAACCTGGGGGGAGGGTGGTAGGGACTGTTATTGTACCCATTTTACAACTAAGGACACAGAGGCAGAGAGGTAAAGTGACTTGTCTAGGGTCACACTGATAGTAAGTAACTGAGTCCAGATTTGAACTCAGGTCTTCTTGACTCAGGGCCCAGTGCTCCATTTATTTTGCCAGCTAGCTAGCTACCTCAGGTGAGCATGACCAACGAGTCAATTCATAAACATGTGTAGCAACAATAGCAACAACAACCAGGCACTGTACTAAGCCATGGAAATACAAAGAAAAACAAAACACAGTCCCTGTCCTCCAGGAGCTTACAGTCTAATGGAGGAGAAAACATCTAATAAGATAAGATCAGATAGAAGCTAGATTGTTGAATTAAGAAGAGAGAGGAGAGGAAGTGGAGGCCTCTATGGTAAATAGTCTTCCCAAAGAGTTTAGCTAGAAAAAACAGGATAGATATGGGATGAGAGCTGGGTTGGCTGGATCAAGTGGGGACTTTTTGAGGATGAAGGAGGCATGGGCATATAGGGAGGTGGTCAATAGGTAGGGAGAGACCATAGATAAGTGAGAGACTGGGGATAATGAGGTAATCTGCTGGAAGAGATGGAATTAAATGAAAGTGCTTGTGCGGATGCTAGATTTTGCCTTGGCAGGGAGAATGGCCACTTCTTTGTGTGGTAGAAGGCATCTGAGGTAAGATATGAGGAAGCTGGAAGAGCGAGATCTTAGCAAATAGCTTTTTTTTATCACTAAAATATTAAACAAAGTTCTTAGCTAACAAGATGGGAGGAGAGGAAGCCATAGGAGATTTGAGAAAAGATTAAAAGGTTTGGAAGAGACACTGTAAAGAGTGGGATATTAATAAGGGAGGTGTAGAATGATTGCACATCAGCAGTGAGTATTCAACTGAAGTTATATAACATCAATTGTAGTTGACCTAGTCGGAATGATTGTGTGATTTTTTCCACCTTCATTTGGCAGCATGTGTGTAGGAGTAAAGGCCAAGCTACCCCGATTTTGATATGAGGTGACAAGAGATTCAAGAAGAGGATAAAGAAGAGTTGAACTGGTTCACCAAGCAGACATGATGAGAGGCAGAGAGTAAGCTTTACACTCTATCAAAACCTTAGTCACCTTTCCCAATATCGACTATTCTGTCAATGCTTTCAGCTCTTGGTGAGAAGAGCAAGAAATGCTACATGTTATGTATGTATGTACATATGTATACATACATCTACATAGCTATGTACAAATCCCTTAAATTATTCAGTCGAAAATGTTCTTACGTGTAACCATGACTTATATTTTAGGAAAAGGAGGATATTTTTGACTGAAAAATTTAAGGGATTTGTAAGAATTAAATTATTAGATAAAATAAATAGTAGAATAGTCCACTCCAAGGACTAATATTCAGAGATCAATATAGTCCAGTGGAAATTGCATTTATTGTCTTTGGAATTAGAGAACCTGGGTTCAAATTCTGTCTCTTCATTATACTTTTTGTATGGCTATGGGTGAATGACTTAACCTCTCTGGGCTACCTCTGCATTTGAATTTCCTGAAACGCAAAATGAAATTATTGGAATAATAGCTCATAATTGGATAGCACTTCATGGTTTGTAACCTCTTTTATGTACATAATATCTCATTTGTCCTCACTCCAAGTCTGTTAGGGAGGTGCTCTTAATTATCGTATTTCACAGATGAAGAAACTGAGACTAAAAGAGATTTAAGTGATTTGCCCAGGGTCCCATAGCTAACCACCAAGTTAGAATTCAAACTCCACCTTTCCTGACTCCAAAATCAACCAGTTCCTTGTCCATTAAGCCAAGTTGCCTCTCTAGTTGGCCCCAACAGTCTCCACCAGCTCTAAATTTGTGATCATATGATCTGATGATTCTGTCATTTTCTGGAGTAGAGGAGGCTCCAGCATTTAAACAGATAAATAAAGACAACATTATTTTAGTGAGGAGAGAACACTAATACTTAGAGGGTGGGGGAACGCTTCTCACAGGAAAGCCTTTATTAAGAAGGACAAGTGTCATGAATTTCAATGCTTAAATAATCCAGGTTTGCACAAAAATGTTTTCCAGAAAAGCAAGTAAAGCTAATGATGGGATCTACTGACCTTAAATTGTTTGCATAGTATTAAGGCAGAAGAAAAATAACTCTTCTTTAAACTAAGCAGTTTTGATTAAATCTGCTGTGATATGTACAGAATTTCTAGAGAATTGGGGACAAAAATATAACTCTGTCAAAACGTATATGTCAAGTAGGAACATTCGTAGAGTATGTGATTATTGGAATGATGGGGAAGTGACAGATATGAGGAGATTTTTAAAAAATGTAGGTTTGCCTTAACTTTTCTATTTCTGTGAAGGAAACTACTAGAGAGGAGTGTTACAATCTAATGCTGCTTAACTTTTCTTATAGAGAGCTGGGAAATTTTCCTTATTATATATCTAATCCAATATCACAATGCCTGTTTTAATTAAACACTACAGTTACCATCTATTTTCCAAGTTTTCATAAATTAATAACATTAATGATAGCAATAGAAAAGTAATAATGCTAATAACTGCACATTTATTAAGTGTCTGTAGCATACGAGGTGACATACAGCTTCTATTCTGCATTGCTTGTACAATCTATTCTAAACAACTTCCATGAAATGGAGGTTTCTTCCTTGGAGTCTCTGATTCTTTCTTTGAATCTCTTTTCTTACTTCTTTTCATTTCTTTCTATCTTCTATCTTGCCACTTGCTTATGATCAGTAGCACCTCTTCCTATGGGATGCAAATTAATGTATTCGAACTCCCAACTTCTGTGGACTTGTGGGAAGTTAGCCAACCAAGGTCTGTTGAGGATAACTCTTTTTGTATGAGTTCTGATTACATAATGACCTTTAGTAACATAGATATCAAACTCTGGTTCCAAGTGTCTCTCATGACCAAGTAAATGTACTCAGCACTGATTTTGCCTTGTATTATAAATGGATGGAAATTGTATTTATCAAGAGCTTTTATTAAAGGCGTATATTAAGGTCTCATTATGTGCAAAACACTGTTCTAAGCACTGGTGAACAAATAGAAAGACAAAGAAAGCAAACCCTACTCTCAAGTAGTTGACATTATGCCAGAGTAGCTTTATTTCCAGGAATTCTCTCTAATCTCCCCTCCCTACCCTGTTCCCCCATAAATCCTTTCCTATCTTTAGCTCATGGATAAGCTTCCATTTCACATATCTCCTCTCTTCCTTGCCTCCTTACCTCCCTTCCTTCTAATAAAATCTCCAATCTCAGTTTTCCAGTGATTAGCTCAATGCCCAGCATATTATAGGTATTTAATAAATGCTCAATGATTTTCAAATTCATCCACACTACCTCTGTTAGGGTAATACAAGAAGGGATGAATCAATGTATATTAATCAGAATGACACATAGAACAACCATCTTATTCTCCTCTTCATAGACCAAAAAAAGTAGATACATACTGTTAAAAATAAAAAAAAAATCAGTTTAATACTATAAAAAATAGATTTGATACCCTACTCTATTCTTCTCTCTTTGCTCTATACTTCTAACAATGGTTCTTCTCTATAAGAGGTTCCTAAGATGTCAGGTATGGTCATCAGAGAACTTGCCAACCTAGGCTCATATGATGACTAATTTTATTTTTATCTATCTATCTATCTATCTGTCTATCTATCCATCTATCTATCTATCTGTCCATATATTCATTCATTTATTTATTTATAGGTCCTCTTGATTCTGCTCACTTCTGCTCACTTACTTTGAAAAAATCTTTTCATGTTTTTCTGAAATCTGCCTTCTTGTCATGATGACTGATTTTAGAATAGTAAGGGACCTTAGGGGAAATCGAAGCCCCCATTTTATAGACAGGCAAACTGAGGCTTAGAGATATTAAGTGACTTTCCCATAGTCACACATCTGGTATGTTTTTTTTTCAATGTAGGTTTAAACATTTAGTGGAAAAGCTTTAGATCAGTTGGTTAAATGCAATCATTATTCAATTGTACCACTTGGGGAAAGGGGGAATTTATCTTAATACAGATTGAGTGAGGTTCAGAATTACAAAGTACAGGACAAGGAATCTAACTGGGTTCCCCTACAATGTAAGTGACACACAAGGATTCTGCCACTTTACATTGCCAGGGGTCCTTTCTTAGTGCTGGGGTCCCTAGTCACAGTTTTGGGGACAAAGTCTATCTTTGAGGCATATGGGGATTACATAGCTTCCAAATCTAGCCTCTGTGTTTTATGTACCCTGAGCTGAGACTTGGGAGGTAGATGTGGCCACTGAGCCTATTGATCCTGGCCCTGAACTGATGCTTCTAAGTAGAAAACTGGTTTGTCTGAGAGTTTGAGAACTTCCAGATAGAACAGAGCACAAGATGAGGATGGAGTGGGTTTTTATAGAGTTCTTTTCTAGGTCAAGCAGAACCAAGCATTTAGGAGAGGAAGTGAGGTGCTTAGACCTAAGGTAGAAGTCAAAGTTTGGGATAAGTGCTGAAAAGCATGGGGTGGATATGTGGACTACCTGCCAGAGGAAAAGGAAGCTTTCTGCCTTTATTGTGGGCTTTGCTTTGCTGGGGTATCTCAGGGGACTTGAGGTTCTCTGTTTTTTTCATTTAGTTGGAAGGAGGGTATTGAAATCTTTATAATAGTATTCCTACACAGAGTTACTATTCCACCCTCCATGGGATAAAAATAGAATCAGGCTAGATTTTGAAGGAATGGTTCTCTCCTACCAGCCTAGTGTTAGACTAGAAAAATAATCCACACTGAACATCTCTCTGAAGGCTTTCTTGAGCCTGCCCTCAAGTGTAGAAAATAGCCTTGGTTTATATGTCTTGAATTTGTAATGATTTATCATCATCAAAAGCCTTTTAGTAAATGACTAAATAAATGTGGTACTGTACAAAGAAAAGGTCACTCATGCTTGCTTTGATGAAAAGCAATGTCCTTTTCCTCCTATTTTGTATGTTACCAAGTGCACTGGGAGTGTCTAATAAATGTAAAGTAACACCATGATAGGAGTAAGATTAATAGTCTGATCTAGCAAAAGCTTGGGGATATGGAGCCAAGAAATACCAGTTCCTTAATAACCAATATCATGGAAGTCTCAGTCTGTATCAATTTTCCACAACCCTAGAATTAACTGCTGGCATGGTGGACCAAGGAAAATAATCTGTTCACTCTTGTGCTATAACCATCAAAGGCAGCACATTATAGTATCACATCAGAAAATCACTGTGTGATTAACATTGGGGAACCATAAGCTACTTTTCAAAGGGCATGTCTTGCCAAGTAATGGACCACCTGGGGAAAGCGACACAAAGATGGTCGTCTAGTTACTTACTACCCACCAAACAGGAAAGAAATTCTGATATATACACTTAGTCATTCAGCAAGCAAAATATTTGAAGGCTAAGTCCTCTTTTATCTCAGGATCAATGTGAAGTCTCCAAAATGCATCAGATCAAAAGCATTAGCTAGCCTCCAGATATCTTTTCAAATGCCAATTTTAAATTTAAATTATCCAATCCAGAAGTATTTAATTCAATTTTCCAGCAAGATCGGGCTATAAAAGTCCCAGCCCTGTCAAATTATACTTTAAGCAATATTACCTTATTGAATTTTTAAAAATTATTCTGTTTAAAATGAAGTAGAGGATTACACTCAGTTCAGCAAACATTTCCCTTGATTCTGAGAAGACAAAGAAAGCAATGAACCAGTTCTTACCCTCAATGAGCTTATCATTTAGTCAGGGGAAAGAGGCAAGTCTTAATAATCACGATTGTAATGACGGTAGTAGTAGCAGCCAACATGTTTACTTTGTGCCTCGCACTGTTACCTCATTTATATTGACAACAATCATGGGAGGTAGGTGCTATTATTATCTCCATTTTACAAATGAATAGTCTGAGTCAAAGAGATTGTGACTTGACCAGGGTCACCCAGCCAAGCATGGATTTGAAATCAGGTCTTCCTGACTCCAGGTCCATTACTCTATCCACTACACCCGCTAGCTGTCCCTATTGCAGGCATTATTAAAATTGTCTGTATAGGGAATTCACAAATGAGATGATAGTAGAGTATCTGAGTATTCTCAATCAGTTCACATCCCCTAAACCCAGGAAAAAGAAAAGACTCATAGATATAGATGTAGAAAAGACTTATAGATATAGATATTCCAACAAAGAGGTATGAGGACTGGGGGATAGGTGGATCAAGAAAGGCCTGATGCAAGTAGAACTATATGAGTTAGGCTTTGAAGAAAAGAACATTTTTCGACATGCAGAAATGTACATGGAGTTTTGCCCATGGATTGGGAAGAGCAGATGTAATTACACAAAGGTAGGAGAAATCATGAGAGAAGACTGGGGAATAGTGAGTAATCCTGTCTGGTTGGTAACATAGGAAACATTCTTGGAAGAGTGGAATGAGCCAGAACACATAAGACCATAAATATCAAATAAAGGAGTTTGTATTTCGTCTCTTAGGTAATGGGAAACCACGAAAGCTTCTTGAGCAGAGGAACAGAACGATCAGACTTGTACATTAAGAAGATTACTTTTCCAGTGACTTGAAGGGTGAATGAGAAAGGTTGGTGAGAGGAAAAGTTAATAAAATATTATAATACAGTGATTTGGGATGGTAATGAGGTCTTCTTCTTAGGCTGATAATAGTGTAAATTAAGAGGGGAAGAGAGGAAAGAAGAAAGTAAGCATTTATTAAGCTCCTGCTTTGCAATAGGAACTATGTAAAACCTAGCTGACTCTAGAAGAACTGGAGGGCAGAACTGACTAGAAGTGGATTTGATGTATCAGGTAAGAAACAAACTGACAAACATTGATTGAGGGCCTATTATGTACCAAATGTGTAAGTAGGGACATGGGGGGAGACAGATACAAAGATAGAAATGGAGACAGAGGCTGCCTTTAGGGGGCTCCTGTTCTACTGGGGTAAAGATGAAATAGTCAAAGATAGCGTCAAGGTTTTGTATCTGAGTATCTTGCAAAGGGCAACGCTATTAACAGATATATGGATGTTAGGTGGGGGATATAGCTTTTTTGTAGAAACTCATTAGCTCAGTTTTTGAAATGTTTTCAACTGCAGTTTAATCTACAGAAAAGAAAACAAGAGATAATGTATACCTGCAGCAAAGGGTAGATAGTGACAGTAGCTAGCATTTATTTAGTGCTTTGAGGTTTGCAAAAAGGTCTACATAGGTAATCTCATTTGATCCTCGCCACAAACCTGGGAGGTAGGTATTATTATTATCCCCATTTACAGTTGAGGAAACTGAGGCTAAGGGAAGCTAAGTGGTTTGCTCAGGGTCACAGAGCTATTAAAGTTGGAGGTTGGATTTGAACACATGTCTTTGTGACTTATCCACTGTACCTCACTAAAACAATGTTAACGCAAATTAGAGAGAAAGCAGAATTAGGAAATTCCTCTGTTTTCTTTTCCAGGAAGAACAACTTTTGTATTGGGAGCAATAGAACAACAATGATCAAGCTCATTTACTTCGTATCATCAATAAGAGAGTTCCTAGTTGTCCTCAATGAGTTTCTGCCACTCCAGATGAACTACTACCCTATTACTAAAAATGATGATAATATAAACCAAAATGTGATTTCTGAGCCACCCCTCTCTAATCTTTCCTTTTACTGTCATCTTTCCAGTCATCCAGGCTCGCCAATTAGTATCATACTTGACTCCTCACACCATAAACATCCAATCTGCTGCCAAATCTCATTTGGCAACATCTCTCACGTGTGCTATTTCCTCTGTACTCACACGGGTACCATTTTAGTTCAAGCTCTCATCATATTTTCCCAGTGTATTTCAGGCATGAGTGTGTGGGATGTCTGCAACCACTGTAATGCCTCTTACCTCTAACCAAGGTAATTTGACACTCTCCTGGTTGGCTCACTCACTCTAACCTCTTTATATTGGTAGGTCTAGGTTCTAAGAAAAGAATCATCACTAGACAATTACATTCAATTTCTTTCAGAATGATAGAAGCAACCCTATTATAGGAAGGTATATGGCAGCTAGGAGGTACAGCAGATAGAGTGCTAGGCTTGGAGTCAGGAAGGCTCATCTTCCCAACTTCACATCTGGCTTTAGATGCTTACTAGCTGTGTGACCCTGGGCAAGTCCCTCTCTCCTGTTTGCCTCAATTTCCTCATGTGTAAAATGAACTGGAGAAAGAAATGACAAGCCACTCCAATATCTCTGCCAAAAAAACTCAAATGGGGTCACAAAGAACTGGACACGACTGAAAACGATTGAACAACAGCAAAATATTCCCTGTTCTCACTGTACTTGCTCTTGAGCCCCAAATAAATTTCTATTTACACAAAGCAGGCACTCACAAAAAATGAAAATGTCAGATGGTTAACATAAGCATTTACTTATCAGTAAGGCAAAATAAATAGTAGTAACATCATAAGAGTGTCTGAATAACAAAACATGTCACAATCCACGCATAACTATTATACTTTTCCACCATTGTATTCTATATCTATGTGGAATAGTGAGCATACATAGAAACCTGGCAGGGAGTACATAAGGGAGAAAATGCTTAGGCATGGAGTAAGTGCTAACTAGAGGCTTTGGTGTCACTGACTCATTCAGGAACATCTGTACCACAAGAATTCATTTCTCATCTAACTACTTGTCTGCTTATTCTCAGTACCCTATGACTGGAGAAATTTTCCTCATTTCTTTGCTTAAACCAATGTAGCATTTATAAGTTCTTTTGATGTTTAATCATTGTTCTCATCTTGAGATCTCTTTCAGATGGTGGTCAGTGGATTCTTTCAATTTCTATTTTTCCCTGTGGTTCTAGGATATCAGGGACACTTTTCCTTTATAATTGCTTGAAATACGATATTTAGGCTCTCTTTCATCATGACTTTCAGGGCCAAGAATTCTTAAATTATATTTTCTCTATTTTTCTTGTTGTTTTTCCTGATGAGATATTTTACATACTCTTCTATTTTTTCATTATTTTGACTTTGTTTTATTGTTTCTTTTTTTTTTTTTGGTCATTTTTTTTGGAGAGGGGAAAGCAAGGCAGTTGGGGTTAAGTGACTTGCCCAAGTATATCAAGCTAGTGTGTCAAGTGTCTGAGGCTGGATTTGAACTCAGGTCCTCCTGGCTCCAGGGCTGGTGCTTTATTCACTGTGCCACCTAGCTGCCCCAATGTTTCATTGTTTCTTGATGTTTAATGAGGCCATTTGCTTCCGCTTGTCCAATTCTAATCATTAAGAAATTATTTTCCTTATTTAGCTTTTGTAACTCTTTTACCATTTGGACAATTTCTTTTTTTTTTTTAAAGTGTTATTTTCTTTAATAAGAAAATATTTGCTGCCTCTTTGTCCATATTATTAATTGCCTTTTCATAATTCTCTTGCATCACTCTCATTTCTCCCTCCCCCCCCAATTTTTGCTCTACCACTCTTATTAAAAATTTTTTTTTAAAACTCTTCTAGGAATTTTTTTTAGGCTTATTTCCAATTCACATTTTCCTTTGAAACTTTTCTATTAACTGTTTTGAGATTGTTGTCTTCTCAGTTTGTCTTGATCTTCCCTGTCATGATAGTAGCTTTTTATGCACAGTTTTTTTTTTTGCTGTTGTTTGCTTATTTTTCTAGCCTTTTTCTTGACTTTGAACTTTGTGTTAAAGCTGAACTTTGTTTTGGTAGTGGGGGTAAATAGGAGGCGGCACTGTGATAAGCTTTAGGCCTTTTAATACTACTGTTTTCAGGGCCAGAAAGTTTTCTCTACTCCAATCCATCCTCCAATTGGCTGTCAGATTTTTTTTTCTTTTTCTTTAAGCATAGGCCTTATCGTGTTCTCTCTACCCCATCCAACAACCTCCAGTTGCTCTCTATTGCTTCTAGGATCAATATGAATGCTCATGTTTGAAATTTAAATCTCTTGACAATCTGGTCCCCCCATCCTTTTCCATTCTTCTTAAACATTATTCAATTCAATAAATGTTTATTAAATGCTTATTATGTATTGAGCACTGTATTTATTCTCCTGTTCACATTCTTCCCAAATCTCCCATCTCTATACCTTTCCACTGGCTTTCTCCCCATGCAGAAAATATACTCCCTCCTCCTCCTCTCTTTTACCATGCCTGGTTTCCTTCATTTCACACACCTTTTTCACAAAGACATTTCTGTTCCTGTTGGCTAATAAAGTTTCTCCTCCTCAGACTACCTTGTAATTATTTTGTATGTGTTCTGTACTGATACATGGATATGTTTTCTCCATCATTAGAATATAACCTTCTTGAGATGAAGGATCATTTCACTTTAGTTTTTATTTCACCTAGCACTGTGCTTCACACATAACAAATACTTAATGAACATTTTTGATTAATTGAATTTAAAAGTTCTCTCATGATCTTGGGAAACTTTTTATAAGTTAGTTTTGTTGAACTGTTGATTTTCTTCTTTTTTTATATTGTGAGATTTCTCTCTGGTAGAGGCAGTGGAGAGAGATATAATAGGAAATGTAGATAATTTAAAAACAAAAGAGAACAATGAAATTTAGCTTTTAAAATGGCAATGGGGAAGGAAGAATATGCCTTCTCCTCCTGGCCAATAGCTCCTTATGTTCCAGATCTACTCATGCATATGCTTTCACGTGCTGGCTTTGGTCCCCCACTATTCCCATAGGTGCTCTCTCCTCCTCTGTAGAGATCCAATCAAATACTTCCCTTCTGTCAGTGTTGTTGATTAAAAAAAAAATCCTAAATCTCAAATGTTAGAACTGCTACATGAGGTTTGGCACTAGGATAGAACATGCATTTGATCTTGCTGGTTGGATGTAGTTTAGGAGCACCTGTTTCTGTGTGTTGCCAAGATGTTCAATCATTTCCAAGATCCTGAGGTGGAGTTTTCCTCTAAACATTGCTCTGAACCCTCTGGACATTTACACCTGAAGACTTGAAACATACTCACCAATTGCAGAGAGTTCACACAAACTAAAACAAAACGAAACAAAAGCAACAACTACAATAACAGCAAAACCCACCCATATTTAGTGATGTTTCTACCTCTATAGAGTGTCATTAATTAATCATTCCTTCTGCTTCACCCGCCATCACTTAAACCAATCCCTCTCTGTCTCTGACACTCAAACATCCACCATGCTTCATCATACCCACCCAGAGCCCCGCTACTTCACATGAAGCTGTGACAGTAATTTATAAGTAGTGGAAGCTTAATACACAGTTGCCACTTCTGTTTTTATATTCTATCACAGTATTGGGTTTGGAATGAAGAGAGATTTCATGTAAAATTTTTAGGCTTGGCTTTCATGCATGCTCCTGAAAGATTACTGAAGGGGAATTACATAACCTTTATAAGTTAGTACCATGCATGTATGCATGAGTGTGTTTGTAGGTATGGGTGTGTGTGTATGGATATATGTAGCTATGTGTACATATGTAGGTATGTGCATATATGCCTGTATAAATGTACATGTGTATATACACATGTATGTATGTGTATGAATGTATGCATATCTGTGTGTATACATACACACACATCAGGTCACACTACTCATTTTATTCTTTGAGTGATCTGTGGTTTCACTGGTAGATATATTCCTTTTACTGGTGCAGACAGTACCCCATATGGAGCTTCTTGTCTTATTTATGTCTTGTCCACATTTTTCCATAAACTGTCTTCCACAGAAGATCTATTCTCTATGAAAACCTTCTAGCTCTTTTTACTATTTTATGGCTATATGTTCAACATTCAGGCTGCCCATTTTATTCTCTTTGTATAACTAGCCCATTTTCCTACCCATTTACACATGCTGTTGATATCTTTTAAGTCACTTCTTGACCAACGATCAATATTAGTAGCATATTATAGTCTATTTTCACCCACTGTATATAACTATTGTCCTTTGACTCACCTTCAACTTTGATTATTGAAAGTAGAGTATCATGAGGAGAATATTAAATATTAAAAATACATACTTTGGCAGCAGGTAGGGAGCTGATTGGCTTTACTGAATTTCAGACTATGGTTTAGACTAATTTCCTCCTCTTATTCACAGATCTAGATTTAGAGTGAGATGAATCCTCAGAGATGGGGTGACAACTTATCAGATTTGTTGCAGGGTGGATTTTTCTTCAAGTGTGTATATACTTGAATGACTTCTGAAGTCTGTGAGATTCTTTGGCTTGGTGACTTGCCTCAATTTTTAGACTTTTAAAAATAAAATTGTTGATTTATATATTTAATTTTAAGGTGCTATTTTATTACATGAACTGAAAGTAGAAATGCCATCTCAAAAGTCTAGGCTACGAGCGTATCAGCTTTGATAATAATGCTAACTCATACATCCAGAGGGCTTGCTGCAATGAATTAAATATTTTCTTTTCATTCCAGCCAAACCTAAAAAAACACAATGATCTTCATGCACTTAGCAAACTGCAATATGACAAAGGAAAGAAATATTTTCTCCCAGCAGTATTAACTCATTTAGTTTTTCTGTACTGTCAATTAGAATCTACATTTAACCTATACCATAAATGACTTTAGTCCCTGATTTAAGATGGTGTGTATGTCCACCCATTTTTGTTCCTATCCGTCACCTAATTCACATTTTTGCCTTGGTGTTTCTGGTTTTCAAATAAATTATTCTGCAGTTTTGCTATTCATTTTCTTCTTAAGAAAAACAAATGGGAAAATGGATGCCATTTATGAGAGCATTGCTGAATTGGTGCATTTTCCTTTCATGAACCACAGATATTCTGACATGGAGATGAAAGATAATGAAACTAAACTATTTTTCCCTTCTCACTTAATTCTCCTTAAACTTTAGAAAACTTTTCATTGACTATTCCTTGTAGAAGATTAGCAATGAACCAATTGCAGTCACAAATTCCCCATATTTTTGCTCGTTTCTATTGAATGAATGAAGAAAAAATGATTTATTAGATCCTTTCTATGTGCAAAGCAAAACACTGGGGATACAAATACAAAAGTTAAGAAATGATTAGCTAATGAATTTATTCTCCATAAGATGGCATTCTAACAGATACCTCATCTGTCAGGGTGGCCTGGGAAGGGTGGCCATGGAGAGCTGCTTTGATTTATAAAGCTAGAGAGATATACCTGAAATCATATTGCCATCAAAACAAAACAAAACACCATGCTTACATGAAAAGCATGTTGTAAACAAAAATATTTGTCTGATTGATTAAAAACATTCACTTATACCAATACCCATGGTTATGAGTCTCTACAGTCAGGAACAGCCCACAGTAGTTCTGAGGGTAAGTAAAATTTACCTTCAGTGGCCAAAAGTGGAAGAGTCAGCCTCTCAGCAACCATTTATAAGTATTTACTATATACTAGGCAGGGTGTTGAGTGCTGGGTATAGAAAGAAAGACAAAAATACCTTGAGATGCCTCATGGATCTTACATGCTGACTGGGGAGATACAATGCAAATAATTGTTTGTATACCATATACATGCATGTCTGTGTCTAT
>CM053584.1:43279142-43325527 GCA_028627135.1 Pseudochirops cupreus | reverse complement strand
TGTGTGTGTGTGTGTGTGTGTGTATCTATAAAGGTAATCTCAGAGGTCTTAGAAGTAAAGTCATAACAGAAAAAAGGCACTGATTTGAAGTCTGAAGATTTCTGGGTTTAAATTTTGACCCTGATATTAATTTTTTCTGACTCTGGTCAAGTTATTTCACTTCACCAAGTGTTAATTTCTTTATCTCTGAGATGAACATAGTAATATCTATAGCATCTACCCCCAGAGGATTTCTGTGATGATCAAGTGAGTTAAGCTATATAAACCACTTTTTAAACCTTAAAGAGTTATATAAATGATAATCATTATTTCCCATTGAATCCCCTTTTCTTAATGCCTTTAACTATTTATTGAATTAAAGGTGAATTAGATTTTGGCACTTACACTCAACCTCAAGGAACAGTTGCATCTTCATGACAGATGGGGATTTTAAGTATTCCACACTGGAGCCTTCAAATCCGTACATTTTTGGATCCATTCTTCTCTAGCCAAACAAACTCTTCTGTGTTTTATTCCTTCAGCCACCTTCTCCTTGCTAAAGAATGACTAAATTGAATAGAAATGCCCAATGGTCAATCATAGCTGACTTTGTAATTCTTTTCCAGATTTTAAAAAAATGATAACATCCTTGAATGCAGTAACTCAACCGAATTACTAAAGGTGGAAATTTTGGTGACAGAAGTACTTGATCAATCCCCAAAAGCCTTTCTGAAGTCTTCATGTACCAATTATACACTGTTGATATAAAGATTTAAAAAAAATGTGCCTGCACTACAGGAGCTCACATTCTGTAGGGGAAGACCAATATATACAAGACATATATTGGCAAGTAGTGAGTACCTAATAAATGCTCATTGACTGACCTAGATGGTTTTATAATGTTCCTTCACTGAGGAATGCTGCTTCTTCGTATAAAACTTTTAGCATCCCTAGTTTCTTTCAAAGCTCTGCTCATAGTTTAGCTCCTACATTAGTTTCTTCCAACCTTACGTATATGTGTGTATATGTAAACATATGCATACATACATGGGAATATAGAAGTATACCTATATACATACATAAATATGCTAATACATATAAAAACATACACGTGTATATACACAAATATGTTTGTAGTATGCATATATCTCCACATATCTGTGCATACATATCTCTATATGTACTCATGGGTATATCTCCATATATATGTATTTATATATGTATAATAATATATCATATTACATATTATATTATGTTATAATATAGTGTGGTATTATGCATTATATATAATGCATGGGTGTCTACACACATGCACATATATACCATTATATGTGCATATATACACAAGTGTACACACATGGATATATATGCATATGTATGTACATATACCTACGGATATAAATATGTATGCATTTATGTATACATAGAAAAATATAACACAATAATATATTATAACAAATTGTATATTATATGACATTCCATATAACACATACTATTTATACATACATACATACACACATATGTACACACATGAAGAGGCAGCTAGGTGACATAGTGGATAGAATGTTGAGCCTGAAATAGGGAAGACCTGAGTTCAAATCTGGATTTAGACACTTACTAGCTATGTGACTCAGTTTCCTCATCTGTAAAATGAGCTGGAGAAGTAAATGCAAATCACTCCAGTATCTTTGCCAAGAAAACCCAAATGGGGTAAAATAGAATAGGCTAAGACTGAACAACAGCACTTATGCACATATATATGGATATATACAAAAATACATACACACATGTACATATATACATATGTGCACTATAGATAAACACATATTTGTGTATATGCATCACATACAAGCATGCATGTTTATGTAGTTATATGTCTATAGCACCACATATATGTGTATATGCACACATCTACAAGATAGCAAGGGACTTATGTAGGGGGTGGCATATGAGCAGAGCTTTGAAAGAACACTAGCTGTCCTAAGAGTTTGAGATGAGGGGTCATGGCATTCCTGGCAGTAACAACAATCTGCAAAGCTACAGTGACAGGTGATGGGATGAAGGACTGCAAGAAAGCAATCCCAAAGAGTGTGACACACAGGGATACATAATTGGGCTTGGAAGATAGGTTGAAGACAGGTTGTGAAGGCTAATGAGCAGTTTTTGATCCTGGAGCTAACGAGGAGTCATTGGAACAAAAAAGTGCTATTGTCAGACCCATGCTTTAGCAATATCACTTTGGAAGTTGTTCAGAGAAAGAATTGATGATGAGGGCGATGAGGATAGGAAATGAAGCAAGGAGACTAATTATGGAATTTTTGTAGTAGACCTGGAGAGAGGTAATTGGAATCTGAACTAAACTAGTCACCACATTACTGTGTAGAAGAAAATGGATATAAGAAATGTTGTAGAGGAAGCTAGGAAGACTTGGAAATAATTGGAAATGGGGTGGAATGAGGGAGAACAAGGGATCAACAATGACTTACTTAAATGGGAAAATGGGGAAAAGAGAAGTGGGTAAATCAGGTAAAGACATCTTGGTGGGAGACCCTTCAAAATTATGACAAGTGGTCAGAGAGTGGTCTACTTCACCTTTGGGTAAGCTCAATGCTTTCTAATGTATAAAAGAGCTAAAGTGAAGCATACTGACCATTTCTTCTCAATACTGCTTTGATCTGAATGCCATGCTGTGGACCTAACTTTAAACTTTCTCAACTCTAGATCATCTTCCAGTTAACTTACAAAGTGATTTTCTTAAAGCACACGTATGACCACATCATTCCATCCCTATCCCCAGTCAACTTCAATTGTTTTTGTTACTGTAAAGTCCTCTCTTGGGTTTTTGAAGCCCTTCACATCCTTACCCCTTTTAACTCTTTCAGTCTTCACAATTTACTCCCCTCTAAACAGTTTTAAAATTAGTGATACTGGCCTCCTTGATGATCCTTACACATAATACTTCGTCTCCAGACTCCTTGTCTTTTCCATGGCTGCCCCCATTCTTAGAATGTTCTTCCTTGCCAATACCCCCATGCTTCCTTCATTAGCTCATTGCAATCATTCTGTAGAAGGTCTTTCCTGGTCTAATGGTAATGCAAATTTGAAGACCTTCCCTGCCCTTAAGAGTCCAGATGTAATCACATGAAGCCCAAATTGGGAGAAGTTTTCTGAAAGGGTGGAACAAGAAGAGTGGAGCAGAAAGGAGCAGAGCAGAGCACAAGAAGAGCTGAGAGCAGGCAGAACTGAGGCAGAACAGCTAGCATGAGTGAGAGAGGGCCATTTTTGCTTAAGGGAGCCTGTTTTGTTTTGAAAGCCTGACAGAGGGAAGGTTTTGGGTTGCTAGTGCTTGCTGCATTGGTAATATGTACCAACTTCTTGATGGATTTGGCTTTCTGGTGTTTGAATAAATGTTTTGGTTCTGTCTTTCATGTGGAGAGTCTGTTACATTTCGCAATTCAGAATTATGCCAGCATATTAATAGCCACTGTGGGTGCTATGAATATTGCATTGGCATTATACTTGGTCCCTCCCGATACTACTGTCTTCCTTCTAAAATTGACTTCTATTTATATACATATATATCTTCTATGTGTTTATTTGTTGCATGTTATTTCCTTTAGAATGTGAGCTCTTTGAGGGAAAGAACCATGTTTTTGCCTTTCTTTACATCCTTAGCAGTTAGCACAGTGTATGGTGAGTAGTAAGCACAATAATCTGCTTATTGAGTGACCTAAATGGTTTTTTAATCCAATTAAATCTCTGGTTTTAGGAATTTGGGATGAGGGATCAAACTATTCCTTTTGGGCATTTATAGAAAGGATTACAGTTTTAGATTATTAAATATATAGCAATAAAATAACATGTTTGACTTTCTTCCTGTTTTCTTAAATGATTGGTTTTTCTTCATGTCCCTTGAGATGAAACAGTTATCTCTCCAGAGGTCAAGACATTACATATTGAGTCCAGAACAAGTCAATAATGCTAAACTAAATTATGTATGTATTACTGTTTTCTCCCTCTTTAGTAAGCAAGTTCCTTGCAAATGGGGATTATTTCATTTATTACACTTATACCCCAGATATAAGTACAGTGCCTGGGTACTTAATAAATGTGAGTTGAATGGTTAATATCTGGATTAACTCCAAGAATCCAATAAGCCCGTGATTTCATCAATTTGGATCTTCCCTCCAAGGATGCAGATTGCAAATCACCCAACTTGACCCCACCTTTGAGACCCTTATCCATGTCTTTCCCTAAATTTTCACTAGAGATCTACACATTTTCTAGGGGTTTCCTATTCTCCTGACATATGAGGGAACCAGAGGAAAAATATGGCTGTTCATTAATCATCCTTCCCCCTCACCACAGGACCAGCCCACCATTCTTTCCTGTTCTCTGGTTTCCTGACAACATCTTTAACTCCTGCTCTTTATACAAATTCCTCACTGGATAATTATTGTCGCCTGCTCACACCTACTTGTTCCCCACCATTTTATTCTTTGTAAAATTACTCTAGATCCACAATGAAGAACAAACAAAAAATACCAAACATTATATCTTGTGTAATGAGTAAAAGTGTACCTAGGGATTCTAGACCTTTGGTTCCATTCCTATATGGACCACCCAGGAGAGGAAACTCCATCTCCCAATAAAGGATGGCATTTTTCTGCATCTTGTAATCTTAAAGAATTGCTCAAATCATTAGAATTGAAATGATTTACCCAGGGTGACACAACCAGTATGTGTCAAAGAATAAGAAAGCAGTATGTTAGGGATTTGTAATTTTCTCAGTATGGAAAATCCCTTTAGCCATGAAGCAGGAAATCTGCCAGTGATTTAGTAGGTAATCTCAAGTAGTTGCTTGAGGCTCATAGAGGTTAAATGCCCATTGTCTCACAAGGGTTTCAACTCAGACCTCCCTGACTCAAGGTGAGCTCTTTTAACCCCATACTCTTGGCTGGTTCTCATTGCTTTTATCAGATTAAAAAATTTTTTTAAAAAAAAGCAAATTATATCTTTTATTCATTAAACACTGAACAATGTGGGTGATAATGTTATTATGAAAAGGGCAGATAGACATGAGAGATTATTAAATAGACAGAAGAAGGAATGTGCCCATCGGAAGGCATTAATGGCTGTGCATGCATATTTCCAGTTCATCAGTTAATTGTGTTAAAAAATGACAAGTTAAGCAGACATTGGTTCTTTAGACTTGACACTTGGATGTCAGCAGGGGTTCTTAATTTGGGTCTTTTTCAAGGATATTAAAATATTAAGACCTCTGACATTAGGAGATTCTTTATCTATGAAATTATCTGAGCCAGGGGTAATAGCTCAAAGGAAGAGCTTAAAGTACAAATAGGAACTGACGCTTAGATAGCACTAAAAGATTTGCAAAGGACATTACCGGATCAGCTCATTTGAGTCTCATGATACCCTTTGAGGCAAATGCCACAGGTATTATGATTAGATACACTTAACTGCTGAAATAATTAAAGTTATGAGAGGTAAAATGACATGTCTCTCTTATATCTATCCACATCTATTTATCTATCTCTATCTATCTATCTCCATCTATCTATTCATATTCATCTATCATCTACCTATTCATATCTATCATTTATCCATCATTATCTATCTATTCATATCTATTATCTCTCTATCCATTCATGTTTATCTATCCATCCATTTTTATCCATCTGTCTATCCACATCTATTGATTCATTCACATCTATCATCAATATTTAACTATCCATCCATATATATGTTTTCATCTATCTATCTATCTATCTATCTATCTAATCTATCTATCTATCTAACAATACACAATAAGTAAATGTAAGAGGCAGGATTTTAGCCTACACCCTGTCAGACTCCAAGTACAGTGGTTCTTAACCTTGTTTTTGTAGCTTATACCCCTCTGGCAGTCTGATTAAACTTATACACTCTTTCTCAGAGTAATGTTTTTAAATGCTTAAATAAAACACATGGTATTACAAAGGAAACTAATTATATTGAAATACAATTGTAGTTATTTTTTTTAAAAGTCCATAGACTCCAAATTTAAAACCCCTGTATCTTGTTTTTGGATGAAGTAGAAGTTACATGTCTTTAAAAAAAAATTAATGGTAGAAACTCCTATTGACTACCTGAATTTCTGGGCAATGAGTTCTATAGTGTGTGTCTATACAATCTAGTCAATTTGATGGAGAAGAAGAAAATCAATAAATTGGTTATTTCTTCAATCGAAACTGAAACAAGTAGAAGTGATTTTCTGCAATACGGTCTCCCATGATCTGAATTGTTCCCAATCAGAGTCTTTGTGTTTGCAAAAATCACCAGGCCTGGAATGAATGATTTTTGTGTCTAGGAGAGTGCTGGGAGCAAGAAGCACTAAATATATCCTTAATCAACCACCATGAAGAGAGATCTTGGGGGATTACAGAAGGCCAGTGATAAAGAGAAAACCACTCTTTCTAGGAATAAGAAATAGGGATTTTATCAATCATAAACATTTTCACCCTCTAACCTGAGACAAAAATCAAGTGGATCTATCCTCATTATAACTTTAAGACACAGAGTCATATTTCACAAAGTAAAAATAAAAGAGGCCAACCTAAAGAATAAGAGTAGAAAGAATCAACGTTGAAGTTTGATCAAGTCAGTTAGGTGGAGTGGATAGGACACTACCTTTGTCATCAGGAAGACCTGAATTCAAATTCCACCTCAAGCACTTAGGAGCTGTATCGCCCTGGGCAAGGATCTTAACCTCTGTTAGTCTTAGTTTACTTGGACTGCATTTCCTCTAAATCTCTATCAGTGGTCAAAATATCTCATGCGGAAAAATGAGAACAATGAGCATATATTCCAGAGTGAACCTAGAAGCCAATTGACCTCATTGACTACTGAGTGACCAATAGCCACATGTTTTGCTGCATACAGAGAACTGCCTGGATGTTTTGTTCTGCTATCGATGCTTGATTTTATTTAAACAAGCATAGCAATAGATTGGATATATAAGGAAGGACAAGAGTTTAAACAATTTCATTCATGCTGCTATTTAATTAAACTAATATTTAATAAGCTCCTACTCCATGTAAGACTCTGTCCTAGGCAGTGAGGATACAGGGATCACAAATTATGTGATTCCTGCATTATCAGGAGTTTTCATTATACTCGACCCAGTATAGAGATTAGGAAATATTATATGTTTACAAATAAATACAATATATTTTATAAAAATTTTAAAGTTTGCAAAATCTTGATTTTAGACTTATAATGTCTGCATAATAACTGCAAAATTCTGTGAAGTACAAGAGTTGAAAACTGAGATTCAGAGACATTAAATGAATTGCCAATGTTCACTTAGTATCAAAGGCAAGATTTGAACCCAGATCTTCTTGCCCTTAAATCCAGCACTCTATCTACTATACTGAACTGTGATTCTGTGGTAGGGTATATTGGAAGCAAAGTAGAGAACCAGACAAGATGCTCTACAAAAAATGTAGGAGTTTGGGATCAAATAATTGGAGAATCAGAGGAAGGGATCTGGAGGGAATCATTTTTTGGGAGAAAACAATTATTACTCAAGTACCATCTCCAAATTCCCCCCTCACCTCTGATTTACATTTCTGTATCCCTTTTGAAACTACTATATATTAACTTTGTTACTATTATTGTATTTTTTGTCTTCGTCTAAGTCATTACCGCAGTCCCCACGGAATGTCTACTTCAGTAACTCTTTTGATTTTGTCTTTTCAACCTCAGCACCAGCCAAATATCTGACAGAATGAGTACTTAATAAATTATAATAGTAACCAGAGTTTATATAGAGCTGACTGTGCCCAAGGCACTGTGCTACGTGCTTTACAAATATTGTCTCATTTGATCCTTATAACAACCTTGGGAGGTAGGTATGATTATATTCCCATTTTATAAAGGAGGAAACTAAGGCAAGCAGAAGTTAAGTGACTTGCCCAAGGTCACATGTATCTGTGGTCACATTTGAACTTGGGTCTTCCTGATTCAAGGTTAAGTACTCTATCCACTGTGCTACCTAGCTGCATCTCAATAACTATAACTCATATAACTTAACAAATATGTCCTTGTTGAATGAACAGATCCACTTACTTTTAATGCCAGAAAATTCCTTTCTCTATGATATGTTGGCATTTATTTTGTGATTAGTGAAGTCACATATGTCACAATGAAGGCTCACAGCCTCCAGTGAACAGTAATGCAAAAAGAGAACATTTGAAATGGCAGGACTGAGGGAACGGGTGCTATTTTCAAACCTTGCCTTGGGAAGACAAATGCCTCATCCTAGCTCTGCACATCCCCATCAGATGGATCACCATTCGATCTTGCCTCAGAAAACTCTCCAAGGGTCTAAATGCCACTGAAGTTCAGCATTCGGTGTTGTAGGGCTGGCATAAAACAAGAGGGTCCATTTCAGCAAATACCCCAAAGAGAAGTAGACCTCAGAGTGAACCGATTTTCTGTGTACAAGAATGAAATCTTCAGAAACAGCGACATCCTCCCCCCTTCTCTCCTTTAAAATGAATGTCCCTGACAAGACAAATAAATTTGCGAAAAGGAATGAACTTCCAGTTCCCTGAAAGGTAAAATCAGTAGAAAGCCGATCTGATAAATGATTACTCACAGTCCAAGCAATATTTCATAAAATAACAGAGCCTTGGTAAATAAATATATGTTAAAGAAATAGACATCTTCTACAAGAAGGTGATTCATTTAATACATTTCCTCTATTCCTCTCCGATAGTCAGTGGCCACCAGAATGCTAAGTAATACCCATTTGGTATGTAATTTCTCAACAGTCATATGCAAGAAGAATACTACACAAACCCATGTAGTTTATTTGGAATCTGAAAAAACCCTGAATCCCTGGAAAACCAGAAAGGATTGTCTGTGGGAGAATGCAGTTTGCTTCAGGCTTGAAAAAAAATTAATATTTTTATGTCCCAATTTATTAATAGCCAAAGGGGAAGAGGAACAAGCAATCAAACAAACAAAGCCCATCAACTCACTGTGCCATATTGGTCTTTACAATTCTAGATTGGTTTGGCTCTGATGAGTTCCCATGGCTGTGAAAGACAGCAGTGAGGACTAAGCTGCTGGAGGCCTCTGATGCTGATGATGGTGGAAAAGTTTGAGACTTTGAAGCTCATTTTCTGAGCTTGTTCCCTTAGAGTCACTGCTTAAAGAGAATCTCCTCAGATGAGAGGAAGGGTGGGTGCGATAACAAATGAACAGGGTTTAAATGGTTTAAGGAGATTCTTTTTTCTTAAGGGGATATTGATATATTCAGAAATAAAGCAAGATTTGGCATCAGTTACTGATTAAATTAGTAAAGCTACCTAAAGGATGTTTTTTCCCTTTTGGAAGGGGTGGTCTCAAATCTTACTCTTATATCTGTGGACAAAGAGAAGAAATAAACTTTAATTACATGCTCTCCCTTTTGTTTTAGATTGCTGAATTCAGGTTGCAAGTACTGAATTTGCTTTTGATGGCTAATATTTATAAATAAGATTTACCAAGTACTTTACACCTATTCTCTCATCTGGGTATGTATATATATGCATGTCTGTTTAAAAAGCCACATATCTCATACCCATTGACTTAGGGTAATAGCATCACAGATTTATCTGCAAAGAGTCTCAGTCCAACCTCCTCTTTCAATAGATGAAGAAGCTGGGGCCTTGAAAGGAAGTGATTTCACTAAAGGCATACAGATGATGAGCTGTGGAACTGAGATAGGAATCCAGGGCCTCTAATTTGAGTCCTTTTGCTCTTTCCAAACCAGTTGCCTAAAGACAAGGGTCTGTTCGTGTTGGATATGAATTCACTGGACCTGGATTTTTGCCTCCAAGTTCAGTGCCCTATTCACTACTTCTGCTGCCCTTCTTGCTTTTGATACTTAACTCCTCAATGGTCTCATTGCATTAGAATGTGAGTTTCTGATGGTCAAGGACTGTGTTTTGATTTTTTTTAATCCTCAATGCTTAGCAGTGCCTAAAACACCTAATTAGTATTTTAAAAATGGTTGTTGATTGACTTTACACAGACACCTAATTTAGAAATGATTGTCATGTCAGTAACAAGCTATTTCATATTAGAATATAATCTGTTTTGTTTCTCATCCTCTTCCTCCTCCTCATTCTCTTCCTCTTGTTGTTCCTGTTATCCTTCCACTCCTCCTTTTTCTTCTCTTTCTTCATCTACTATTTCCCAAATTCCATGACCTCCTGACTTGACTAGCTTCATGTGACCAACATGTGCCAGAAGTGGGATTTTAACTTGGCTATCCCTTTCATTGTCCAGATCTTTATTCATTTCACTGTAGCGATAAATTATTAAGTCAAATTTAAAGAAACTCATTTTGATAATAAATGAATTAAGAACATCCCTTCCTAAAGAGATGTAGCCAGCGAGAAGAAAAGGTTGGTAGTAATGGCATCCTTAAAGAGAATTTAGAAATGCTGATAGTTAGGGACCTGTCAAGTTTTGCATCAGAATTTTTAGAAACTGTTCCAAATACAATGCTTTTTTGTCATGTCTTTATGCAGAGTATGTGTGACAAATGCCACTATATCCCTTCAGCTCCCTTTTCTAATTTTTCTAATTTACATTTTTGTTATAATAGCTAATCTAAAAAATATGATGAAGATAGAATTTTGAAATCTGTTCCAAACAAGGTTAGGCCATCTTCCAATTAAAGTGACTGGCAGGAGCTGTAATATTAGTGTGACTGGTCAAAGTCAATTTTAATGTTAAATTTTTTTTTAAATTAAATTTTCCTGAAAACTGACCTTGATGACTCTAGCAAGTGAACACTGTCAAGCCATCATTGTTACAATATGACTGAGGGAGTTGGATAAGCTGAGCTCTGTTAAGTCTCCTTACAGTTCTAATATTCTGTGACAACACTGGGAAAACTGTAAGTTACTCTTTGTGCTTCTGATTCTTCCTCAGGTCTTGTCTATTATTACTAAATAAAGCCATCCACTATATTATTTAGGGATAATAGGAAGCTCCTCTGGGACATGGGGCAACTGAATCAATCATTTCCTGTGTGTAGGGATATTCACCCATGAAATCAGTCACAGCTGATAGAATCTCAAAGTTGGAAAGAAGATTAGAGGTTTACTTGTCCAATCCCTCTACTCACTGTATAAATCCTTTCTACTATAACATCAACCAATAGATTATCCAGCATGTATCCTTCAGGGCATTTCACGTTTTCCAAATCAGGTAGTTTGCAAACTCTACTCTTTTCCCATTCTTGAGAATTTGGATCACCTTGGCCTTCCTCTAGTTTGATCAAAAGCTCTGTTTATTTTCAAAAGCTCATTGACAGTGACTCAGAAATCCCATCTTCCAGTTCTTACTGAATCACAATACATAGACCTAGGGGGATGTTTGAGACTAGCTGGTCCAACCCCCTCATTGTACATATGAGGAAACTGGGACCCAGAGAAGTTAAGAGTTTTGACCAAGATCATACAGGTAGTAAGTGGCCAGGCCAAGATTTGAATTTATGTCCTGTGATTCTGGTCTCAGTATTCTTCACTGTATCCTGTCTGGTAACTTGCATTAAGTGATATTGGTGCTGGATTATTAGGGGCCTTCTTGCTTTCTCCTTCTTTTGATTGAATTTCACTTTTCTGTTACCTTCAGATAGCAACTTGAAGCTTGTCTGTAAGCAGGAATTGTCTTTGTTTTTATCCATATTATTTTTCACTCCTATCCCAGTGCCTGGACCATAGCAGGAGTTTAATAAAAAAGCTTTTGAATAAAAGGATTGATTGGAGCCTGAGAGGACAGAGAGAACTTGGGTGGCCAGAGTAGGAAGAGTCTACTTCATCTAGGAGCCAAGGTGAGTACAAATAAAGTCGATTTGAGGTCTTCTTCTGTCATGCCAGTTTAAGGAAGGAAGACTTTGAGTCTGAAGCTTACAAGAAGAGAGAGGAGGAGAGACATGCTACCCCTAAGACCCTAGGTTCTCATTTTAGAACTGCAGGTGAAGGGAGAGAGATCTCTGAAGACTGACATAACACAATCTTGGCAAACCAAGTCTACTCACTAGAGAGGAACTGAAGAAACATCTGAGGATGAGACATGTCAGAAGAGGGACAGTCAGGATAGAAGAAGGAATTGAACGAGAAAGGCCTGGTTTCCCATTTATTGTATGTAGGAGTGGGATTCATTAAAACTAAGGTAAGAATATAAATCTCATCAGCTCTCTGTTATTCTAACACCTAGGGAGAAAGGAGTGAGACTGGAAATAGAGATCCAAAAGTCAATGCTGTTACATCTATGTTTCTGACACATGTACTTGACTAGGAGCCTGAGGACCAAATTTCAAATCAGATTTCCTCTCTGTATTTCTTATTCAAATCCCCACCCAGAATAGCTAGCATTTATATATCTCTTTAAGATTTACAAAGTGCTTTATATATGTTATCTTAATTGATCCTCACATCTATACATTTTATAGATGGGGAAACTGAGGCTCAGAGTTAAGTGATTGACCCAGGGTCACAGAGCTAGTAAGTGTCTGAAGCAGAATTTAAATTCAGGTCTTCCTGACAACAAGTTCAGAGATCTATATAGTGTGACACTTGGCTTCCTCTGTTTCTTGTTTTGGTTTGGTGGATGGGGAGGGGGGGAGGTAGAGAAGGGAAGTGAAATAAAACCACCATTGAAGTTCACTATTATTTCTTTACCTGGAATTGGAATGATCTGGCTCTCAACGGCTATTCTAGGAGAGTGAAAGTATTTCCTAGGACGCTAGAAATGCACAGAGTAGGGGGCAAGTAACAAACTGGATGTCTGTTGTGAGAGGATCAGTTTAGCTGTTTTCAGAGTCTCATGACTAGCTTGACTGTGGATGGATTTTTTTGTTTGTTTTTGTCCAGAGCAGCTCATGAGGACTGTCTACTATGGCATGGAGGTGTTTCAAGGTGTATGGGTAAAGGGAGATCCACACAGATAAAATTATGGGTTTTTGAAGAATAATCCCATTAGACTCTTTGATAGTATAATTATTATTGCAAAGAACTTGGTAGGGTAGCAGGACACAGATAAACAACTGTCTTCCAGTCTTGCTTGGGTTTGCATGGGGCAGGAACATAGAGGAGAGAAATTCATGAGCCACAACTGGCTTTGTGGGAGTGGAAATGCATTGAAAGCAGTTTTCCATTATAAGTCAAAAATCAAACTGGGCTCAAGGAGTGGCAGCATAAACAGTATCAAAAATTCAAAGCCAGACAATATTAAGGGAGACTGATTTGGATCCGAATCCCATAAACAAAGGAGTTAATGAAGACTTGAACGAGGGTGATAGCAATGGGAATGAATGAAAGGGAAGGAGGCAAACAGATTGGAGAGGGAAACTGATCACTTCTGAATGAGAGATGTTGGAAAGGGACAATTTGAACTTTGGTGATTGTAAGATTGGTGGTACCATTAACAAAAATAAGAAATTAAGAAGAATACTTATTTGGGTGGGAGGAGTTAAACCCTATTTAGAATATGTTGAATTTTTACCTAGGAGAGCTGACAATAAAACGCCACCTTTGTTTTCCCCTAGAAATATGGAAATTAAGATTCAGGAATGGCCTGGGGTATTGCATATTACTCTAAGGTAAGTATTCAAGATACATTGTAACTCTACTCCATTTACTTAAATGGAAGACTCTTCCATTCTGACATCTTTTTGTAACATAAGAGAAATAAAAATCTACATATGTGTATATAAAAATGTGTTAGAGTGCAGCCTGTTTCCATGTAATTATTATCTCACCTGCTGTGTTTCCATTTAATATTGCTTGATTTTTGCCCTATTTCTCCATGCCTTTTTCAAGGTCAATTCATATGCTTAATCCAATTCTCTGTACATTTGCTCGCTTCCTCCTTTTTTCTCTTCAAGTCCTGAGATGAATGGCGGCTCAGGATATCTCTCTCACTGCTGACAATAATTACTGATAATAGCAAAAAATTTCACTGGCTGCTGGTATTTCAATAAGAAATTTTCACAGCTGCTTCTGGAAATCAAAAGACATTTGTTTACCCCAAATTGTTAAGCCACAGATCTTACGGTGGGCTAATGGAAGATGAAGACTCACAATATTTAGCCAAAATAACAAAGTACTTCAGGAGAAGTAGCTGTGATAAGATATGATTTTTAGCAATTTGGGAGAATGAATTCTGACTTTTATGTGATTTATGAAGTGGAATGGCTTGGAGGGTTTTGAATTTGAAAAGTACCTGATCAAGATAGCCCAGCATGAATCAGAACTCATTAAACATGTATCTTTTTTTTCAGTTTCTTTCTTGTTACTCTCATGAAAGGATGGGAAAAGTAACAGGTGGGTAACACCATCTTTATTATTAATCGTATTTTCTATTTTCAGCACTGTAAGCCAAAGCCTGCTACCACATGGAACTCTGAACTCCAAAGCCATAGAAGGCTCTTGCTGCTTTTCATGTTCACAACACAGAGGGAATCACAGAGAATCTGAGAGTTAAATGGAACGTCAGAGGCCCTGTGGTCCAAATCCATACTTGTATAAGAATCCCCTCCGTAGCATCTCTGACAAGCGCTGACCTAGTTGTCATTCAATATTTGATACCTACAGGGTTTGTGTTCTGTCTTACATGGGACCATATTGGTTGCGGGATGGGTGGTGGGTGGGGAAGAGTAGGTAAATGGGTTGGAAGCAATGTCAGAAAGGTCAAGGTCGAGGCAGGATTGTCACAAAGATGCTGATAGATGGGTGCATGGCAGAAGTGGTATGATTTCTGGAAGCACCAAGGCCAAAGTGTTCCACATGTCTCTATAGAGGTGTGGGTCAAATCGAAGATAGTAGGTCACACCAACAAGAATCTAGGTCATGAAAACAGAGGCTGGTTAGGAGCATGAAGTAGGATAACCTTGGTCAACTTTGTAGTCTTCATTCAAAATACACCATATTATGATATATACGTCATTGTAAAGGAATATACTTAGTCATAGTGATATAGGCCTGTACTTCCTGCCCCTGGGAGAGGTTTAGGCTGGTAGACTGTATGAGGTTGGAAGTTCCAAACTACTATCAGGGAGTTCACACTAAATCTGACAACAAAATGGTAAGTCCCTGAAGAAGTAGGAGTAGAATGGTGAAGGGATGGACAAAACAGCTCTGGTTGAGCAAAATGGAACAACTCCAAGCTTCTAAGACATGCTGTCAGAGCCATCAAATTTCTAGCCTAGATAAGAGAGGGAAACTCAGCTTCAAAGCAAACAAACAAATAAAAAATACAAAACAAAAGAATAGACGTTTCCCCACCGAACTATGTTTTCTCCTAACTGAATTTCCAATCATGTATAATTCCTGAAAATAGTGAAATAAAAGACGATTAGAACATGAAACTTGTTACTTCAGCAATTTTCTGTTTGTTAAAGAAAAGGACATATGTATATTTAGAAGTCAAGACCACCCATTATTCATATTTTTAAAATCTGAATTTTGCTTCCATTTAGAGATATATTAATTTGTATACTTGGTTAATTATTACTCTTTTTGCTGTGCTTTGTTCAGTCTGGATGATTTTACACAAACTTTTTTTATTTCCACAAATTTTTGATATTTGTTATTCCTTATGGCACAGTAATATTCCAGTACTTATATCACCATTTGTTCAATCATTTCCTTATTTCCTTCATCAAAAATTAAATCTTTCATTTGGCATTTTTTAGCATTTCACAACCTGGTCCCGTTTTTCCTTTCCAGTATTCTTATGTTTTACTTCTCGCTGCAAACTCTATGATTAAGCCCTATTAGCCTATTTGTTGCTGCTCAGACATAATATTCCATGACCATATCTTTACTCTGGCTATCTCCCATGTCTAGAATGTTCTCTCTTCCTCACTTCTTCCTCTAGAATCCCTCATTCCTTCAAAATTCAGCTCAAATGATATCTTTCATAGGAGGCTCGTTCTGATCTTTTCAATGTCTAGAGTCTTTTCCTCTAAGGCTACCCTTTATCATACCTCTGTATATTCTGTAACTATCTGTTAACTCACATATTGTCTCCCCAAATAGAATGTAAGCAATCTACTTGAGGGCAGAGACTGTATCCCCAGCGTTTAGCAACATGCCTGGCACATGTAAGTACTTGTTTTCTGAATGTTTTCTCTCTCTCTCTCTCTCTCTCTCTCCCTTCTCTCTCCCTCTTTTCCCTTTTTCCCTTTTTTCTCTCTCTCTCCCCTCTTCCTCTTCCTCTCCCTGTTGACTTCTCTCATTCTTCTCTTCCCATCTTTCTTTTCCTTGGGCAAAATAATACATGATTAGAGTAATGAAAACTGAAAAAAAATACATTTTACTCATCAAACTCACTTTTTTTTCCATTCGAGGTTATACCCCTAATCTTATTGTGAAGGCTTCTAGTTTATCCCCATTATAAATAATATTTGTTCTTGGTTATAAATAGATATTACTTATCATTTTAAGAAAGGCTTCATTTATTTCTATACTTTCTAGTGTTTTTAAAAGGAAAAGGTGTTACATTTTGTCAAAAGTTTTTTCTGCATCTATTGAGACATTCATATGATTTTTTTATTTACATGATCAATTATGCTTATAGTTTTCATAATATCGAACCATCCCTGTATTCCTGATATAAATTCTAGCTGGTATTAGTATATGGTGTTTGTGATATATTGCTTTAGTCTCTTTGCTAGTATTTTATTTAATTTTTTTCATCAATATTCATTAGAGAAACTGGTCTATAGTTTTTCCTTATTTTTGCCCTCCCTGGTTTAGGTCTCAAAATTATATTTGCCATGCAAAGAATTTTATAGGAGTCCTTTTCTATTTTTTTCAAATAGTTTATATAATATTGGGATGAATTGTTCCTTTAATGTTTAGTTTATTTCACTTGGAAATCCATCTGGTCCTCAGGATTTTTTCTTAGGAAGCTAATTTTTGGCTTGTTCAATTTCTTTTTCTAAGATAGGGTTACTTAATTATCCTTCTCCCTCTTCAGTTATTCTGAGTAATTTATATTTTTGTGAATATTCATCCATTTCACTTAGATTGTTAGTTTTGTGGGCATGTTTCACGTATATTTCTTGTAAACACCATATTGTTCTATTCTAGTTTCTAATTCATTCTACTATCCATTTCTGTTTTGTGGGTGAATTCATTCCATCCACATTCACAGTTATGATTACTAACCATGCATTTCCCTCCAACTTATTTTCTTCTCTTTATCTTTTAGTCTCTCTTTTCTACTTTGTTTCTCCTCAAAAGTTTGCTTTGTTTCTGACCGCTGACTCCCTTAATCTGTCTCTTTTATCACCAGCCTCTTCTTTTATTCCTTCCCCTTCTATTTCCCTCTTGGATGAGACAGATTTCTATGCCCAATTGAATGTGTATAAATATATTTTCCTCTTTTCCTGATTCTAATAACAGTGAGATTTAAGTGTTGCCCACTTCCATCTCATTTTCCTCTCTACTAGAAAAACTCTTTCTTGTGCATCTCTTTTATGCGAGATAATTTTCCCTATTCTTCCACTTCCTTCTCCCATTGTATACCTCTTTCTCACCCATCGTCTTTTAGATCATCTCAACATTATCAAATCCTCCTATGTGCCCTATACAGATTCCTTCAAATTGCCTTAGTAATGATAAAGTTCTTAGGAGCTACATGTATCTTATTCCCATGCAGGAATTTAAACAATGTACCTTATTCAGTCTCTTTTTATTCCTCTTTCATGTTTATCTTTTTATGCTTTTCTTGATCTTATATTTGAATGTCAAATGTTCTTTTTGGCCATGGTCTTTTCATCATGAATGTTTAAATGTTTTCCATTGTATTAAATGTCCATTCCCCACAGCCACCCCGCCTCCCCAGGTTTATGCTTATGTTTGCTGGGGAGGTAATTCTTGGATCTAATCCTAGCTCCTTCACATTCCAGAATATCATATTACAAGCCCATTGCTTCTAACATGGAAGCTGCTAAATCTGTGTGATTGTGACAATGGATCAACAATATTTGAATGATTTCTTTTTGGCTGCTTGAAGCAGTTCTCTTTGACCTGAGAGTTCTGGAATTTGGATATAATAATCCTGGAAATTTTCATTTTGGAATGTCTTTTAGCTGGTGTCCATTAGATGTTTTCAATTTCTATTTTACCCTCTGGTTCTAGGATATTGGGGTAGTTTTCCTTGATAATTTCTTGAAATTTAATATCTCAGATCCTTTTTTTTTCCTATGACTTTCAGGAAGTCCAATAATTCTTAAATTATCCCTCCTCAATCTGTTTTCCAGGTCAGTTATTTTTCCAATGAAATGTTTCACATTTTCTTCTTTTTCCCCATTCTTTTGACTTTGTTTTATTGTTTCTTGATATCTCATGGAGTTATTAGCTTCCGTTTGCCCAGTTCTAATTTTTAAGAATTATTTTCTTCAATAAACTTTTATATTTATTTTTCCATTGCCAATTATATTTTAAGGTGTTATTTTATTCCATATTTTTTGTGCCTGTTTCACCAAGTTTCAAATCGTCTTTTCATAATTTTCTTACATTGCTTTTATTTCTTTTCCCAGTTTTTCTCCACCACTCTTATTTGATTTTATTTATTTTTATTTTATTTATTTATTATATTTTTAGATAGTAAACCAGGTGCTGTGGGGAGCTCAGGGAGGGGGAGAGCAGAAGGAGGGAGGGAAGGGCAGAGGGAAAGGTGGAGGCTTAGAGGTTTGGGGGTCAGGAGAGGGAGACAGAGGAAGTGACATGCATTTAGACATAAGAGAGAGGATCATGGTAAATGATCTCAGGTGTAAGCACAGAAAGAAGGCAAACCCATGGCACAATAATGTCACAAATTATCATAATGTGATGGAAACAAATTCAGATTCAGATGATGAAGACAAACTACATATTGTGGAAGAAGAAAGTGATGCAGGGGTTTGTGATGCTTGTGGGCCAGAAGATGATTTGTCAACATACAGACAGTGTTACCAGAAAGCCACAAAAAGGAAAGAAGTGCTAGCCGTTGCTGGGGAGATGACAGAAAGGAAGGAAAAGAAACCCTGCTGCCTGAAGTTCAGGCAGATGAAGCTGGGTGTGTAGTAAAAGGGGATGAATGCGCTTCAGATGCAGAAAATGAACAAAACTATAATCCTAATGTTGAGGGATTCCTGCAACAAGAAGATACAGCTGCCACCTGAGGAAGACCAAAGACAAGGCTCCCCCAAAGTTAGTGATCATGATAATAGAACACCAGATGCATTTTCTCAGTTTCTTTTTTTTTAACGTTTTATTTTTTAGATTACATGTAAAGACAAATTTCAACATAAGATTTTTATAAAATTGAGTTTCAAATTTTCTCCCTTCCCCTTCCTAAGACAATAAGCAATATATGAAATTTAATATATAATATGTATGATATATATGATATATATGTTATGATATATCTATATCTATCTATCTATCTATCTATCTATCTATCTATCTATCTACCTATCTGTAGTCACAGAAAATATATTCCCATATTCATCATATTGTGGAAAAAGAAGGAGCCCCAAAAGAAAAAAAAAACAACTTAAAAATAAAGTGAAAAATAGTATGTTTTGATCTGTATTCAGATTCCATCAGTTCTCTGGATGTGACTAGCATTTTTCCTCATGAGTCCTTTGGTGTAATATCTTATACCATTGAGTTTCTGATCATCTTACAATGTTGCTTTTACTGTGTACCATATTTTCTTGGCTCTGCTTATGTAACTTTACATCAGATCATGAAAATCTTTCCAGGTTTTTCTGAAATCTACTTACTCATCATTTCTCACAGCATAATAGTATTCCATTATACTCATATATACCAATTTGCTCAGCCAGTCCTCAATTGATGGGCATCCCCTCAATTTCCAATTCTTTGTTACCACAAAAAGAGCTACCATGAATATTTTTGTACAATAGGTCCTTTCTACTTTTTCTGCTCTCTCTTAGATACAGATGTATAACTGGTACTGCTGGATCAGAGGATATGCTTGATTTAATTGCCCTTTGGGTATAGTTTTAAATTGTTGTCCAGAATCTAAGAACAGTTCACAACTCCATCATAAATGCATTAGTGTCCCAATGCTCCCATATCCCCACCAACATTTATCATTTTTCTTTTCTGTCATATTGCTCAGACTAATAGTTGTGAGGTGGTGCCTCAGCTTTGTTTTTAATGTGCATTTCTCTAATCGACAATAATTTACAGCATTTTTTTTCATATGACTATACATAGCTTTGATTTCTTCATCTGAACACTGCCTGTTCATATCCTTTGATCATTTATGCATTGGAAAAGGTCTTGCATTCTTATAAATTTGACTCACTTCTCCTTATGATTTCTTTTTCCTATTTACCTTCTCATGCTTCTTATATTTGAAAGTCAAAATTTCTGTTCAGCTCTGGTTTTTTCATCAAGAATGCTTGAAAGTTCTCTAATTCATTGAATGATCATATTTTCCCATTAAATATTATACTCAGTTTTGCTGGGTAGATGATTCTTGGTTTTAATCCTAGCTCCTTTGACCTCTGGAATATTCCAAGCCCTTCAATCTCTTAATGTGGAAGCTGTTATATTTTGTGTTATCCTGATTGTGTTTCCACAATACTCAAATTGTTCCTTCCTGGCTGCTGGTAATATTTTCTCCTTGGCCTGGGAACTCTGGAATTTGGCTATGATATTCCTAGGAATTTTCTTTTTGGAATCTTTTTCAAGAGGTCATTAGTGCATTCTTTTCAATTTCTATTTTTCCCTCTGGTTCTAGAATATTAGAGCAATTTTCCTTGAGAATTTCTTGAAGGATGATTTCTAGGCTCTTTTTCAGGTAGTTCAATAATTTTAAAATGATCTCTCCTGGATGTGTTTTCCAGGTCAGTGGTTTTTCCAATGAGATATTTCACATTGCCTTCTATTTTTTCATTTGTTTGGATCTGTTTAATAGTGTCTTGATTTCTCATAAAGCCATTAGCTTCCATTGCTCCAATCTAATTTTTTTTTGTTTTTTGGAGGAGGAAGGGCAGGGCAATTGGGGTTAAGTGACTTGCCCAAGGTCACACCACTACTAAGTTTTAAGTGTCTCACTTTTCATGATTTTCTTTAATCATTCTCATTTCTCAGCCCAATTTTTCCTCCACTTCTCTTACTTGATTTTCAAAATCCTTCTTGAGCTCGTCCATGGCCTGCAACCAATTCATAGTTTTCTTGGAAGCTTTTAATTCAGGATTTTTGACATTTTTGTCTTCTGATTCCATGTTTTGATCCTTTTTGTTTCCCAAAAAAGATTCTATGGTCTGATCACACTTCCTCTGCTTGCTCATCTTGCCAGTCAATTACTTGACTTTTGAGCTCTTTGCCATGGCAGAACTCTGCTTCCAGAGTGGAGAGAGCTGTGTCTCAAGTTGCTGGGGTTTTCACAGTTGACAGAGCTGTTGTCGGAGCTATGAGGAGGGTGCCCTCTCTACTGCCACCATAAGCCCTGGCACACTGGCATTCCTCACCCCAGGACCACCATCCAAGATTGTGACCCGGATCCAAGCAGATCAAAGCAAAAGCAATTACCCTCTCAATGGTTGCTTGGTCCCCCTACAATCTGCAGGCCTTTTTCTTTCTCTTTGGTGTTTATGGGTTGAGAGGTCTGGAAACTGCCACAGCTGCTGGTGATTTCTCTCCTGAAGTCTGCTCCAGCTGGTCTGGGCTGCTGGTTGGGGCCATGCCGGGTCTGGACCCATGAGGCTCATGTGACTGGGCCCATGAGGCTCATGGTTCCCAGCAAGGTGTGATAGACCCTTCCTGTTGGCCTGCCAGGCTGCCTTCAGCAGATTTCTCTCTGTCACTTTGTGAGTTCTGTAGCTCTAAAATTTGTTTAGAGTAATTTTTTTTATAGGTATTGGGGTGGTTGGAGTGAGAGCTCAGCAAGTTCCTGCTTTTACTGTGCTATCTTGGCTCTGCCTCATTTTCTTAGTTTCTAACCTGACCATATTGTGACTGAGGCTTCAAAAGCCTCCCTAAAGAACATGTTAAATATCACCATGAAAAAAAATGAGGACCAAAATAATTATATATTTTTTAGGTCTTCCTAGAATTCTCATTGAGCTTATCTCCAATTCACATTTTTCTTTGATGCTTTGCTTACAGCTGCTTTGAAGTAGCTTTCTTATGAGTTTGTCTTGATCTTCACTATCACCCTAGTAGCTTTTAATGGATGTGTTCTTTTCTTTTCTTGCTAATTTTTCTAGTCTTTTTCTTGACTTTGAATTTTGTTTAAAAGTTAGAAAGTTGGGATCTATTCCTGGGGCAGGAATTGGGGTGCACCATCTGAAGCATCAGGTTTTTTTTCTCACTACTGATTTCAAAGCTAGCTTTGTGTGTGTGTGTGTGTGTGTGTGTGTGTGTGTGTGTGTGTGTGTATGTGTGTGTGTGTGTGTATGTGTGTGTGTGTGTGTGTGTGTGTGTGTATGTGTGTGTGTGTAAGTTTTCATTGGTTTCAAGGTGGTGTAATCCAGGGAATGGTATGGTAATTGCTTTCTTGGTGTATATTCTGGTCTGTACCCAGGAACGTCCCCTCGTTTCTTTTTTAAATTGTATTTTAATTTATTTTATTAAATAGTTCCCAATAACATTTTAATATGGTTTGAACTGTGTGAGTGACACCTCTTACCTAGACCAACTCATCCTCAAGGAAGAATTCCCTCATATTAATAATGGCTGACATTTTTGTGGAGTTTTAATGTTTGATAAAGTACTTTACAAATATCTCATCATGCAATTTTGATTACAACCCTAGGAGAAAACCAAGGTTCAGAGTTATTAAGTGACAGGCCCAGTTACACATTTCTCCAGGGTCAGTGGTGCACTGTCTGCAATCTAACATGCTCCCTTTACAATATCCTCCAGAGGTCATCTAGTCTCTAAGACCAACTATAAGGAACTTACCGGCCTGAAGCAGTCTAAGCCTCTTTGAGAAATGATCCAATTACCTGCAGCTTTTCCCTCATACTGAACTAAATGGTCTCCCTGTGTCACTTCTCCTTAGTGTTCCAGCTCAGCAGTCAGGGCCAACTAACCTCAGTCTTACTCCTCTCCCCCAGGACAGCTTGAAAACAGCTTCCAATCTACCTGAAAGTCTTCTCTTCAGGGACCAGAGAACATAGATATCAAAGCTAGAGGAAACCTCACACAGCGTCTAGCCCAATTCCCTCCTTTTGTATACAGGAAACAATTTCAAAGAAGTGATCTGCCCAATTCCACAAGGAGAGAGTTTAGTTTCGGCTCTAAGCATAGAAATAATTGTGTCCTTTTGAAAATGGGCTGCTGCCAGATGTCCTGTGGAGGTTCCAATGGGGCTCAACCTACCCAGTGTCACCACCATGACTAGGATGCTCAGTGCTCTGGGACAATCGTAAAAACCCATACTCCAGGGAATATTCCACTGTTCACTCTTCTTAGGGCTGTCCTGCTCTGGCTAGCACCTCAAATTCCGACCCAGTCTCCATCAGAGGCTGCCTCAGTGAAGGGAAGCTACTGGCTTTGGCTCTTGGCCATCTGGGCCAATGCTCTCCCAGGAAGGCTTCAGGAACACCTTTGGTTCTGTGTCCAGCTCAAACTTGGCTGAGCTGTTGTTCTCAAACATTTCTATTGTCATCTCCTCTTCTTCCTCCTCCTCTGCCTCTTTCACCCCCTGGGAAACTCTCTGCACCACAAAACCGGAGGAAGATGGGAGCTAGGTCAGAGTCGTGCTGAATTTGTATTCCAAGGATGCTGTGTCTGGGCCACTGGTACCGCACGTGCTTCAAACAATTATCAGAGGTGGGAGAGAAGGCAATGTGGATGTAGGCTGGCTCGAAAAAGAACAAAGAGTGCCTCGGGCAGCGCCAAGAACTCGAAGACTTGGTGGCAGGCAGGCGGGAAGAGGCGCCAGTGGCTCACGACCACCTTGAAGAAGAGCGCATGGAAGTGGTGGTCGCGCAAGTTGGTGAGCGGGTTGAGGGTGCGCGCTGTGGGAGGTCCCGGACCCGGCTCTGCTGCTCAAGTTGGCAGGACCGCTGCCCGGGCCAGCGGGTTCTCCGACATCCTGCGCTGGGCCACCGAGGCGCTCACAGGCCCGGGCTCCTGGGGAAGGTGGCCCAGCTACCATTGGGCCCCTTCTGGGCCACAGCGCTAACCCGTGCTCGCCCTCTACCCTGCTCCACACTCTGGCTGCGGCCTCCTCACAGGTTCCCACGAGCTGCCGTTGGCCTGCTCCGCGACCGTGGCTCTCATTTCTTACAGCCAGAGGCTGCACCGCTTTTCTCTTCTCCGAGCTGGAACCAGAGCTGGCAGCAGGTGCAGACGGTGGCGTTTCCAAGCACTGCCCTGTCCTTTGTCTAGCTCTACAGGAAGAGACCCTCGTAGCTTCTTTTTGGTCAGATTCCACTGTTGTCTCCGAAGTCACTAAGGCCCATAATGCATGCTGCTGCCCCGTGGCCTCGGGGCCAGCCCCTTTCCCAGAGTCCCAGACCTCTCCTTTGGACCTCCCAAGTGGTCTGAGGCTGGAGAAATCTCCCACTCCAACCTTTGGTTGGCCCTGAGCCTTCAAAATTCAGTTTGAGGTATTATTTAAAGCTGTTTAAAGGGGAATTCTGGGATTGCTTGGATGTTCCCTGCTCTCCATCGTGTTGGCTCTGCTCCTGTAATTGCCCGGTTTCTTTTATAGTATGGTCAAGTAACAGATTGGGAAAGGGGAGAGAGAGACAGAGACAGAAACAGAGAGACAAAGAGAGAAAAGGGGGGACAGGGGAGGGAGAAAGAGAAAGAAATTCTCTCCTTCCCCCAAGAGATTGCCCTTAGGGACTTCATGGCTGATGATCTTCAATAGCTAAGCAGATCCACAGCTTGGCCAGGCTGTTAAACTTAATACTAGGTTTCGTACAGAACCTGAGAGATGTGAATTAATTTTCCCGATGAAAATGGATCAACCTGATCAAAAATATGTTTCCTTTGGGGCATCCTCCTCATTTCATCCAAAGATCAAAAGTCTTCTGATACTTTCAATTTCATTAAGGGGCTTTCCGCCTAGTATTATAATTTGTATATGAATTTTTTTTTAAGTTTACTTTGTTGGTCAATTGATTGATGCAATTAAAGTGCCTCAGCCCTTCTGTGACATTGTTAATTTGGATTGAAGTTTCATATAATTCGTGGCTACTTTTCTGGAAACCTGTTCTCCCTCTTTTCTCCTTGCGAAAGGGTCAGTTTTTTGTTTTGTTTTGTTTTAAGTCGTTATAGCTGTTTGTATTTTAGTCTCAGTATTACCTTCACCTAACACAAAGCCTGGAATACAAAACAGGAATAGATATTGGACCCATACCTTCTCTGCAGATTACAGTCTCAGAGATTTGACTCAATCACCACCAAATTGGGAGTTCCCTAGGATTGTGCAGGCAGGATGAAGCAGCAGGTTAGCACAATGCTGGAACTGGAATCTGGAAGCCTGGATTTCAAAGCCCGTCTCAGACACTTACTAGTTGTGTGTCCCTAAGTAAGTCGCTTAAGCTCTCTTAGTCTGAGTTTCCTCATCTGTAAAATGGGATAATAATAGCACCTTCCTCCCAGAGTTGTGAGGATCAAATGACACATAATATAAGGCTAACCTTAAAGCTTTGTGAATACTAGCTATTATCACTATCATTATTGTTATTTTTATGGATCAGAAGCAGGATTTGAACTCAGGTTTTCTTGGGATTCAAGGCTGGTTGCGTCTCTACTCTATCAAGTTCTCTGACCTGTATCATTATTAAATAAAAGTTTGCTCAGTGAGTAAAAGAATGGATTACTGTTGTGAAATGTACAAGTAAACTGTCAGCAGACAGCCTCTTCTGAACATATACAAATTTAAAAACTTCAGTGATTTAATCCCAAGTATGGATCTCCAAAGTATGTTTGTTTTTCTCTTTGATATAAATTTTCCTATTCTATAATCCTAATGAATGTTAAGTATGGCAAATAGGAACTTTCCTTTTCATGGACATTTTCATCTAATGAACTGGCATAGCATTTACTGGCAAGCAAAATCACAGCAAAGTTACTGGCTCTCCTCTCCTCTTATCTCTCACCCACCCAAGGGCCAAATGCTGATCTTGCTACTCCTGTGTGAGTTAAAATGCCAGAAAAACTGAGGGAAATGCCTTGTCTCGTAAATTATTTGAGGAATAATGGCAAGGGAACCAACAGAAAGGGGGGCAAAAACAGGAAATGCGATAGAAATCATCACAGTGTTCCATAGATTAATCCAAACAGGCTTCCTTAATAAAGTCTTCAGGTGGAGATAAGATCAACAGCATTATTTACTACCAATTCAAAATGATTTAGGAGCAGGGAAGAGGAAAAGCAAATGTTCAGGATTCACACCCTGTTGAGAGGCAGATTATTAGATAGTCATGTAAGTAAATTGAATGGTGTCAAATGTAGCCACAGTACAATCTACTTCCAAGAGACCTAATGATTCCTGAATGTCTTTATTTCATTAGATGCTATTTAAGGTAATCATACAGTTACTTGTCCATGTGTTGTGAGGCCAATAACCATTCACGGTAGCAGATTAAAGCAGAGCTTCTTCAGCAGATTTTAATGAAAGGTGAGAAATGGAATTCCATTTTAATGGAAGATGAGGCATGATTCAGCTGATGGTTTAATCCTACCTCTGACACTTACCTTAAATAATATCAGGTAAGTCACTTAACTTTCATAGGCCTTAGTTTCTTCATCTGCAAACTCAGGGTGTTTGGCAGGGTGAAGACTGAAGGGAAACAGTCCCACCCCTGAACAAGTTTACATGATAATGGGGGAGAAAACCCGTATGTATGTAGGTATAGGCGAGACATTTGCAAATAATAAACAAGGCTATCTTGGATGAAAAGGCACTGGCAGGTGAGGAAATTAGGAATGACCTCCTAAAAGAAATGACAGAAGGTGAATCTTGAAAAAACAAAACAGGGTTCCAGGAGATTGAAGTAAGGAAAGAAAAAATTTAGGGGATGGAGAAAGCTAGGGTAAAGGTATGGTGTCAGGAGAGGTAGTGCTGTTGGTCAGAATGACTGGACCATAGAGAGCGTAGAAGAAAGTGACATGTAAGTATATTACACAGGTAAGAAGGGACTAACTTTAAGTACTGGAGGAGTTTATATTAGATCCTGGAGGCAAAAGGGAGATCTTGAAATGTAGGGGGCATATCAACCCCAAAACTTTGGCAGGTGTATGGATGCTGGATTGAAGGGCGAGACAAGGTAAGTTGTTCCAATAGTCCAGATAAGAGACAATGTAGGCTTAATTTGGGAACATGGCTATATGAGGAAAGAGAAGGGGACATTTCTGAGAGGTGTTATAAAGGTAAAATTAAGATCTGGCAACTTGTTAGGTGGGGTGAGATAGAGTGAAGAATTGCAGATTGACGGCAATCAATTCTATAAGCCATATGTGTTCAACATAAGGGGGTTGAAGTAGGAGCTGTGGAGATTTCAGAACCTGGTCAGATATCAAAGACACCGAGGTCAACTCACTCCATCCTGGGCAATCATCAGTTGTCCTGAATTCTGTCTTGCCACTGGATTTTGATGATTCTGGAAGGGAGAATGAGGCTGACAACTTTGTGCAACTCTGCCTCACTTAAATCTAATTCACAAACAAGGCAAGATATCATTTGTGATATCACTGGTCCTCTTCAGAAACAAAGGATGAACAACAACATGTTTGAACATAGCTTCCAGATCCCATTATATCATTATGGGCAACAGCAAACTTGACATGATTTGGAAGTCACAGAAAGGAAAAAAAATAACTAATGGTCTTTCAAATATTAAACATAATGAATTGTCTGATATATAACAGAAAAGATATGCTAAAATTGTACATCTAATTACATGGTTTTCTGAGTGAGCTGCCTCAGTTGAGAACATTGTGTAAATGAGCTGGCATGGATTTACCTGGCACTAGGTGAATTGATTTCAAAGTTGGCACTTAAGCTGTTAGCTGTTCCTTACCAGAATTTGCTGCAAATCTTATTTTAAATTGTGCCCATTGTACAAATTAGCATGAGCCTGTGGACCCAGCAAAATTATGTGGGTCAAAAGGAAAGCATGTTAATATTTTCACTCTGGGATCACTGGGTATTCTTATTGGTGTATGTTTGCCCTTCCTTGGCAGCTAGGTGGCAAAGAACATGGACTTGGAATCAGAAGTAACTGAGTTCCTGTCTTGTCTCAGACACTTCCTATCTTTGTGACCCTGGGCAAATCAATTAATCTCTATTTGCCTCAGTGTCCTCATCTGTAAAATGGAACTAAAAATAGAACCCGTCTCCTAGGGTGGTTGTGAGGATCAAATGTGATAATAATCATAAAGCACTGAGCATGGTGTTTAGCAAAGAGTAAGTGTGATAGAAGCCTTAGATATTATTATTTGTGATCATGGTTAAGTCATTTAGCTTCCCTCAGTATCAGTCTCCTCATCCATAAAATGGGGATTATGGTAATAACATTTTCCTCACAGGATTGTCATAAGGGAAAAAGGAAATACTTGTTTTGAGGCACCTTGCAAATCTCAGAGTCCTGCATAAATGTCAGTTATCATGGTGGCCTCCGGTCTGGCCTTCTCGCCCCATGGGATTCCTTCTGCTGACTTTCAGAGGGTCTGGGCAATATCCTGGAGGCCTTTTTGGGTTTCATTTAATATTTCCTGATTACCGGTACATCGCTCAGGCTGTCTACCCAACTTTCAAGAGAAATTAAAACTGTGATATCATCAGCATCATCATCGTCCTCCCCATCACCATCGTCATCATTATCATCACCATTACTGCCATCCTCGTCATCATCATCTTATTTGCATTTTCATCACTTGATAGATAGCCTAGATTACAGGGGTGGGTAATCTGTGACCTCGAGGCCACAGATGGCCCTCAAGGGCCTCAAGTGCAGCCCTTTGACTGAATCCAAACTTCACAGAACAAAAATTTGGATTCAGTCCAATGGCCACACTTGAGGACATAGAGGGCACATGTGGTCTTGAGGCCACAGGTTCCCCATCCCTGGCATAGAATATAATAAATGCAATGCTTTTTCATTCATTTTCATATTATTAATCATAATAATAATGAATAATGATAACACACACACACACACACACACATATATATAATTTTAAGGTTTCCAAAGTCCTTTACATAAACTATCTTAACTTAATACATAACCAGGTTTCTCAGGACTCATGAACACTCTTGGTAAGATGAGAATGAGTACAAAATATTTGAAGATGCAAGGGTTTGACAAAATCTTAGCGGGTATCTCCCCATCTTTGACATCCAGGTAAATAATGGTGATTTTCCACCCTCTGTTCAAATCTCTACAGGGAATCTGAGACATGAAAGAAGCCAAAAAGATAAATGCCAGAAGATGGTCTTTATGGGACTTAATCCTAAACAGTGAGCACTGAACTACAAAAGCAAGTTAGCAAGGAAAAAGCAGCTTCCTCCAAGCCCATCTCATTCTATTCAGGGCATGCTCTGGAAAGGGTCATTTGATATTTTCCACAAAAATGGGTTTTATAAGATTATACGATCAGAGCTTTAGAGATAGAAGAAGTGTTGAACACTTTTCTAAATTCATATGAATAATAATGGTAACAAAAACAGTCACAATGACCACTACAACAACAAAAATAATAGTAACAAATTACTATTTTTGCAAATATGTTCTTCATAATAATCCTTAAGGGACAAAAGGTAAATAAATATTATTTCCGTTTTTAGAGGTGAAAACTCAGAAAGATTAAACTCTTATCCCAGGCCTTTCAAGTCAAGACAGGGTCTCTTCCCACCACAAAGCAATACTGACCAACACCGCAGAAGCATTTCACAGAAGAGGACACTTCCTGGGATGCATTACTGGATGACCATTTGTTGGTTGTGTCATATCAGAGATTCCAGTTGAGATGTGATTTGGAATGGATTGATGTCCTTTTCAGTTCTGAGATTCTGTGATTCTACGATTTGGTGAGGGAAAAGCCAGAACCTCTATATGTTTCTTTGTAACTGAGAGAAAGCGTAATGTAGTGTGTGGTGCTGGATATTAGTCCAAAGAGCCTGCTTCATTCTAATCTAGGCTCCACCCCTCTTGACCCTTGGGGAGCCATTTAATCTGTATGAGCAACAGTTTTTGCATTATAACATAGGGTTAATACTGCTTGCAGTTACTACTTCTTAGGGTTGTTGGGAGGAATCCAATTCAATTCAATTCTACTCTCATTTCTCATGCACCTACTAGATGCCAAACTGTATACTGGGTGGCTGGAGACACAAAGACAAAAGCAAACAATTTTTCCCTGACCTCTGATAGTTTTTTTTTCCCTGGATAATAGAGGTGAATTGCTTAATGTCTCTTAAAATTATTATGAAAATGACTATCGTTATTGGTATTTTCAGATATTTGGGGGCAAAGTCAGGTAGATTTCAGGCATCTGAACAATTCTTCTATATATAGCTGGATTTGAAGATACCTTTACTTAACACCTTCTAAGTAATAACAAATTAACGTCAGAAATATAGGCTAATCCTGAGGTGTGCTGTTAAATGTTTAACAATTGACTCTGAAAATAAATGTAAAGTGAGACATTTTTAAGTTTCATCTTCATTATTAACATTCACTTCATCACTTTGTTAAGTCTATACAGTCAACAAAACAGTAAAGAGTCCTGATGTATTTAGCATTTGCTGATTTCCAAGGTTTGGATGCTTGTAATGGTAAGGGAATTTAAAGATCTTCCCTGCCCCTTAATGGGCCTCACTTGGAGCCCAACAAGAGAAGCTTGCTTAGGGGAGGCTTGTTTCTCAGGAAGGCTCATCTTTTGTTACTTTCTAATTAGGCAGTGGGTTGTGATGTTCTCTGACCCTGGAGAAGGTGAGGGTTTGCTTTGGGGCTCACTTATGGGAAGAGTTGTGTGACCCTGGCTTTGAAAACCCAGATGTTGGTACTTTTCTCTCTGGTAACTAACACTATATGTATGTAAATCTCCAGTGTCTTTTTATGAAAAGCAAAATGGAAGCTTTTTCTTTATGGTCAAACAGCTAGAAGCCCTGTCTCTTGAATTGTGTTGTTTTCTGTCTTTATTTTTTGTCTGCTTATAATTTCTGTTTGTATTTTCTGAAGTTCAAGGAACTGACTTTTCCCCCTGAACTAAGTGAATGATTATCTATCTATCTATCTATCTATCTATCTATCTATCTATCTATCTATGTTTGATTAAAGTAAGGTTGTTAACCCCTTTTGAATTGCTTTCCTTTGGAAAAGCAGATCAAAGAACCGGGGCTAGCAGCCATCCTGGGTATGCTAGGGTACTTGTTGTTACAATGCTCACACTGCAAATTTAACAATGGGCTGGATTTGAGCTGATTCCAGCACAGGATGCCTTCTAACTAAGCATATGACAAATCCTACCCTTTGTCATATCTACAGACACATTCTTCTTTAGGAAACTGAAATGACTGTTTGAGATCACTTCTTTATATGATTTCAAAGTGGATTCAGGGAGGTGAGATATGGGATGTAGAAAAGTATTTCCTTACCCCAGCATCAAGCTCAAATAGAGTCTCTCTTATAGACTGCTTGAACTTAGAATATCCTAGTTGCTGTCATGTTGCAACTATTAGAATGTAGTCTTCTTTTTAAAAATTTTTTGGAGGGGGGAAGGCGGGGCATTTGGGGTTATGTGACTTGCCCAAGATCACATGGCTAGTAAGTGTTAAGCGTTTGAGACCGGATTTGAACTCAGGTCCTCCTGACTCCAGGGTCAGTGTTCTATTCACTGTGACACCTAGCTGCCCCCAAGAACATATTCTTGAGGGCAAGAACTGTTTTTTGCCTTTCTTTATGTCCTAGGAGCTTTGCCAGTGCCTGAAACACACTATGAGCTTATAAAAATACTTGTTGAATGAATAATGTCCTTTGGTTTCAATCTTTGCTCCTCACTTATGTGACTTCTGGCTTGTTCCTTCACCTGTCTGACACACCCTAGTTATGTGACCATGAACGAGTCTTTTAATCTCTCAGTTTGCCAGACAATTCCATTTTTAGAATATTTCTCCTCTAGTGCAAGGACTACATCTTCATCTTCATATTTCCAATTTCTAAAATAATGTTAACGTATTATAAGTGTGCAATAAAGACTTGTTGGACCGGATGGAATTTAATTTAATCAAGGCTACAAAAATAGAGGCCAAAGATGAGTTGCACGGGTGGAAGTTTCTATACTCATTGCTTCCTACACAGATCAGTACTGGGCAGAATAGAAAGACTTAGCTGTTACGGCTAGCTTTTACTTTTACTAGCTTTACTTACTATCTGTATTACTCAGAAGTCACTTAATTTTGGAAGTCCAGTAGCTTCATCTATGAAATAAGGATAATATGTCAAAGCCTTCTGTCTCATTAGGTTTGTTGTGAAGCTCACATGAGATAAATATCTGAACCTAACTGAAGCCAGAATGCTCACTCTGATTTCAGAAGAATTTTTTCCAGTCCTGTTTCTGAGAGGTTTCTACTTGTGTGACTTTGGGCACAAGTCACTTAACCTCTCGGCCTCAATTTTCCCAGCCTTCAAATTAAGGTGTTGGACAAGCTGAAGTCTGAGAACTAGACCCATGATTCTTGGTTCATACCTTTCTGCCCTTGGAAAACTTTTTTTTTTTCCTGTAAAGACACAGAAGGCCTCTGATAACATTAATTTCAGGAAGCTCACAACACGCAGAGGTGGGATTGTTTTGTAAGCAAGAGCTGTTATTTTAATGGGGGAAAACCAAAGCTGAGAGCCCAAGCAGCTGCCTGGAAGGATGCTGTCTGGTGAGTCAGAGGCCAAAGCATAAACAAGACTTTTAAACTTTGTAGGCTTGTGATCCCAGCATGAATGACAACTATTATCTCAGTTACTCTGTTATGTTCAGGCTTCATTTCCTGTCACAAAGTCAACAAACAGGACTGCTTGACTCAGAATTAGCCCCAGGACCGTGCAAATCTCCAGTGTCTTTTTATGAAAAGCAAAATGGAAGCTTGTTTAATCTCCATTTTTCAAAAGTTTATGCTTTTAAATGCAGGAATGAGCATGAAAGCGTTAGAGCCCAGTTCCTCTGTTGGGGTTGGGCTTGGAGGACAGAAAAAAGACTTCTGGCCTGAAAACACCACCTTAAACTTTCTCTGGTGTGAGCAACATGCAGGGCAAGGCAGGAGGGCAGTGGCATTTCCTTAGGGGGATTCCTTGACTATCCCAGATGCTAAGTGCTAACAAAAGCATTTAAGAAAAAGGAAGAAGATTGCTGACATTTTGTCCAGATGTTGATTAACAGTTAGAAACAGGACGAATAAAAATGTTTAATCTCAACTTTAAAGAAGGAGAGTAAGTAGAAGGCAATGTGACCTTTGGGAGAGAGAAGGAAAAAGAGAATTTTGACTTTTGTATTGAAGAACACTCGCCTTTATCGAAAACTAACACCTCTTCAAGGGATTCTCTTATGGCTTTCATTGTGATTAGGTTTTTTAGGGTGGTTGTTCATGATGACTTTCTTTTGACATATCTTTATAGAAAATGTTCAGATGTGGATTTTTCAAAAATGAAATCCAATTTAGAAATTATAAGAAGTAGTCAAGTGACTATTATGATTACTTTTTAAAATAGTGATTTTTAAATGCTTTGGGTTTAATAATAGCTATCATTTATACTGTAGAGTGATTTAAGGTTTGCAAAACACTTTGCATATATTATCTCATCTGATCCTCTTAAGAACCTTATGAGGCAGGTGCTCTTATCATCTTCCTTTTATAGGTGAGGAAACAGGCTGGCAGAGATTAAGTGTATTGCCTAGGGTCAAGGAATTTCTGGCTGCATTGAACTCCTCTCCCTGGTGTAGATGCCCATAGATTGAGAAATGTTGAAACTAATTTTGGTTCCTGAATATAATGAATATTACTGTGTTATCAGGGAGGAAGAACATGATGAGTACCTAGAAGTATGGCAAGACACGAGCTCATGAAAAGCAAAGTAAATAGACCCAGAAAACACAATTTATATAATTACTATAAAATATAAACAGTGTTACAACCATAAAATAATCAAACCTGAATGTTACAAGATTATAAAGAAAAGCTTCATCCCAAAAAATATATGAGGAGAACTCCCCCCCTTCCCCTTGAACTCCCTTGTAGCATCCATAGGTTTGGGGGCCTGGAACATTATACATGATGTAAGATTTTTTAAATTTTTTTGCAGTGTCGAATCAGTTTTGCTGAATTTTTTTTTCTAGCTTATTTCTTTTTCTTTTGTTCTTTGAAAATTATTTATTTTAATGTATGGGTCTCTAGGAAGGCAGAAGTAGAGGACTATAGGAGAAAATTTCAGTGATATAAACACAAAATAACAGTAAAATCTGTTTGAAAAGTAGCGATGTGTCTATAGGCAGGACACAACCTGAATGAGCCTCAGTTTCTAAGTGTCAAAATAAGGATAATATTGCCTTAGGGTCTACATTAAAGTTATTTTGGGAGTTTTAATAGGTAAAAAAATGAATGTTAAGGCAATTCTTTCTAAAAAAAAATAAAAAGAAACACAGATTACCTACTCCACCCACCATTCTTTAGTGCCTACAATTAATGACTTCCCCAATCCTGCTTAATGTCCTCCCATAACCTGCACTAAATAAAAATAGAAAATGTAATCATTATTCATTGCTCTACATTTCTTCATTTAAAAAAAATGATCCTTCAGAATGTGCACTAAAAAACTAATATCTGTTCCCCACCTAGAGAGTCAATAGATGTTTTTTGCATAAAAAAAGAAAACTGTCTGCGCATTATTATCGTTCCTGAATCCATATCCTCCAACCCTAGCTTTCCCCACCTATTTTTTTCATAAGCAGATTTTCAAAGCAATGCTAATGGCTTGCAAATTTGAAAGGTGATATACTTCATTTTTTTCCCCCTCAGAGTAAACTCTCTTGGATATGGATCTTTCTCTCTCTCTCTCTCTCTTTGTCTCTGTCTCTCTCTCTCTCTCTCTCTCTGTCTCTCTCTCTCTCTCACACACACACACACACACACACACACACATACACACACACACACACACACTCACACACACAATGCCTGGATATATCCTTTAACATATACCAGTGCCTCCAGGTTCTCTGACCTCTGGGTTTTCAGTACCAGAGCCCAAGGTAGGTTAATCTTGATATAGCCCAATCATCTGTGATGGCATAACCCACGACATTTCATGAGCATGCTTTAGAAACACACGAACAACCAAATATCCCTGTAAACTCTGCTACTTAGGAAGAAAGACTGGTGGATCACTTTAATTAGGTTGTTCTGAACTATAGTAAGTCTGAAACTGGGCTAAGTCTGGCACTATTATTGTGAAATCTTAAGTCTTCAGAAGTGAAGGCAGGGAGGTTTATGTGTGTGGGGGGAACCAAGCTGCCTACGGAGGGATAAACTGGCCCAGGTTAGAAAGGGAGAAGGTTGAGGCTTCTATGCCAATCACTAATGGGACCATAAGTAGCCCCTCCACTTCTAGCCTGGGCCAGATAAGGGAGACTCAGTCTCAAAAACAGAAGCAAAACAAAAAACAAAACAACACCTTAACAAAAACAAAGGAACACATAAACAAGGTATCTAGTTATTAATGAATCAAAGCAGACACCAGCCAAATAGTGCCTTTGTCTCAAATCTTGAGTGGAAAGAAAAAAAAAGTATTTTGCAATAATCCTAACAATCACTTATAAAGGCTCTAACAATTGCATTGTACAGTTCTAAAAGCTGGGGATCAAAAGATGAAAGAAGAGAATGGTGACTTTCCTGCGGGTAGTCCCATCTCATTCATTCCTTCATCCCTTCTTGCTTTCCTTGGCAATTGCTGTAGCCTCTTCCAGCATCCTATCCCTCTCTTGTCCAGTCCATCTTCCATACAGTGGCCAAACTGAAATTACCAAAGCTCACATCTCACCAAGTCACTCAACTTTTCAAGAAGTTCCACTGATGTCCTATTACCTCTAGGAAAAAAAATTCTAAAAGTCCTAATTTGGTTTTTAAAGACTTTCCCAGTGTGAGTACAGACTCTACTCCTAGGCTTGTTTACTCCTCTCCTTTAGTCTCCCTACTACCAAGTTCAGCTGGTCTATTTGCTGTTTCTAACATGGTATTATGCCTCCCACCTCTGTGCCATAGCATAGATTATCCACCCTACCAGAAATGTTGTACCTCCTGGGCTCCACCTCATGGAAATTTGGCTTTCTTCAAGGTTTAGTTCAGGAGTCAGTTCCTATGAGAAGCTTATCCTGATTCTCCCAGTTGCCACTACCTTTCCCACAGAAATTACTATGTATCTACTATATGAGAGTTTCATGTTTAATTTTGTTGCATGTTATTTTCCCTCCCTGAGGGAATATAATAGAAACTCCCTGAGGGCAGGGACAGTTATAATTTTGTCTTTAATTCCCAGTGTCTATCCAGTTACTGTCATATAGTTGGCACTTAATAAACGCTTGTTGAATGAATGAATGAATGACAAGTTGGGACCCCCAGTAACTCAAGTCAATGAGTTCATCACCAACAGAAAGATCTCTGAATTTGGAGTCAAAGAATCAAGATTCCCATCCCAGTTTTGATACTGATGATTTGGGTAACCTTGGAGATGCTCTGGTTTACATTACTCCTCCACGAAAGGAAAAGATTGAATTTCACTAAATGATTTCTAATGTCCCTCCTAATACTAGATCTTGGAACCTATTTTAATAATAGGTAATATGTATATAGAGCAGCGGTTCTCAACCTGTGGGTCGCGACCCCTTTGGGGATCAAACAACCCTTTCACAGGGGTCACAGGGGTTGCCTAAGACCATCGGAAAACACATATTTCCGATGGTTTTAGGAACCTCCTCTATCTGTCTCCAGGTGGGTCCACCCATATGCAGACATGCCCACATATGACTATTAAAGGGTCAGGGCATTAGGAAGGTTGAGAACCACTGATGTAGAGCTTTATGATTGGTAAGACAATTGATACATATTACCATTAGTAAACTCCTTGAGAGTGGGGAGTCTTTTATTCTTTATATTTTCAGCCCTAGTGCCTAGCATATAGATTATCTCATTTGATCCTCACCACAATCCTGTGAAAAAAATTAATATTAATATTTCCATTTTACAGATAAGAATCAAGGAAGGTTAAGGGATTTACCCTTTCTCAAGATGTCCAACATCACAGGGCTAGAAGGAATATGAGGTAACATTTGAACTTTGCATTTCCTGGCTACAAATCTATAACTATCTCTCCACCCTAGTGAATTCCCTCTGAGGTTTCTTTCTATTATTATTTGCTTATTCTTGTTGCCTAGAGTTGAATATGAACTCTCTGAAGGCAGGGACCATGTTTTTTGTCTTTCCTTGTGTCCCCAGCCTTTAGCACAGTGTTTGGCAAGTAGTAAGTGCTGTAAAAGATTCTTGATCATCCACTGTACCAGCCAGTTACCTCAGCTGTTATACCTACTCCTTTGACAAATGAAAATGGCTACAACTTCCATAGGGAGAAATAATCAAAGGCTCAGAGATCTATAAGCTCATAAATTTGTGCAGGAAGATCTTCTGTCCTGGTCAGTCAGCCATCAAGCACCAGCTATGGTCCAGACATTGTACTTAGTTCTAAGCACCCTAATATGCAGATACACGAACACAAAATAATTTCGGTAGGGAAGGCACCCTAACTAGGCAAGTCTACAAGGAGGGGGTGCATATGAGCCAGACCTTGAGGAAGGCGAAGATGGATTTGGAGAAGACAATATGAGGAGAGTGAAAGAGAAGGGAAGAAGAGACAGGAACAGAGAGATGGAGTAGAAATCTCATTTGGGCATGTAAATACAAATCAGCTAAATGCTCCTTGTCTTCAAAGAGCTTATATTTTTACAACAGGAGCCAATACTGTAAGTGATTTGGAAAGGGGAGAAAGAGGTATGATAGCAGTAACTTTCTATAGAAATGTCCAGGAAGTGACATGGAGGCTTGGTTCTACTCAAGATAGGGCTTAATATCTCATCCATGAGAGGCCCATAGGTTCCTGGGGCAAAGGACGAGTTTCTGCTCAAAGAGGGGTGAAAATGAAGAAGCTAGCTAGCCTGCAGATGGAACAATATGAAAGTGTCCTTGATTTTTAAAAATCAATCAACGAAGATTTGTTAAGCATCTATTATGTCAGTATTGCAGTAGATATTGGGGATACAATGACAAAAAAGAAATGGTCCTAGTTTTCAAAGAGCTTTTATTTATTTAGTAATACATTTTTGTTTTCAGATTCTCTTCTTCCTATCCTTCCCACACCCCCCCACCCCCATAGATGAGGAAGGAAGAAAAACATAACAAACAGGTATTGTCAAGCAAAACAGATTCCCACATTGCAATGACCAGGATCTGTAAGCCTACAATCCATTCCAATGAACAAATCACCCTTCCAAAGAGCATCAATTTTATCACAGCTGGTTTGGTCCCTTTTTTCAGCACAGGTATTTGTGTTAGCTTACTCAGTGTACTCCTGGGTCCCCAAGAATATACCAGAAGGTGGCTTTCTGTCCTTCTGAAGGCTGAAGAGTTTAGAATTATTCCTCTGCCCACAAGGGTGAGGTGCTTACCATTCTTGTTTCCTTTTTTTTTTCCTCCCTCAGTTTGCCTACTTTTCTCCAACCTCTGCCTCACATCTGCTCTTTTCTTGGACTTACCTCTTGGCAGGGAGGGCTTTACATGTGAGGATAGACTAGATGGGCTAACATTGTTCTCCTCTGGCACCCAATGTAGCCAACTCCTCTGTTCCAATTTATGCATTTTAGCTGTCATACCAACAAATAGACCATGTGTGCTATTGCATTAAGGGAGAAGAGAGAAACATGGATCTTGAGGATAAACTTTGTTTTGAAAGCCTGAGGGGGAGAGAAGAAAGTCTAAGGAAATGTAAAATCAATATATGATTTACACTTGTGAGATAGAGAGGATTTGATGGGAGTTGGCGGGGAGGGAATGGTAGGAGGAGGTAAAAAGGGGAATGTGGACATATACTTTTGTTTCTCTAGGAGAAGTATTGATCCTCCTGTTTCTAAACTTCTATTTTATTTTGATTCCTTTATTATAACTCAAACCATTCTACTGAATCTTTAGAATTTTAATCCCACAATTATTCAATGTTTGAATTTAGAATATAGTGTTGGATTTGACTCAGGGAAGTTGAGGTTCAGATCTTGGTTCCAATATTTACTAACTGTGTGACCATGAGCAAGATATTAAACCTTTCTGTGCCTCAGTTTCCTTACCTGTAAAGTGAAAATAATAATTTCTATACAGAGAGGAGACTTTAGTGGATAGAGTATAGACAGAATAAGGAACATCAAGGTTCAAATCCTATCTCTGCCACATACCACATACGTGAACTTGAGCAACTCACTTAATTTTTCTTTTTTATAATTAAATTTATTTTTCAATTGATGAGCATTCATTTTGTTCTTCTCCTTCATTCCTTTTCATTCCCCACTGGAAAAAGAAAAGCAAAACTTTTATAATAAATATGCTGAGTTAAGAAAAATAAACTCCTAAAAGTATGTCCTAAAAGTGTGAGTCTCATTCTTCATGTTTGCTCTACCATCTCTCTTTCATGAAGTAGGTAGACAGATGCCTTCATCATCAGTCTTCTGAAATCCTAGTTGAAATTGTTTAGAGTGCTTTTCTTTCAAGGTTATTTATTTTTCCTATGCTGTTCTCCTGGTTCTACTCATTTAACTCTGCATCAGTTCATAGAAGTCTTCCTAGGTTTCTTTGTCTCTTTCTTCATTTCTTATAGCACAATTCACTCAACCTTTCTAAGACATGTAACAACGGCATTCCATAGAGCATGCACAGGGCTAGTCTTTCTTCTGATCAACTGCATGAGAGCTTTAGGACTTGCTTCTGGTCAAGAGAGGTTTGTGTTGGAGGTGAAAGAATTCCCTGACTGTTGAGTTGGAGGAGCTGATGACAGTGGATATAGAAAAGGGATTGATCCCTCCCTCCATCGCTGACTTTCATTCTGATTTCCAGCTGTGCAAAATAATTTTCAAGCTGCTCTTGAAAGTTAAAAAGGGCATGAGAGTGGGAGATATGTCCATTCCATCACTCTGACCTTCATTTAACTATGAGCATATGGCATCTAAAGCACATGTCCCACCTCAGCTTTTGCATCACCCTTTTCCCTTTGCTTGCTTGAGCAGAAAAAGATGCTCAGGCTTTGAGATAACCTTTGAGCTCAAAAGGTCCAGAGGTTTGCTGCATCAGTGTCTATCAGAATGGTAGTGGTAGCTTCCTCTGGATGTGGTTTGTTTCAGCAATGGCAAAAGCAGTCAATTGCAGAGAAAGCTAACAACAGAGTTCAAAGGAGGCTCAGGTTTGGAGCAGACTAATAATGCAGAGCAAAGAGAAAAGTCGCAATGAAGTGTAAGTACCGTGGACTGTAACATGGGTTATAAATTGAGTTATTGAATCCTGTTTTAAATTTGTGTTTTTTAAGGCACAGTTAGATACCTTGTGTTTAATAGGAATACTTTACCTGGCTCATTCCTGATTCCTACAGAACCTTGAGTATTTCTTTTTCTCTCCAGTTCAGGGAGACATAGACTTGAGCTATATAACGTAAGACTTATTTTTTTCTAGGGTGTGGAGCCAGTGAAGCTCATGAGTCAGAAGGAGAAAGGGAAGTCTAATTGCTTGAAGTAGATGCAGGCACCCACCCCCCAAGGTCCAAGCTGCTCCATGACACATTGCTGAGTCCAGAACAGGGAATGGGGCGATCAGTGTCTTTTTTCCTGGAGATCCAGATCCAGTTCTCTGGTGGCAGAAGAAGACAATGTTAGAAGAGCAGAAGGTGCATGAGAGGAAGCTTTTCAAGAGGAGCTCCTCACATTTGTGAATTCACAGGTCCTAGGTTTGTTTCTATATGATGTTAGCATGAGAAGGGACATCAGACAATACTAGTCTAAGCCCCTTATTCTGCAGATAAGACAACTGAGGCAAGGGAGGTTAAATGACTTGCCTGAGATCACTTCAGTAGTAAATACAAAAGTGAGATTTGAACTCAGACCTTCTGACCATGAAGCAATGGGAACAAAAGATGGCCCTTTATTATTGCACAGTCTGCCACAGAGTAAGCACTGAAAAACGTTTTTTGACTGAATGATTGAGTGGTGTGGAGGAAGCCTGGAAAGGCAGGTTACACACATATTATAGATAACCTGCAAGGTCAAGCCAAGGGATCTGCATTTTATCCTGTAGGTGTCATCAGGGTTTTGGAACAAAATGAGTGATAGGATCAGAACTGTGCCTAAAGAAGATTAATTTGGCACCAATCTAAAAGATTGAAGTGGGAGGAAGGGACAAGGGAGGAAAGGAGGGAAGGAAAGAGGAGAGAGAGAGAGAGAGACAGAGAGACAGAGAGACAGAGAGACAGAGAGAGAGACAGAGACAGAGACAGAGAGACAGAGGGAAGGAGGAGGAGGAAGAGGAGGAGGAGGAGGAGGAGGAAAGAGGGAACAGTTTAAGGTCATTCCAATATTCAGATAATCAGTTTTTTTTAACATGTACGGCTTTGTCATCAGTACCTTTGTTTTATTTTATTAACATTCTATTCTCTTTACTCTTGGTGTCTTTGTCTGATGAAAGTGAAGTCCTTCTTGGCTTTTCCTATACTATTTCGGTCCTTGCCTTGTACATGGTTAGAACAACCCCTTTTGCTTAATGTTCACTTGGGAAGTGTCTGGATAATGACCGCTGTGAAATATAATGAAGTGGAATCCCCTGACCTCACTGCACTGAAGTGTATGGCAAACATACATTGGTTGATAGGTCCCACCTTTGCTTTGCTTTAGCCTTGTCAATATTATTGTTTCCAGTATGAATGCACTGGATATTTTCCTAGTACTTGACAATTTATGCAGCATGTCACATATAGGATAGAATCATAACTAGAGTGAGAAGGGATTCCAGAGGCATTCTCCAACCCCTTTGTTTTACATAAGAGGGCACTGGGACCCAGGAAAGCTAAGGAACTTAGGGGCTTATAGATCTAGGACTGGAAAGGCCTTCCCTCCCCCAACCTCAGTACAGTTCTAAGCACACAATGTAAACCCCACGAGGAATCATTTAATAAATGTTGTACAGATATCCCAAAATGATGGAGAATTCTGTACCAAAGGAATACAGAATAATTCTATAATACAGCACAAAGTTCTATAGTCTGACAGAAACTAATTTTCCCAGGTAGGAATTTTTATAAAAATTGGAACTGAGTTCAGAGAATTCATGTGGCTTACGGTTTTCCATATCCCATTAGTCTGTGAGTTCTTTGAAAGTAGGGACTATTTTAAAAAATTTCTTTTTATTCCCAGAGCTTGGCAAAGTGTCTGTTACATTGTAGATGTTGAATAAATGCTAGCTGACTGACTAGTAGTCATGATTTTTCCAACGATCCAATCCATCAAGAATGTACAGAGCATCTGCTGTTATCATTGCCCTATGTTAAGGGCTTAAAATATAAAGAAAACATGCTGTCCCTTTTCCCGAAATAAATCCCTGCTTTCAAAGAGGGATAAAAAAAAAACTTATTCATCATTATTGTGAGAAATGAAAGGGCAGATTATATCTTTTGTTGGTATAAGCAGGTCAAAGAAGACCACCTCTGCCTCTTAGAATACCTACCTTCTTTTAGAACACAGATCAAAGGCTACCTCCAACAGGAGGGCTTTCTCAGTCTCCCCTATAGCAACTGCTCCCCTCTACATCCATTATTCGTATTAACTCCATGTGTATTTCATATTTACTTCTTTCTGCACATGTTGTTTCCCTGTTTCATTATAAAAATTGCAAGCTTCTTGAGGGCAGGGCATTTTTCATCTATATTTTGTATTCCCAGGGTCTTGCACAGTGTCTGACATGTGGTCATCCTGTTTTCTGCTTTCTAGTTTTCCTTTGCATATCTAAATGCATATGCATGAATGTGTTCAAATGCCCACACATACTATCTCCCCTACTTTAATACAAACCCCTCAGACAGGGAATGTCTCATATTTGTATCGCTAACACTTGTCATATCTTTAGTTCATTTCTCTTTTACATATGCATTTCTCTTTTATAGACATAAATAGACACATGCATGCACAGTTAATTGTCATCAGTTGACTGAAAGTAGAAGTATACATCCATGTAAATGGCAATAAGAACATTGACAAAACAATGGAAAATAAGTGCTAACAAAGAATAATGATGAAAATTGACCTCTGAAAAAAACATGGAAAAAAGGAATCTCCCACTTTTCCTCCCTCCATTACTCCCAAACCCGCAATATAACCCCCTCTGCTCGTTTTTGAATGTGTGGGCTATGGATAAGGGATGCTACACCTAATGCCAGAATTTTTCATACGTTAGTTAGTTTTGCTTAGCTATCTTTTTGTCCACCAGCTTTTATTTTATTATGTTATTGTTTTTTATACATTGTATACAATTATGTATTGTTTTTATACATTGGGAATGTGGATGATGTAGATGTTTTATTTTTTTTTTAAATACAAGTAAAGAAAACAAGTTGAAAGGACTGGAAAGATATTTCCTGGAGTTTTCTTAAGTGAAGGACTTCAGTGACAGACATGGTCACCATTGGTCTAAGACTAAGGGTAGGAAATAGAGAGGAAGGATTCTAGATGTCCGGAAGACTGGTAACCCCTTAATCCTAGATAAAATCCATATATCCTGCGCAGCATTGCCTCTGGCTGTGACAGAGGCTGCTCATTTTCCACTAAACTGGCACCAGAAAGGTTGGATCTCCCTAGGCTTGCAATCTTGATTCTGCAGATTCAGGACTGAAGTTAAGCACATTTAACAAAATCAAATTTCTTTGGTTTTCTTATGGCTAAAATTGGCACAATATTAGCCCTTTATATCAAATATCAAGAAACATGTCTTTATCCACCAGTTCCTGATCTAACAGTTAGCAATAGCTGGAACACTGATAGCTCCACACAGCCTTCATTTCACATGGCTTCTTTCTCCCAAGAAGAGTCATTCAAATATACAAGCATGTCAAGATTTAATTTTCACACTTCGAAAAATGACTCTCTTTTTCTTCTCTTCCCATTCATTCTTCTTTGCCTTCCAGCCCTTATGTAGCCTGACTGCTACTTGACAAGGGGCCTCTTTCTCTATCAAAATGCCAATAAGCTGTAGAAAACTGAATTGGAGCTTGTCAACGTGTAGCCTCAGGAAACAGTGGCATGTACTAGTTGACATTGGACCTTGAGCCACGTTGCTCTATGCATTTGATCTCATTTGAGGCGCAGCAAGTCACATCTGGCATTGTAGAAGACAGGAAGTACAGTAGAGAGGGTGGCAACTACAAAGAGAAATAAATTAATGTATTTGGCAGAAGAGTTAAAAATGACAACTTCTGATCTTATTTGGAACTGTATTTATTTCAAATATTCTTGCAAATGGCTTCTTAACACTGAGGGATTCATGGACAGGTTTTGGGTGGTCATGAACATGTGATGGGGCAAAAAGTCCTTATTTTCACAAACATTTGACTGAAATTTAGCAATTCCTCCAATTATTTAAATATATATATACAAATATACATATATGTGTGTATATGTGTATATATACACATATACACACATGTGTATATGTGTATACACACACATACACACATATACACACACATATATATACATGTGCATATTTACATATATATATATACATATATATATACATATATATATGTAATTTTGATGACCAGATCCATAGACTTCACCAGTCTGCAAAAAGTGTGCAAGATATGAAAGTGATTAAGGACCCATGCTAAAGGGCATAGTTTCAGTCCCCAAATGTCATTTGGTCATGAAAATATGAGAAACTTTTTATCTAAGTCAAAATAATTCTCTGTTGGTGGGAGGAATGGGTGGGGAAGGGAGAGAATCCTATAGAATAGCCAGATGTAGATTCATAGGAGATAGAGCATCAGCTTTGGAGTCAGGAAGACCTGAGTTTGAAATCTGCCCTAGATGTTTGCTAGCTGTGTGACCCTGGTCAACCTCTGTAAGGCTCCGTTTTCTCATCTGTTACAAGGGATAATGATGACATTCACCTCCCATATAGTTGTTGTGAGGATCAAGGGATATAGTCTACATAACGTCCTTTGCAAAACTTCGGAGCACTGTGTAAGTGCCATTATAATATTGTCATTAGGTAGGTATCATGTCAAAAAGAATCATTTCATAAACCTTCAAGCATTATATGAATGCTGTTTTTATAATATAATAATTGCTATAGCCACAACATGTTAATAATTACTATAATTTTATATAATAGTACATTGATGTATGATCCATTAATACATAACATACAATAATATATAATAATACATTAACACTTTATTAATAATAATTCATTTAAAGAATGATTATTATTAATCCAACAGTGTCATGATTTCCTTTTCTACTTTCAAAAGTGGAGGATAAAGCTCTAATGTTACATTGACATTATTAATATAATAATAATTTATTATGCTTATTTCTTTTTATTCATCTACTTTTAGAAAATATCAGTGGTTGTTCCTCTTAATTATCTCAGTACTAGTGATCCAAGGCACATGCTCTTAACAGGAGTCTTCTCAATCAACCAAACACACTGAGTTCACACTGCCACATGCCTTCCTTCAGTGCTAATTTCACTGTAAGCTACTTGTAAATTGTCCAGGAATGTTTCACATAAAGGCTGCCACAGGGCTATATAATCGAATTGTATTATCTTAACTGACTGCTTACCATGGGACAACCTCTCAGTCAGTTAAGGAAATGTCTTGAAAATGTCAAGTACTAAAAGAAAACTTCTTGTCACAAACACATTCTATTAAAAAGTAACATGTGCCAGCTCCGCTTAGACAGAGGGAGCAATGAGACTTCTTTTCATTTTTTTTTTCTTCTCTAGATCATTTTAGACAAGTCTCTGAAACAAAATGACTAGAGCTAAGTTTTCACTCTGACAGGCCCAATCAAAAATGGTTTGAAGTGAATAACAAATAGGGAGTAAATTATGAAAGCTAGTATCCTTATCTGAAGGCACTGTTTTTTGGTGAAGTGATGGGGTGATTGGAAAAGTGATAGGGAAACTGAAGGTGGGATGGTTATTCTTCTCCAAATTCTTTAACTTAAAAATCAGAATGGTCAATCCTTTTCAGTTCATGCCCTTTGGAAAGGATAATGAATTAGACA
>CM053584.1:43261591-43278642 GCA_028627135.1 Pseudochirops cupreus | reverse complement strand
AACAATTGGAGAAGAAAAGGAAATTGGAGGACTAAAAATAGGCAATAAGGAAACAAAACTATCACTCTTTGCAGATGATATGATCATATATGTAGAGAATCCTAGAGAATCAACTAAAATGTAGTTGAAATGGTTAACAACTTTAGCAAAGTTGCAGGTTATATGGTAAATTCATAAACCTTATCAACATTCCTATATATTTCTATATACTACCAACAAAACTCAGTAGGAAGGGATAGAAAGAGAAATTCCATTTAAGATAACTGCAGACAATATTAAATACTTGGGAGTCTATCTGCTAAGACAAACCCAGGGCATATATGAACATAATTACAAAACACCTTTCACACAAAGACAGATCTAAACAACCAGAGAAATATGATTTTTCCTGGGTAAGCTGAGTCAATATAATAGACATGACAAGGTTACCCAAGTTAATTTACTTAGTGCCATACCAATATAACTATCAAAGAAATTATTTTATAGAGCTAGAAAAAATATTAACAAAATTCATTTGGAAGGATAAAAAGTGAAGAATATCAAGGGAATTAATGAAAAAATGTGAGAAGGAAGGAGACGTAGCAATGTCAGATTTCAAACTCCATTATGAAGTAGTAATCATCAGAAAAGTCTGGTACGGGCGAAGGCAGAGTGTGCTGGATTAGTGGAATAAATTAGGTACACTATACATGGTAGTAAATGACTATAGTAATTTAGTGTTGCATAAACCCAAAGATCTAAGTTTTGGGGATAAAAACTCACCATTTGACAAAAATTGTTGGGAAAACTGGAAAGAAATATGGACAAAAACTACGCATAGGCCAACATTGCACACTATATAGCAAGATAAAGTCAAAATGGATACAAGATTTAGACATAAAAGGTGGTATTATAAATAAATTAGAGGAGTATGGAAAAATGTATACCTGTCAGATCTATGAAGAAGTGACCATGATCAAACAAGAGATAGAGAAGATCATGGGAAGTAGAAGGGATAATTTTGATTACATGAAAGTAAAAAAAAACCAAAAAACTTTTTCACAGATATAACCAATGTAATGAAAATTAGAAGGAAAACTGGAAACTGAGGGGAAAATTTAAAGCAAATTTCTCAGAAATCAAAGCTATCAATAGTTACATGAAAAATGTCCTAAATCACTAGTGATTACAGAAATGCAAATTAAAACAATCCTGAAAAACCACGTCATAGCCATTAGATTGGCTAATATGATAAGAAAGGAAAATGAAAAATGCTGAAAGGGATGTAGAAAAATTGGCACACTAATGCATTGTTGGTGGAGTTGTGAATTAGTCCAATCATTTAGGAAAATAATTCGGAACTACTCCCAGAGGGCTATAAAATCATGCATCCCTTTCAACTCAGCAATACCATGGTCTTTGTCCCAGAGATCAAAGAAAATTGAAAATGACCTATTTGCACAAACATATTTGTAGCAGCTTTTTTGTATATGGTGGCAAAGAATTAGAAATTGAAGGAATGCCCATTAATTGGAGAATGACTGAACAAGTTGGCCTGTATAATTGTGATAGAATACTGTTGTGCTAAAAGAAATGAAGAACAAGATGCTTTCTGAAAAACCTGGAAAGACGTGAACTGATGCAAAGTGAAGCAAACAGAACTAGGAGAATATTATACATAATAACTGAAATATTATAAGAATGATCAATTGTGAAAACCTTAAGCTACTCTGATCAAGACAATGATCCAAGACAATTCAAAAGGACCCATGATGAAAGATGCCATCTGTCTCTAAAGAGAAAACTGATGAATTCTGAATACAATCTGAAGCATACTTTATTTTTATCCTCCTTATGGATTTTTGTTTGTTTTCTTTTGCAACATGAATAATAGGTAAATATGTTTTTCATGAATTCACATGTATATTCAATATCAAATTGCTTACTTTCTCTTGGAGGGAGAGAAAAGAGAGAGGGAGGGAGAGAATTTGGAACTCAAAATAAAAAAAAGAATGTTAAAAATTTACGTGTAATTGGGAAACGTTTAATGAGATAAAAATATACTAAACATGAGAAAATAAGTCCTTGAACCCTGGGCTCAAGGGCCAGAGTGGAGTGAAGTTCTGGGATAAGTCCAGCAGAGGTGGGAATGTGGAACAATCCACTAAAAGTGGATCTCCTCACCTAATGACGGTGAGAAATGTAATAAATCAGCGTGTTTAGGGTTGTGTAAGGGAAATGTCCATATCTACTTTTCGGTGCAGGTAATGTTGGTCTGTGTTTTAGCCAAAAGTAGAGAAGAGGAAAGTTGACTTCCAACCTGGGAATCTGGTAGTGGTATTTGGGCTGTCTCTGGGTAATGTGTGGTGGGGGAGAAGAATGTGTGTGTGTGTGTGTGTGTGTGTGTGTGTGTGTGTGTGTATGTTTATGCAAAATTCAATAGTTGATAAACATTTGTTGAGTGCCTACTATGTTATAGGCACCAGGGAGATAGAGGTAAATGAAATTGTCTTTGTCATCAAGAAGATTAAATTCTATTACACGACATAACATATACATAAATAAGTATGCAAAATACATACAAAATAATTTCAAGGTATGGTAATTACAAAAAGAGCTGGAAAGTTTCCATGCAGGGGGTGGTGCTTGAGCTGAGGCTTGAAAGAAATAAGGGATTTGAAGTAGTGGAAGGGTTGCATTCCTGGCATGGAGGAGGGTCTTTGCCAAGACACAGAGCCCCAAAATAAAGAGTCAGGTGCAAGGAACAGCACATGCAGTGTATGCAGAGGAGTGATGCAGTATACAATTAGACTGAAAAGGTGGATTGAAGCCAGATTCTAAAGGTTTTTAGTGGCGAATGGCAGAATCTGTATTTGTTCCCAAAAGGAGTCACTGAGATATATTAGAACAGAGGAGAGAGGGAAGGGACATAGTTTGCAAGGAGTAAGAAGAATAGAAAGGTAGCAAGTACAGGTTTTGAAGGACGTTGAATGCCAAACAGAGGATTTTTGTATTTGATTCTGGAGATGAAAGAAAGTCACTCAAGTTTATTGAGTAAGAGAGTGACATGGTCAGACTTGAAGGGCCATTTTGACAGCTGAGTGGAGAATGGTTTGCAGTGGGGAGAGACTTGAGGCAGACAGACTAACCAATAGGCTATTGCACTGATGAGGACCTGCACCAGGGTGGTGGCAGTGTCAGAATAGAGAAATGGACATATTTGAAAGATTTTATGAAATTAAGATCATCAGACCTTGGTAACAAATTGGGTATGAAAGAGAGTAAAACTGAGGATGACACCTAGCTTGTGGGCCTGGAGGACTGAGACGACTGTGATGTCCTAAAAAATAATAGAAAAATTAGGAAGAGAAGGGGATTTTTTTGACAGGAGGAAAGACAATGAGTTCAGCTTGGGATATGTTGGATTTAATATGTCTATAGGATGTCCAGTTCAAAATGTCCAATAGGCAATTTGAGATGTTCAGAATGGAGGTCAGCAGAGAGGTTAGGGCTGGATAAATAGATTTGAGAATTATCAGCATAGGGATAATTACTGAATCCCTGGATGCTGATGAGATCACCAAATGAATTAGTGTAGAGGAAGAAAGGAAGGGAGCCCAGAACAGAGCTGTGGGGGACACTCCTGTTTATTGAACAGGACCTAGATGACAATTCAGTGAAGAAGACTAAGAAGGAATGTTCAGACAGGTAGGAGGAGAACCAGGAGAGAGTAGTGTCAGGAGAACCTAGAAATGAGAGAATATCCAGGAGAATGAGGTGATTATCAGTTTCAAAAGTCACAGAGAGGTCAAGAAGGATGAGGATTAAGAAAAGGTCATTAGATTTGGCACTTGAGAGATTTGTGAGAACCTTTGGAGAGGGTGATTTCAGTTGAATGATGAAGTCAAAAGCTGGATTGTAGAGAGGTAAGAAGAGAGTGAGGAAAGGAAGTACAGGCAGCTATTAAAGACAACTTTCTCAAAGAATATAGCAATAAAAGCAAGGAAAAGTATAGGATGATAGGGATGGATGGATGAAGTGAAGGTTTTTTGAGGATGGGAGAGACATGGGCATGTTTTCTAGGCAGTAGGGAGAGAACGAAGATAAATGAGAAAGCGATTCTGTGAACTAGGTTTTTGTTTTCATTATTTATTTATTTATTTGCTTTTTTGGGGGGAGGAGGGCAACTGGGGTTAAGTGACTTGCCCAAAGTCACATGGCTAGTAAGTGTATCAAATGTCTGAGGTCGAATTTGAACCCAGGTCCTCCTGACTCTAGGGCTGGTGCTCTATTCACTGCAACACCTAGCTGCCCCTTTGTTTTTATTTTTATAACGTTTCAATATAAACAGCACCTTTTGCAATTCCTTGTGTTTTATTTTGTTCACTTAAATGAAAAGAGGTCTGTAGACTTTACCATACTACCCCAGGGACTCATGACACAGAAGAAGGTTAAGAACCCCTTCTGCAGAACATAAGGTCAAAGAAACTGAGGGGGAGACTCACTTTCTTTCTTACCAGTACAGAAGGAACGTTGCTCTCCCTTGGGCCCGCTCCAAGCCCTGGAGGGAACGTTTCCCTCAGATTGGTTATGCAAGCCAAGGACCTAGGGTATAAGAATTAGGCTGACAATGTTTTTTTTTTTAAACTCAAATAAATTATCATTTTCACCATTAACTAAGTTTACGCTGCTGAGGTTTTACTCCAAAATGTTTTCAAGTAGGAGCTATCATGCTGAGTATTGCCTATTTTTAGCTTTCCTGTGTATCTTTGTTCCCTAGTCTCTCTGGAGCGTGTTTTGCAGGCACAGTGACTTGTAAGCAAGTCTGACTGAACTTTTGATCTCACTTCCTGCACCTTCACCACATAGTCCTAATGCTGTAACTGTAGCTGCAGTCCTCATCACCTCAATGTGAGATTGTCAGACAGGAAAGTAGACCAGAGATATCACAGGAGCCAAGGGTTCCAGTGATGACTGAAAGCCCTTTGATTCACTCTGGAGGTTAACTCTATCTTTCATCTGCACACAGCTCACCCATTGATAGGTTAGTGAAGACAGAACATAGCCTCTCAGTGATTTTTGCCACAAGGTCTGTGAAAGTCTCAGAACAAAGGCAGTTGTAATAAGACATTTAACCAAAATGCTCCAAAGCGAAATGTATTAAAATTTAATTTTCTGACTTTCATTGTATTTGCCCTGTTAGCTTTCTGCATTATTTCATTTTCCCTCTGCTATAAAATTCATTAATTTTAATCCAGGATTAACACAATAAGAGGGAGAGAATTGGTTTTCTGTAGCATCTTTCCTACTCAAAAGGTCCCAAAGTGGTTTATAAATAATGAATGAGCCGCTGTTAGAGTAGTGACTCATGGGCAAACAGACTAGCCATAGAACAAACTAGGGATGAGGCTCATAAAAAGACAAACACTAAAATTAGGCCTTCTTGATGTCTGTCATTTTGCCTTAGTTTAGAAGAAACTTTCAAATAAGTTTTCATGTAGATGGGAGTAAGCCCGGTGACCACAGAGAGACTAACAGGGAAAAGCTATTAGCAGATTCATTAATTGGGGTCCTATTTGTAGATCCAATTTTGCAGCATAATCATTTATTAGTTCAAATAAAACCCTGTGCCTTTCCTTTCAGGAGAGTTGTCCTCCTGTGAAAATATTGACTGAGGGTGGGGCCCTAGTAGGCAGTTCATAATCCCCAAGGACTTGAGAAATTCAAACACATTATCTTTTATTGCCTAGCAGTAATGGTCAGAGTCAAGGAAGAAGGTCTGATTTTAAACAAACAAAACTTTTAGTTGACAACAGAAGATTAAAAATGACCCTTGTTAAGGAGTCCATCAAGCATTATTCTTTCATGGAAAGTATATATTTTTAAACTTTTCTTTATCATCCTTCATATTGGGTTTATTTACATACTTTTCTTAGCTCATTTACTCTATTGCAAGCTCGTTGAAGGCAGGCCATGTTTTATTCATCTATCTTTAGGTCTCCTTCAGCAGCCCAAACCAGTCATATTAATATAACAATCAGCAACAAATGTTTGTGGAATGAAATGATCATTGAGTAAAATGCTTATTGAAGGTTTACAGGCATTAGTTTAAATGACACTTTAGCTACAAAATAAACATACACACATCTTTGGAAAGTGGAAACAGTTTAAGGGTTTAGTTGAAAGGAAAGTCATATGGTTATTTTTGCCTTTAAGGGTTCCTGCATTTCCACATCCCAGAAATACCTTCTCTTCCTTTTTGCATCTATTTCTTACAGGCCAATTCACACTCCAGGACTTGGTCTGCTTGCCCAAGGTCACATAGTTATTTTAGTAAGTTATAGAGACAGGATTGGAGCTTAATTCCTCTAACTACAAAACCAGTTCCTTTTTCCATTGCATTGCTCTTTCTGATGAGAGCTCTCTCCTTCTCTCTCTCTTTTTGATGGTTTTTACAATTAAGATGAAGTCCCCTATAGGAAGGCAGAGGTATGAATGGGATGACTTTGGAAGGTTTTCCCTTGGATTTGATACCATGACATTAGGAAAGGGAATATTAATACTCTAAGTGCTTAAAAAAATGAAAGGAAGATAAAACCAACCAATTAAATAAAAAGCTGAAGAGATATTTAACATTTCTCAAAATAAATAAATAAATAAATAAATGAATAAATAAATATATATGTATACATGCATGCGTGAATACATGCATGTATCCAACTTAGTTCTGTCAAATTGAGCCCACCACTTAAAAGGTTTTATTAGATAAGAAACCCTTCTCACCACCATCAACCCCAAATACTATTTCAAGTCATTTTGACAGATTGTCCCTACAACTGTCTCATCTATTTAATCTCCAATCTCTCCCTATCTCATGGTTCCTCACCAGCTGCCTAAAATGTCTACAAATAGCTCAGGTATCCCTTACCCTCATCCTTGACAACAAACAAAATAAAACAAACTCAATTGACTTTATTAGGCCTTCAATATATTCTCTTAGAACGCTACTCCCTTCAACATCCAAAGCTATCCACACTGAGTGCCAACATTTCTTCTATTTTCACTCATTTCTTAGCTACTTGCAAAATGTTTATTTGATTTCAGCACTCCACTGTGCCTGTTCTCTTCAAAGTTAACACTGATCTCTTAATTGAGAAATCTAATGACTTCTCAGTATTTGTTTCTTGACCTCTCTACAGCACTGGACCATGTTGATCACCATCTCCACTTGAATCATCTCTTCTCTCTGAGTTTTCATGACACTACTTTCTCTGGGTTCTACCACCTATCTCACAGCAATGCTCCTCTGGTTCATTATTCATATCCTGACTCCTAATTGTGGGTGTACCCCAAGGCTTTCTCATAGGCTTTTTTTCCTTCACTTCCTACACTCTCTCTGGGTGACCTAATCAACTCCCATGAGCCCAATCTATGTATGCAACCAATTCCATCTTCCGAATTCCAGTCCTAGATCACCTCTACCTATTAGGCATATCACAATGGATGTTCTGTAGGCATCTCAAATTCTACATGTACAATACAGAACTCATTATCTCTTATTCCCAGACCTTCCCCGCTTTTGAACTTCCCTATTCTTGTCAAGGTCATCACCATCTTCCAAGTTTTTCAGGCTTTCAAAGTCATGATCAACTCCTTACTCTCCCTTGCTACATATATCCAGTCAATTGATGTCTTGTCAATTCTGCCTTCACAATATTTCTTCTATTAATTCCCCCTCCCTGCTTTTTTCCATATCACCATCACCTTGGTTCAGGTCTTCTCAACTGAACTATCACAAAAACCTCTAGATTGATCTCCTTGATTTAGGTCTCTTCTCTCTCCCATTCATTCTCCATAGAGCTAGCAATGCCACTCCCTTATCTGGCAAACAGCTGTTACTCCCTATTATCTACATTATACCTTTTAACTAACAAGAACTGTCCCCAGCGTGGTGCTCTACCCAGTACTATCTTAAGCCGACAAGTGATATTCCCAAAACACAGGTCTGATCATGTCACTGCCTTCCTTAAAACACATGAACTGCTGGCTCCTCATTGCTTCTAGAGAAAATAAGCAAACACAAACTCTTCAGTGTGGTGTTTAAAGTCCTTCAGCCTACTTCTCCAGACATTTCTCCTCTCTAGGAACTCTACATTTCCTCCAGACCAGTTTACTATCATCCATGATATTCCATCTCATCTCTGTATTTCTACAGATCACTGTTCCCATTCTTAGAACGCATTCCATCCCCACCCCTGCCTTTTAGAATCCCTAGCTTTAAAACTCAGCTAAGCTCACACCTCTTTCAAGAGGCCTCTCCTGTATCCTCAGTTGCTAGTGCTCAAATTACTGTGTATGTGCATGTATAGATATATGTGTTTACATATATACATATATATGTGTGTGTATATGTATATATATATATAAAATCTTCATATATATGTATATATATGCATATATAAAAATAATTTATTTATGTGTGTATATTTCTCCAGTGCTATGTAAACTCTTTGAGGCCAAAGATTTTTTTTTTGTTTTTGTATCCTTAGCATCAAACATAATTCTTGGAACAAAGGCACTTAAGAAATGCTTGTTAAGTGAATGAATTTAAAAATGAATGAATGAAAGAAGGAAGCTAGTGAGGGAAAAGCTTTAGAGAAAGAGTTCTTCATCTGGATTCATAACATTATATTTTATATATATATATATATGTATATATACACACATATATGTATATACACACACACCTGTGTGTGTATGTGTGTATTTTATCACACAAGCTTCTACTCTTAACAGAATGGGGAGTCAGGCCATGGCTGGTATGGCTTGCACTTTGGCTAGGTCCCAAGATACACCCTAGCCCCTGGGGAGTGCAGAGAGAAAAGCAAGGAGGCAGGGATCTTGCCCTCAGAAGAGCCTGCCAAGAATCCTTGTGTAGGATTGGGGCACGTGAGCACACACACACACATACACACACACACACACACACATATGTAAAATTGTATTATAATCACTTTCCTTTGTAACACATTGGGTTTTATTTTATATACTTAGACATATTATTCTAAGAAGACTACAGCAGACTTCAGTCATTATACTTCTTCTCATTGCCCTCCCCTCCCCATGCTTATTATATCACAGGTGGTAAATTGACCAGGTGCAGAGAGAGAGAGAGAGCACAAAAAGGAGTGGGGAAAGATTTCTCTGAAACAGGTCTCTGGATAATTAGGTGGCTGAGCATAATTCTGTTTTGCCAGGTGACAGGCCTACATCATTACGCGTTGTTCTCAAAGCTGCTTTTGGAAGTGACATGGGGCATTATATCCATTCACTCTGCTTTAAAAATGCAGGCAGAGTATCACCTTGGCAGGGTCCCTTCTGCCCTTCTTTGTTTGGTTTCCCAGGCAGCCAAGAAGACCTTACTCTTTAGAACTCTGAGAACCTCATTAGCTGAAAGCTTTGCTCTCCATTCTGTGTACAGAATGACAATCACCCTTGACATCCTGCCTCACAAGAAGAGGTCATGTTAATGACTCCTGTGCCCCAATCCTACACAAGGACTCTTGGCAGGTTCTTTTGAGGGTAAGATCCCTGCCTCTTTGCTTTTCCCTCTGTTCTCCCTAGGGGCTGGGGTGTATCTTGGGACCTAGCCAAAGTACAAGCCGTACCAGTCATAGCTTGCCTCCCTGTTCTGTTAAGTGTGGGGTTCTCATCCAATAAGACAAGCCTGCAGCTGCTTATATATATAGCCAGTGTTACCTGTAGGAACAAATTCGATTAGCCTGTAGGGTGCTCTGAGTGAAATGGTTTAAAAATGAGACGTAGGTCCCTGCTGATCATCAGGAAAAATAGTTGTAACCAACTGTAGCAGTTCAGTGGAAAAGACATTTTAAGTAACTTTCAAGATCCATTTTAAAAATAAGGCAGCCAGGTCCTTATGTTCACCCACCCATACAACATGTCAGAGATAACCTATGCTCCCATCTTTTGGAGCTCTTTCTGGTGAAGCTAGAAATACTCTTTTTCCCTTTGTGTGTTTCTGAGTCTGTGTCTGGGGTATGTGTGGCTATTGCTCTCCAGCTGGAAGATAGCCTTGGCCCTACATACAGGAGGGAACAGTAATATTGTTTTAAGGTTATTGATTTTAAAATAGCAGGGAGAAATTCTGGGTCATTATGTGCCTGGGACCTAAAAGTGAGAAACTTGTCACTGGGAAACCTGATTCGATAATATCTGAAAAAAGGTACTGTAGATTGATGGGGAAATGCTGAGAGAACTGGGAAGAGTAGAGCACGTATGTATGCCAGCCACCCTGGCCAGGGATGTAGTGTGAATGGTGCCATTAAAGTGCAGTAATGTATGTGCACAGGTCCAACATTAGCCTTAATGGTTCGCAGATCCATGCCCAGGTGTAAAATCAAAATTCCTTAACAAATCTATTGAGTAATTCCAGATGGGCGTGTTGTTTGTCTCTTATAATTCATAAAACTCTTCCAGCTTTTCCATAGGCTTTGGATCTTGTACAGCCTGGATTTATAGTATTGTGGAGGTTTTCTTTCTTTTCTTCTTTTTGGAAAGGACTGGGTTCTTTTATCTATGTTTCCATAAATTTTAACAAGTGACAGGAGAGATGGTTTGCTGGGATTTTAATTAACTAAAACTTTGTGGGTACTCATTTTCCTGCAAAACTGGGGGTGTGCATTAATTTGTATTCAGAAAAAATACAGCTTCTGATTTCTTACAATAAAGGAAGAATGGGCTTTTACGATATTCAGAGTTGCTATGGATTTTTAGAATCAATAATTTGGGGAAAATGAGCATGAAATCCATTTTATTTCATATATAATGTTTTAAAATTAAAGAAAATCATTAAACTCCAAATTTGTGGGGAAAAAAGTAAATGTGATTAAAACAGATTCTTTTGTCCATGCTTTGAATATTGTCCCATAGAGACTTGGCTGATCTTTTGCAGATACAAAATACAGACAGCCAAGAACCTCCAGGGGGCTGGAAATATTCTTGTAAACTACAAAATAGAGGTGAGGCTCATAGGAATGGGGTATCCTTGATAGCTTAAAACTGCAACATCAAATACGTACATATTCATATATGTACATATATATATATATATATATGTATGCACTCATATATGTGAATATATGTATATATCATTATTTTAGGCATAAGGATCTAGGAACCTACATCTTGGGACAATACTGATGTGAGATCTAATGAATCAACCCTCAGGCTTTTCATGAATCTCTGAAACACAGAAGATGTTTTACAAAGCCCCAAGAGCCTCTAAAATCTTTGAAAACTCTCCTCAAAGCTAGAATAAAGCAAGCAAAGCAATAACAAACCATATTAATGGCATGATTTTGAGAATTCTCCAAGCATTTTGTTGGGACCTCACTTAAGCACTTATCACATATTATTAACTTGTACTCTACACGTTTATGTGCTCATCTTACTAGGTGGTGAACTCCTTGAGTTAAGGGAGGGTATGTTATAGAATCCCAGATTATCTGTCTTGAAAGGGACTTCAGAGATTATCTAGTCTAATCCATATGTGAGAAGGATCCTCTCTATGATGGTCTCCATCCTTAATCAGTGACCACCCAGTCTTGTTTGAAGACCTCAAGGAGCAGGAATTCACTCTATAACAAGGCATATCATTCTACTTTTGAACATCTCTAATGGTTGGAAAGTTCTTCCTTATACCAAAACCAAGTTTGTATCATTACTCCAAATTCTACTCTTTGGGGCCATGTAGAACAAAACTAATTCCTCTTTCACAATGTAGCCTTTCTGATATTCAAAATCTCCTACTATGTAACCTCCTCAATCTTTCCTTCTCTAGGTCGAACATGCCCAGTTCCTTCAATGGACCCTTTTATGGCAGTATTTGTACTCAGGTGCTGAACTCCCATGTTTCTTTCTGTAATATGATACTCTTTCTGTGGGGACATATTTTCTGTTTTTTCGTTTGTTTGTTTTTTAGTGTTAGAAAGGTTCTGTGCAAATAGAAGAAAAAATTGCTAAGGTTCTTCTTCATTATTTTAAGAAATCTTTATTGATATATTTTATATCATATAGAATCTCCTATGTGAACCTTCCCTTTCAGAGATATCTCATAGGACAGAGATTTTTTTCAAAGATATAAAGAAAGTGAACAAGAGGAATAAAAGTAAAACTGATCAATACATAAAAATATGACATATGCATTGATGTATGAGAGAAAAGAGAAAAAAGCAAAACTGATCAATATATAAAATATGATATTTACAATAATAATATGATATATGCACTGATGTACAATATTTATACCCCTACTCCTGAGAAAAAATGTCTGTATATACATACACATATGCATGTAATGTATGTATACATGTATGTGGTTTTTTTTTTCATATATCTCTGGGATTGTGCTTGTCCTGTAACTTCACAATATTAATCTTCAGCTGCATTGTTTGGCAGTGTTTTCCATTTACAGTGATGTAATCCTTGTGCATATTGTTTTTCCTGGCTCAGCTTACCTCATTTTGCAACATTTTATACGTCTTTCCATGCTTCTCTGTGTTTGTCATTTGTCATTTATTATGGTAAAATCATTAAGTTACCATAATTTGTTTAGCCATTCCCCCCAATGATGGGCATCTACTTTATTTCTCTTTCTTTGCTGCCTAAAAAAATGCTGCTATGAAATTTTGGTGTATATGAAGCCTTTTATTTTCTCAGCATCCTTTTTGGGCCATATGCCTAGCAGTTGGAATCTCTAGATCACTAGGTATGGCCATTTTAGCAACTTTATTTGCATAATTCCAAACTGCTTCCCAGAAAAGCTGTGGTAATTCACAGCTTAGCCAAAAAGGCATTAGAGTTTCCCCATGAAACATTGACTCTTCTCAGCTCTTGTCACAGTTGCCCATTTGTTGGGTCTTATGTGACTGTTCTGATTTTCTTTTTTCTTATTATTTGTGATTGTGGATATTCTTTTGCTTATTTCTTGTTATTTAGTCATTTCAGTCACGTCTAACTTTTCATGACCTTGTGAAGATGCAGAGATACTGGAGTGGTTTGTCGTTTCCTTCTCCAGCTCATTTTACAGATGAGGGACCGAGGCAAATAGGGTTAAGCGACTTGCCAAGGATCATAGTTTTCTTTTGAACTCAGATTTGAACTCAGGAAGATGAGTCTTCCTGAATGCAGACCTAACACTCTATCTTCTATGCCACCTACCTTGCCTTTGTGATTATTAATAATTTGTTATTATTGTTTTGATAATTGTCGATGTCCTTTGATCATTTATATATTATTGGGAATGATTTTAGTCATATATTTCTGTCATTTGTCTATATGTCTTGGATACCAAACACTTAGCTAGAATATTTGAGACAAATGTATTTCCCCCAGTCAACCATTTTCTATTTTCTCCTGGATGTCTTCACTTTATATGTGCATAAGTTTTTCAATTTTATTTAATCAAAAGCATCTATTTTGTGTTTTTTTTTTAATTGCTTTCCTCCGTTGTTTGAAGAACAGCTCATAACCCTAATTCTGAGGTTATTTCTAACTGCTTATTCTAATCTCCCATTGCCACTCATTCAAATACTCTGTTCTCTAAGATGGTAGGGTTATTTATTTTGGAAAACCCCCTTATGACCTAGCACACAGTTATCTCTCACATAATAGATACTCAATAAATGTTTGTTGAACTGAAGTGGATTGAATTGGACAAGGTATGAATAGCATAACCACTGGGAATGCAGAACATGATCAGCTTTCAATTTTTTTTTCTGACAAAGAAAAGGTTTGTTCCAAGAAAATTCAAACTCAAAGGAGCCAATTGAACTGTGTTAATGTAAAAAGGACCTTACAGATTTTGCATATTCATCCTAGTCAAGAAGTTATTATAAAAAGTCTATAGAGGTAGCTTGTCTGTTTACTTACTTTCAATTCCTTGTTGCTGTTTCTTTGGGAGGGGAGAGGGAGAATGGGGATTGACCTTGCCTTCAATGCTACTGTTATAGGACTCTCTGGATCAGGAAGCTCACTCTGCAGTGCAGCTTAGAGCAATTTAGTGTTTTAGAGAGTTGTCTAGATTCCTCATTTTAAATGATGTACATAGAAGTTAGATGAAAAGAATGGTGTGGTCTTAAATGTAATAATCATAATCACATTCATGTAGTCTTTTAAGTTTTGTAAAGAGCATCATAAAAATTATACCATTTTATTCTCATAATCACCCTGGAGTATCGGTGCTATTATTATTCTAATTTTACAGAGGAGGAAACCGAGGCAGGCAGAGGTTGAGTGATTTGCCCAAGGTTGCACTGCTAAGTATCTGAAGCTGTAGTTGAACTCAAATCTTCCCTAGTCTAGGTCCAGATCCTTAACCACTGCACCACCTAGGGGCTTCTAGAAGAATAGCTACAAGGGGGCTAAAGCTCAAAGAGAAGGTGCTGCTGAGAACTTCATCATAGAAATAATAATGATAAATAGACAAGTTGGGAGTGGGGGTTAACAAGTTGTAAAATGAGACTTATAAACAGCAGTGCTTATCATTTCTTACAAAGGAGACTTTCAGAGAATTGATCTACTTTGTTCATGCTCTTTAACACATGTAGATGTATAAACCACAATTATCTTTATTGCACAGCTTGTTCCCCCTCAGCCTCACCCCACTGAGCTTCAAGGATTTGTACTGACTTGTTTGCATGTCGTCTTCCCTGTTAAATTGGGATCTCCTTGAGAGCAGACCTGATTTTTGTCTTTCTTTTTACTGCCGGCACTTAGCCAGGTGCCTGACCCAGGGTAAGTGGTTAATAAATTAACTGGGCAGTAAGATAGATGTCCTTCTATTTAACTGAAACAAATAAGAAAACAACCTAAAACTTACCATAATTAAATATGATCTCCTTTTGTCTGTTTTTATTTATAGTGAGAATGCTAAGGTTGATCCGACTCTGTTCCCGCTTCAAGATGTCTGCTTTTTGGTCAGTGGATAAAAAACAGCAAGAACACCAACAGCCACAAAACCACAACGACAAAAAACAAAACACCTCACGTTTGAATTAGCCACAGTTAAGCTAGTGTTTGTCCATAATTTCAAAATTACGTTTGCCCTCTTTATAGTTTTCTACTGCTTTGTCCCCATCATTGCTGAAGCAAAAGTGTCGTTCACGGGGCTGATGAGAATTTTGCATTTTTCTGTTTCATGAAAGAATTCTTCACCAATTAGACAACCTATTCTACACCTGAAATATCATATTTCGATTTTGTTTATTTTTTTATGTTGAGTCATTCTGAGTGATTTCAAATGTAATTCCTTAGTTAGTGAACTGTCTCTCCCTGGACCAGCATGGTATTTTCTTTCTGACAAACTTTCTATTCACATCTTCCTCCGACCTTTCATTATAGCACTGAGCTAACATTGAGTTTTTTTTTTTTTGAGGGGGCAAGGCAAGGCAATTGGGGTTAAGTGACTTGCCCAAGGCCACACAGCTAGTAAGTGTGTCACGTTTGAGGCTGGATTTGAACTCGGGTCCTCCTGACTCCACAGCTGGTGCTCTATTCACTGCACCACCTTGCTTCCCCTAACCTTGAGTAAAGGGCATGTCGCTGAAATTCAAACTTTGGCAAGTCTTGGAGTGGGGAAGACCTGAATTCAAAATCCATCCTTAGAAACTACTGAGCTTCATGGCCCTGGGCATCTTACTCAGCCCCAGTTTAAAGACAAGCAACTTTGAAAACTGTAAGAACTGTGATCAAAACAATGCCCATCCATGATTCCAAAGGACCAAATATGAAACATACTATCTAGCCCTAAGAGAAAGGTGATGGATTTAGGGCACAGTTCTATTTATATCCACATCTATCTGTATCTACCCATCTGTCTGTCTGTCTGTCTCTCCATTCCTGTCCCTATCCATATCAATCTATGTACCTATATATTGTTCAGTTGCATTACCCTCTTCATGACCCATGGACATTATCTATGAGGTTTTCTTGGAAAAGACACTGGAGTGAGCGGTTTGCCATTTCCTTCTCCAGTGAACTAAGTAAGGCAAACAGAGGTTAAGTGATTTGCCCAGGGTCACACAATTAGTGTCTGATACTAGAATTGAACTCAGGTCTCCCTGACTCCAGGCCCAGCATTCTATATACTGAGTCATTTACCTGCCTCCATGTACCTGGGCATCTATCTCTCTCTCTGTAGCACACACATACATTTGTATATAGCCAGTGAGGGAATTCGTTTTGCTTAACTATGCATATCTACTACAATGAATTTGTTTTTCTTTTCTCTTTTTTTTAATTGGGGGGAGGGTGGGAGAGAAAATACATTTCTGTTGCTTAAACAAACTGAGATGGATGGTGGTGCTGCACACGTGGAATGTTGCCTGCCTTTTTCAGATGAGGTCATTATATTTGTTAGCTTGGCTTTAGATTTTACTTATTGCAAGAAGCTCTCTTGAAATGGACATAATCTGGAAAAGTTTATAAAGTGAAAAACAAAAATGGGATTGTGATGTTGTGATTGGGGGATGCTCTTTAAGACAAAAATAAAGGTGCCTATAGGGCCATTATTCATATTTACTGTTGAGACCAGATTTAATTGGTTAGCTTTTGACCCTCAGCTTTAGAAATCTATATCCTGGAGACCTTTAGAATTGATGGAAACATTGGTTATATCTCACCACAATGACCTCGAATGTTCTTTCCACCTCTTGGTCAATGATCCCATTATCTCATGACCTTGGCTCATGACTCATATTAAAGTTTTATGTCTCTGGACTCAAGGTTGAAAAAATGATGCATAGAGCTTTCTTAACTAGGAGCTTTAAATGGTATAATTTGCTTCCCTGTAGGATTTACCTCACTTCAATTATCACATAGAAAAGAAGATAAAAGACTCACCTGTTTACTTATCTTCCAACACTTCAACAGGGTTATTTATACCCACTAGCTTAGGGTTACTTTGGTGCTTGAACACGTACCTGTGAAAGTCCCAAGTGAATAAGAACTGGTGTGAAGGGTGATTTGTTCATGCCTGTGTTTATAATCAAATC
>CM053584.1:43226862-43261491 GCA_028627135.1 Pseudochirops cupreus | reverse complement strand
ACATTGTCAAAGACCATCCCAGAGCAGCAAAGAAAAAAAAAAATCCTCGTAACAGATATGCATAGTAAAGCAAACCAAATTCCCTCATTGGCTATATGCAAATGTATGTATATACCCATATGTACATGCATATACATACATACATATGTGTGTATGTATATATAAATATATATGTATATATATACATGTATATATGTATATATATGTATATATATACATATATATAGATATATACATATATATATACACATACATAAAATTCTGTACCCTAAGTCCATCACCTTTCTCTCTCACAGTTTGTTTCATGATTGGTCCTTTGAAATCATGGATGATCATTGTTTTGATCATAGTTCTTACGGTTTTCAAAGTTGCTTATCTTTATAGTATTGTTATTCTGCAAATTTTTCTGTTCATTTTACTCTTAATCAGTTTATATGTTTTTACATGAATCACTGAAATAACCTAATTCCTTATTTCTTATAGCACAATAATACCTTATCACATTCATGTTGTTGTTCAGTTGTTTCAGTCATGTTCGACTCTTCGTGATGCTATTTGGGATTTTCTTGGCAAAGATACTGGAGTAGTTTGCCATTTTCTTCAGCTCACTTACAGATGAGGAAACTGAGACAAACAGGGTGAAGCGACTTGCCCATGGTCACACAGCTAGTAAGTGTCTGAGGCCAGATTTGAACTCAGGAAGATGAATCTCCCTTATTTCAGGTCCGGCATTCTTATCTACTGCACCACCTGATATATTCAGCCATTCCTCAAATGAAGGGCAGGCATCCCTTTAGGTTTTTCTTCTCTCTTTTTTTTTTTTGTCACTACAAAAAAACCAGCTGTGATAAATTCTTGTCACAGAGGATTTTTTCCCATTTCTTTGATCTCCTTGGAGTATAGCTAAACCTAACATTTTCTCAGCTGAGAATCTTACCTCATATTTTGCAGAACAATTGGAGCCATGTGTGAACTCCCTCTTCTTCATCTCCTGGGCCTCGGATGCCTTCTGCAACTATCTTCTCCTTCATCCTATCTCACGTGGTGAAGTTGCCTTACTCTTACCCAGGCTAAGTCCTCTGCTTGTTAAAGTGAGCCCACCTCGTCTCTTCTCCTCCGACAGACGTTGCCCTCTGCCATCCCCGCCCTTCTACTTACTTTCATTCTCTCTTTGTCCATTCCCTTTTGCCCACAAACTCCTTCATCCTGAAAAACCCCCTCATTTGGTCCTTCCATCCCTTCTAATCATCATTTGATATCTCTTCTGCCCTTTGTAGCTAAACCCCACAAAAAAGCCATCTACCACAGGGGCAAACATTTTCTTTTTTTCTTATAGCTTTCTTCTTAACCACTTACCCTCCAGCTTCTGACTTTACCTTTCCACCATACTACTCTCTTCAAAGTTACTAATGACCTGGGTTTTTTTTTCAAATTTAATGTTCTTTTCTCATTTCTCATTCTCCTCGACCTCTCTATAGCCTTTGACACTATTGATCACACCCTCCTCCTTGATACTCACTTCTCTCTAGGTTTATAGAACATCACTTTCTCCTGATTTTCCTTCTACCTCTCTGACCACTTCTTCTCCGTCTCCTTTGCTTTAATCTCTTCCAGGTCACACCCTCTAACCATAGGTATCTCTCATGGTTCTGTGCTGGGCCCTCTTCTCTCCTCTCTCTATACTATTTCACTTGGTAATCTAAGCCTGCATGGATTTGATTATTATCTCTTTGCTAATGATTCTCAAATCTACTTAAACTGTCCTAAATTCTATTCTGTCCTCCAATCTGCTATCTCTAAGTACCTTCAAGACATCTCAAACTGGATGACCAATAGACATCTTAAATTCAATATGTCCAAAACAGAACCCATCGTCTTTTCCCCAATACCTCCCTTGCCTTTACTATTACTGTGAAGAGCAATACCATCCTTACAGACCTCAGACTTACTACCTGGGAGCCATCTTGGATTCCTCACTGTCTCTTACCATCTATATCCAGCTGTTGCCAAGGTCTGTTAATTTCATCTTTATAACATCTCTTGTATACCCCCCTTCCCTCCACTGACACTTCCACTAGTCTAGTATAAGCCCTACTTACCTCACATCTGAATTACTGTGATACCCTGCAGGTGAGTCTACTCACCTCAAGTCTTCCCCCATTTCAATATGTCCTTCATTCAATCACTAAGTTGTTTTTCCTAAAGCCCAGGTCTGATCATTCCTACTTAATAAACTTCCATGGCCTCCTATTGCTTCTAGGGCCAAATCTAGAATGCTCATAACCTTTCCTACCTTTTATTTCTTCTTTTACCTAACACATACTCTTTGATCCAGTGACAACAGCCTCCTCACTGTTCTATGGAACAAGATACTCCATCTCTCTGCTTCAGGTATTTTCTTTAACTGTCCTTCCATGTCTAGAATGTTCTACCTCTTCTTTGCATGTTATTCTCCTAATTACGTAGTGAGCTCCTTGAAGGCAGGGGCTGGTTTTTTTTTTCTACTTCTTTTTGTATCCCCAGAACTTAGGGTAATACCTGGAACATAGTAGGTGATTGACAAATATTTATTTATTGATTGATATGGCTAGTGCAGGGATATACACTATTTAGTAATTTTTTGTATGTAATTCAATGTAGCTTTCCTGGATGGTTGTACTCATTCGCAAATAAATCACTAACGTATCTATAGGCCTGTTTCTTCCCCCTGTCCTCTCCAGAATTTATTAGTTTCCCTTTTTTTGGGTTGTCTTTGTCAAGCTGATGTGTGTGAAGTGGAATCTTAGAATTGGATTTCTCTAGTAGGGATTTCAAGAATTTTCCACACATAAATATTTCTGAGTTTCTACCCAAGAACTGGCTAGCAATAGCCTTTGATATTCGTCAGTTGGGGAATGACTCTTTTTCTTATACATTTAAATCAGTTCCTTATATATCTTGAAAACGAAATCTTTATTGAAGTTTGCTACAATGATTTCCCACTCCTCACCTCCTCAGCTAATTGTTTCCCTTTTAAATCTTAGATTTATTGTACTTCTTTGTTCACCATTAGGAACATGTAAAATACATTTTTAAATTATTATATCATGTATGAGATATTTGAGAATCTGCTTTAAAAGATACACTAAAGAACTATATACCTACAACTACAAAGCATAGTTTGCATAAATAGAGACCTGAATAATTGGGAAAAATAGTTTCCCATGGTCAAGATGAGTAAATATGATAAAATGACAAAGCTAACTAAATCAATTTACTTATCCAATGTCATGACAAGTGAAGAACTGAAAGGTTATTTTATATAATTAGTAATAACAAAATTAATATGGAGGCAAATGACTTTAAGAATCCCAAGGGAAATTGTTTAAAAAGTGGTAATGAAAGGAGGGCTAACAGTACCAAATATCAAACTATAGTACAAAGAAATAATTATCAAAATAATTTGATATGAAATAAAAACAAAACAAAACACAAATAGGCTGAGTATATGATATATAGAAGCAAATTTTATAATAAATAGCCCACACAGAGACCCATCTACTGGGATAAAGACTCACTATCTAACAAAAATAAAAACAAAAATGAAACAAACAAAACACCTAAAATTAGTAGGAAAATTGGACAGAAGTATGGAAGAAATTAGATTTAGACCAACAACTTACACCATACACCTAGAAAAATGAATATGTGACCTAGCTATAAAGGATCACATCATAAGCTAATTAGAGAAATATGGGGGGAAAATACCTATCAGTTCTCTGGATAGGAGAAAATTTAATGGCCAAGCAAGGGATAGAGAGGATCCAAGAAGATACAATGAATCATTTTAGTTATATACCATTAAAAAAAAGTTTGTGCATAAATATGCCTAGCTTTTTAAGGTTTCCCAAATTCCTTTATACAGTGTAACATTTGATCCTCACAACAACTCTGTAAAGTTTTCCACATTAGTTTTGTTTGTTTGTTTCTACTTGGTCTATATCTGAGATTTCTTTGCTAGAGTAAAATGTGAGTGAAGATTACCAAAGCAGATCAATAACTGATCTTTAACTTGATCTTAGAGAGTTGCTTCAATCACAAAAGGTTATACAACTTGTATAGAGTCAGAGAGCCAGCAAATGTCAGAGAAAGACTTGAATCTGTGTCTTTTTTATTCTAATACTGGAGTATTATTTTTTTATGTATTAGATTAATATTGTATAGAGGAGGTGACTGAAGCTGAGCCAAATGAAATGACTTGCCATTGTCATATACTATTGAGTAACCACTGATAGCTCTTGCACTTCATCAGCAGTCAGGGAAAACAAGAAACAGCAAGAACATTTAAATAAAATACGAAGTCATCAGATGAGCAATGATCCCCTCCCTGGGCCATTCCCAACCTGCTCCTACCCCTGATATGACTTCCCCAAAAAGAGCTTTAGCTTGTTCTAGAAGTAGTCTCTCAAAGTGTTTTCTCCAAGGATACCTTTCATTATAAGGTTTGTGGTCGCTCCTCAAGAGCTACTTTCTCTTCAATGAATTTTTCTTAAAAAGTTGACTTTAGGGCATAGTTTTTATTGCTTGCCATGGGAGTATTTTATGGTGTGTACTACTACAGCTACTAGAAATATTACTTGTGCTTCTGTCCTTTGGAATACATTGCCAACCAAGTTGTGTGTGTGTGTTAAAAATACTGTTTGGAATCTAATATTCTATGTAACTGATGGCTGTTGCCTTCTTTTTGAGGGGGATATCATAGCAACAGATTGTTGATTAACCAGGAAAGATGAAAAATTATGGATATTTGTATATATGTGATTTATAAAGGAGGACAGAGCTGACCTATAAGATGATAGTTATCGGTGCTATTTTCATCACCATTTGGGGGGTACTAAAATATGATTTGAATTTTTATCCCATACATATGGCTATTCACTTTATTATCTTTCTACCTATCTATAATCACATCTGGACTGTCATGTCAGGGTATAAATGTGCTGGCTCTATCACTCTTGATAGAGAAAACAGTTTGTTTTAATGATGCTCATAACTGTTTTCTATTTTTCTTTGCTTTGTTATATTCTTCATATTTTAATTCATAAATATCCTCGAAATAGTTTTTCCTATTTGGATATCCTGCTCTACCCTCAACTATCACTTTCTGCTTTATAAGATGATAATTCGTATAATCACTCATCATCCTTGCTTGTGAAATTTTATAAATGAATTTATAGTCTAAACTGGTAGTGCTTAGGCATCCTTGATAAGGGCATTCATGGGGAATAAACAGGTTGTTACAAGTAAAATTCAACAATAGGCTAAATCCCTACCAATTTATAATTTACTAAAAGATGTAGTGAATATAAGATATCACTTTGATTATTGTTTGTTGAATAATTCATGAAACAAATGCCACCTTACAGGCTCTTCTGCAATATAATGTTTCCCATACATATATCAAAATCATTAAAGATCCTTGAAACATATAAAAACAGAAATAACCTTAATCATTAGCCATCTTATCATAAACATCAGATGAGGCATTAAAAATGGAGAAGTGCATGCTCATCACAGGTGTTCATCATGGTTGTTGAGTAGATCCACTATAGAATTAAAATTAAAGATAAATCCCTTTGGGACAGTTAGGTTCTCTAGATGCTTACATTTCTTGATGACATGACAATTACATCAAGTCCTATAACATTGTAGGGACTCATAGAAGAGATCTGTAATAAATCAGAGAAGTTCGACTTGGCAGTCCACATAGGAAAGACCAAACAGATGAAGAAAATCTATTCAACAGATTATAGCATGCATTCGAAAGGACAATCTATAATGTTTATCTGTACTCTCTCTCTCTCTCTCTCTCTCTCTCTGTATATGTATATATATGTGTGTATGTCTGTGTCTGTACAGATGGAAGAGTTGGGCCCAGAATTGAATAGGAGAAGAGCAGGCTGAATTGTCTTTAGGAAATTGCAAAACTTCTTTAATGACCCCAAGATTCTCATGAAAATGAAAACCCATCTTTGTAAAACTACAATTCTACTGATGTTGGTATGCGGATATGAGCTATGGAACACAATGATCCCTGAATTACAGTGATATAATAGAAAGCATAATATAAGAAAGAGGTGCATAGTGAAAAGTGTGAATGATTTATAACATATAACAACTGAGGAACTCTGAAGAACAGGTGTATATCATATCAAAGGAGGAAAAGATGGGGCTGACCAGGTGGAGAAGGCAAAGGATGAAAGGTAGTCACTGTGTGCCACTGGAATCCTCTTAAGGTTGGCAGATGATGAGGAAGGCCTCTTGCATGTTTGGTTAACACTTATAGCTAGCTTATGCTAGAAAATGGATGATTCAAGCAAGATAGGTATTCATTCAGTATTTACCATCTGGATCATTGAAAGGCGCTTACAAATTGAAGAAATCACAGACCTATTTGAATATTTGGGTATAGTCATATTTCTTTCTTTGCTCTTAAGGCCAACTGATATTTTTAAATGGCCATTATTGTGATGACAGTCAAAATAAGAGAAGTCAAATAATCTGTTCTTTGTTTGACAACACAAGTCCAACTCCATTCCCTAGGTTCCTAATCTTTGCCCAGTTGCTAGTTATCTGAAAGGATTTCTTACTTCCAACTAGATTAAAGTATATTTACTCAGTAAAATTGAAAGGTAAAAGGTAGAATGTTCCTGTCCACGATTACTTGAGTAAGTAATAGCCATGATCTTAGGGTTTAAACTTTCAAATTCTACCCACGCAATGTTTTATATCTTGTTTTTCATAGGCTTTCCCAAAGACTGAACTGATAAGATATAATCAACTCATTTATTTATTCATCTATCTACCTAGCAAAGGAAAAGATGCAATTTGAATATTCTCAGCTTCCCTTCATACATACACTTTGGCCACTCCTATAAAGACTGTCCCTCAAACTACAGTATGCCTTCTAGAAAATTGGACCATCATCCCGAGCCAGTTGTTCCATAGAGAATTTCCTGATCATCTTTCTCTATTTTTCATCATAAAGTATCACACTCCCTATCATTCTTCCCCCACAAAGTCCAGTGAAGTCAATAATCATTTATGAAGCACCTACTATGTGCTAGGCACAAAGAAATGCAAAACCAGTGTCTGCTATCAGCAAGCTCACAGTCATGGTGGGGATAATAATCAACTTTGTCTAGAAAATATTTGTACAGGATGTTTGGAGATAATTGACAGAGGGAAGGCACTGGAATTAAGGGGGATTGGGAAATACTTCCTGTAGAATGTAGAATTTTAGCTGGGACTTGAAGGAATCCACAGAAACCAGGATATGGAGGGTGGGAATTACAGGCATGGAGGACAGTCACTGAAAATGCCCACAGTTGCTTACAGAGTTTCTTGTTTGAGGAAAAGCAAGGAAGCCAGTGTCATCAGATTGGTGAGTACATGGTGGTAATGATGGTGGTGAGAAAGTCTAAAGTTTAAGAAAAGTGGAAATTCAGATGAAAAGGTTATGATAGGCTTCAGATGCCAAACAGCAGATTAGGGAAAAATCAAATATACATTTTACCCAATTTGGTTGCAAGTTCCTTAGCTTTTGCCTTTTCCAGCTTGGCAGTACAAACCATTGATTTTAGACCCAGAACATTGCCACTCCAGTGATGATGGATCTCATTATGTCTGTATGGCTTCTACCAGCCTAGCCAGGGGTAACCTCATCTTCAGGGGTAACCTGTGTGAAGGTGATGCTTGTGCATGTTTCTCTGTGAACTGAGCGACCCAGTCTAGCTTTACCTTTGATAATACAGTAAGAAACACCCATTTTTTCAGTACAAGGCAAGTAGGAAGACCACTAGCTCGATACAGTCCATGTCATGTGCAATCACTACCAACTGTGCTTTCTTGTTTTCTACCAGGGTAGTAACAGTGTTAAAACACCTGCTCTGAGGACAGGTGGTCTCTTAGTGGGGACATCTCCTTTCCCTGTAGCTTTTTGTTCGGTCTAAGCCAGTAGCCTTTACTTCTTATCTTGTTTTGTCTCAGGTCTGTACTTGTGAGGCAATTTAAGCATCAATCCTCTGCTGTGTAATGATCCAAAGCCCGGGTGAACTGGTTATTGCTGGTGGTACTTTCAAACTCTTATAAAGGATAGACATTTGACGTTGCAGTCTGATGTACCGAGGCCATTTGACATATCAAGTAAGGTTTCTTTTGGGCTGGATGTTTTAATCAATGAAAAAGTTCTTGGGCCTCTTCTTAGACAGAAAAATGACCACTTTCTTGGCCTCCTGCCTCTTTACTACAGCAGGAGCTGGAGCCACCTTCTTCCCCTTAGCCTTCTTGCCTTTTGGCATCTTGCCCAGCTGAACTACCAAACAGCCTATTTTATATTTAATCTTGGAGGTAATAGAGAGCCATTTGAGTTTAATGAATGGGTGGTGGGGAGTGACATGATTAGGCCTATATCTTAGGAAGATCAGTTTGACAGCTTAGTGAATGATTGACTTAAATTGGGAAAGATTTGAGCCAAGTAGGTCAACCAGAAGGCTATTGCAATTTAAGCATGAGATGATGAGGGTCTGAACCAAGGTGGTAACTATGTCAGAAGAGAGAGGGAATATATATATATTGGAGGGATACTATGAAGCCTGAGTCTATAGGACTTGACAAATTGGATGTAGTGAGGGAAAGAGATTTAGGAGTCAGAGATGATACCTGGATCGAGAATCTTGGTGACAGAGACAAGAAGGATAGAGAAAAGATAAGTTAGAGAAAGAATAGGGTTCGAGGTGAAAAAGAATGAATTCTGTTTTGGATATACTTAGCTTCAAATGTCTACAGGACATCTCCTTTGAGCTATCTGATAGATGGTTGGAGATAAGAGACTGGAGTTCAGCAGAGGGCTGGTTAGAGCTGGAAAAATAGGTCTAAGAATTATCTTCCTGCCATAATTGCATGGATGTCATTGAGTATAAATCCTGATTTTATTGATCAGTCAGTTTTTTTTTCTTATTGTTTAATAGGACACCAATGTACTCCCACAAAGTCAGACCTCCCAAAGAATGCTCCAAGCAAAAATGTGAGCATCTTTGTGGTTAGAGAAAAAGAGACAGACACCTCATATATTAACATCTCTACAGCAGCTTGTGACCTTTCTCAAATCTCTGAGTTACTCTTTTTCATTACCTGAGGATTTTCTTGACCCTCATTTCCATCTTTTTTTGGTATTATGTAGAAAATAAATCAGGCATGGTGGAGCATCTGAAGGATTGTTGCACAGGTATTATGATTTAAGTAGAATGTAAGTTGCTTGAGGGCAGGATTCCTCCTTTTGAAAAATCCACGATACCTACTATTCCTTATGGTAGATTAATAAATCCTTGGAGAAATTAATTTAACTGAATTGAGTATAGAATTGGAAATACCCTTAAATTTTACAAAAGACCTTTGATGCTTCCCTAAGTTTGAGGCTGTTTTCAATCAGAAGGAGGTGCAAGTTTATTTTTAAAGCCACCATTATGTTGCCATTCTGCCCAAGACATTTTGGGGCCTACACCATAAAAGACTTTGTTGTTCCAGCTGAGAGTAAGGTGCATTAGCTGACGAGAATAAAATCTTATCTCAGGGATCTACTATATCTAGGTTGAACTGTTTTTTAAGTTACAATTATAGGATGTTAGGAAATAGAGATGAAAAAAGCTATTTCACATTAGTCTTGTTATTCAATACCATCACAGCACAGTCTCCTGGAATATACTGGTTCACTTTTTGACATGGTCACTTTTTTTTTGTTTGTTTTTTAGACTAAGTTTCCTTATCTCACCCTGGCTGGAAATTAAACACCAATTCATTGACCTGATCTCCCTATTTATTGCAATGGAAGCTTTGCCCTGCTCCATTTCTGATCTAGGTTGGTCTGCCTCTCCTTAGGGAACCTGGTGGCCCTCCATTCCCTCAGTCTCACCATATTGATGTTGGACTTTGTATGAACACCAGACTGACCTTCACCCTACTGAAACTCCTAGTTTCCTGGCTCTAATACTGCACTGGCTTAAGTGTCCTGGTAAATAAGTTCCCAAAATGACACCTCTCTTGACATGTTCACTTTTCAAAAGTATGCCCATCCTATTAGTTTCATTTATGATTCTCCCTAAGTTTTAGGAACAATTCCTGTATATTTCCTCCTATGTTATTCTTAATTTTTAACTTCTAATAAAGTTTGCTTTCTTAATTCAACCCTTTTCCTACTTAAGCAATATTTATATATTCTGATAGAATGTGAATTCTTTGAACATGGGGGAGATTGAATTTTCCTCTCTGTATCCTTAGTTTCTGGCACATAGTAGGTACTTAAAATGCTTACTACTTTATTGCCTGTGACATATGTAAAACTGAGTAGAGAATTCAGCTAATAACTACTCTTTTCAAATAAAGTACATAATCACTTTGATGAGTTTATTCATGATTTGCGAAAGGCAAAATTAAAAGATGACAAAATGCTGGAAGAGCTAACTAATATACTGACTGACAGATTCAGGATCCAAAAGAATCTTGACAGAAAAAGGGAAGGAAACAAGCATTTATTAAGCACCGATTATATGCCTGTCACCATGATAAGTGCTTCACAAATATGATCTCATTTAATCTTCACAACTCCCTGAGGATATACTTGCTATTAGGATCCCCAGTTTACAGTTGAGGAAACTGAGGTTTGCTCAGAGTCACAAAACTACTAAATGCATTACTAAGACACTTTCCAAGAGTTCAGATTTTAAATCAAGTATTCCTGACTCCAGGACCTGCTCTCTATTCACTCCTCCTCTTAGCTAGACTTAATTTAATAAGATGAAATTCAATAGGAGTTAATATAAAATATTATATGTAATACGAAAAGATTCAGTTCATAAATATATGAGGGAGAAGCCAGGGGTAGCATTTCATCTGAAAAGAATCTAGAGATTTTAGTGGCCACCAAGCTCAACAAGATTCAGCAGTCAAAAAATCTAATATTATCTTTGGGCTACATTAAGAGGAGTATAGCTTCCAAAAATAGGAAAGTGATAGTCTCACTAGACTGCTTTGTCACACTTCATCTGGAATCTTATGTTCCATTCTGGCTGCCACAATTTAAGAAGTTCATTAGAAGTCTAGAATTTTGTCCAAGTTTGCAGAAGTCTTTTTGCATCTAACCCTTCCCCACTTTGCTTATCAACACTATTTCTTCTTTCTACCTTTATCATGGTATAGTGGGAAGAGCTTCGGACATAGAGTAAGAAGATATGAATTTGTGTTCTGTTTCTAACCCTTATCACCTGCATAAACTTAGGTAGTGATTTAAGCTCTCTAATCCTGGGATGTCTGCATTAAAAAGTAGAGATTAAAATAAGTAAGTATATTAAAAAGTGGAGATGAAAATCAAGTATGACAAAAAAGCCTTTTTGTAAACCCTAAAAAGCTCCCTGTAAATTTGTTATTCTTGTTATTGAAAATTCACTGCCCCCAAAGAATAAGAGGAAGCATAAAATAGGAAATAGTGGCCCAATGTTGATCAGGGAGCAAGACCTGCCTGTGACATAGAGTAGTCAGGTGAATTACTTAACATCTCAGCGTCCCACACCACAATCTAAGATTTTATATTACAGAGAAAATACCGAACTGCACTGATGGATGGCCTTAATCACACCCATGTTTTCACAGGTTCAGGCCAACCCTCCTCTTCATCCCCTAAATACATCAGCTCTGATGAATTGCATTTATGCTTGGCAGCATACTTAAAATCCAAATGATTGGAGCCACTTCATATACTTAGAACTGGAAGGGACCTATTCCAGACCCTCATTTCCCAAAAGAGGAAATTGATCAGAGGGGTCATGTGAGTGGTCTGAGGCCACATAGGTAGTAAATGACAGAGTTCAAACATGAACTGAAATCCCCTGGTTTCTACTGTATCATGAGAGATTCCAGGCAAAGTAAAATAGAAATTTCTACTGTAATAGCCACCAAATTAGTTGGCGACATCTTTGCCATCTCTGTCTTCCATCTGGTTTCCAGAATAGTCTTAATATACAGGCTAACTTATAATTTCAGTACCATGATCAAAAACTTTCAATGACTCTCTATTTCCTTTAGGATAAAGTAAGTGTAGGCATCTTAGCCATTGAAGACTGATTCAGGTTCTCAAAAATATCGAATTCTTTCTAGCCCTCTTTCTCATTTTCCCTCATCACATTCTTTTAAAAATTTTTTTGGGGGGGAGAAGGAAAGGCAATTTGGGTTAAGTGACTTGCCCAGGGTCATACAGCTAGTAAGTGTCAAGTGTCTGAGGTCTGATTTGAACTCAGGTCCTGCTTACTCCAAGGCTGGTGGTCTATTCATTGTGCCACCTAACTGCCCTACCTCATCACCTTCTGATACAAGTTCTAGCCAAATGCTTGAGGTCTCTGACCCCCACACTCTATTTCCTGTCTCCTGTGCTTTTGAACAAATTACCCACCATTCCTAGAAGGCTAAGATTTAGAGTTGCCTTTTCTGATAATAAAAGCTAGCCTTTTATATAGAGATTTGCATAAATGCAAAGCATTTTATGTATGTTAACTCATTTGATTTTGAGAATTACTTGTGCAGGTTCATATAGTCAGTAAGTAAGTGTCTGAGGCAGGATTCAATCTCATGCCCTCCTGGATCCAAGTCCAACACTTTGAGCACTGAGCCAGCCAAGTACTTCTTATTAAATCTTCCTTGAATCTACCAGCTATAAGTGTTCTTTGCAATTTTGGTTTCCTAGAGCATTTTGTCTGATATCTCTGGCCCCTTTTGTTCCCTGTCTCATTATTTATGTTGGTGACCATTGTATTCCCCAAGGAGAAAGTAAATTCTTTTAGAGCTCAATCTTGGTATTATGAATAGTGCCTTTTCCTTAGCAGGCAATTAACACATGTTTGCTGCAGAATCGAATTGAATTTTAGCAAAATATATGAAGCTATTTGGCTTAATCCTTAGCAGAGAGAGTTGTTCAGTACTCCCCCTTCTCTTCTTCACACAATTAATCTGATTTTTGTCTTACTTTTCTGGTTAATTGAACTGTCCATCTCACTTTTTTCCCCTATGTTCACATCACCTTTGAAACGTCTTCCTGGCCAAGCTTCTCATCACAGAATGAACTCTTCCCCACCTCCCCAGTCACTAGGATTGGCAGACAGTTTAACATATGACTGAAAATGTTTTTTCTCGGTACCCTAAATACTCTCCTGGTCCCCAGGGCTTGGAAACCAGATGACTTTTCCCCCCGCAGTAACATGGCATTGCAAATTTCCCCAGTTTTCCTTCCGTCACAAATATCCAGTGATAATTAATAAATACAAATCTAGAACTTTCCTTCATCTGATCTGTTTCCTGCTAAACTGCTGAGAGGTCATGTACCCGATGACTGTAACTGAAAGCCAACCTTTGTATTAATTGGCAGAAATTGAACCTATTCAGTGGAACATTTCAAAGAGCTTTCTGAACATATTGAAGCTTTCTAACACCTCCAGGAAGAAAATATTAAAATATTCCTTTTGTAGAAAGGCTAAGTGAAGCCTGGAAAGGCTCAATTACATTTCCAAGGTCACTCAGGGAAGCTGTGACAGATCCTTGTTCTTCGGAATCTTCACTCTCCGTGTCTTGTTCAGCTGTTTACTGAGACAGCTTTGAGTTTCGGAGAACTAACTGACAGGTATATAATTGTCTTGAGCTTGCCACCAAAATAATAGAATACTTTATATTTAGATGGATGAAATTATTATGACTACTAGTGGAATTTTTGCCAGTGGCAAAATTTAAAAAAAAATCAACAACAACCAATTCTGTTCTTTTTGCAGTGTTTCCTCCTCTTTCACCACTTGTTTCATTAACTGTGACCTTATACTCAGAGACACTACTTTACTACTGGAAGATTTGGAAATTGTATACTTTATTTTCCTCTTTGTTCTTAAAATAAAAACTTGGAGCTTGGAAGATCACATCTGGTCTCCTTGAATAATAGATTATGACATGGTAACAATGTCCCTCCTTTCAGATAGATACTCAGTCTCTGTTCTAAGACAGTGACTTCTTTGACCATGTTTCCTAAAAAAGTGGACCCATCTTGGGAGTTACTCAGTTTTGTTTATGAGATTCAGCTTTTAAAACTCTAGTTCTCGTTTAATTAATTTAAATATTTTGTAGGTATTCATCAATTTTCTTTGAGTTTATAATTTTTATTAGCATGAGGTTGTGTAGAGATTATAACAGTTATTTTTCTTTTTTATTCTTAATACTTATTTTCATTTTGTATTTTGATAATCTGATCTCTCTCTCACTTCTCCCTCTTCTCTTCATTCTCTCTCTCTCTCTCTCTCTCTCACACACACACACACACACACACATACACACATACACACACACACACACACACACACATACCAGGTTGGGGAAAAGTTTATAAATTCTATTAGTTCTTTCAAACCAGTAGGATTAAGCTTTTCTTAAATTTCTATAGTCTTGTTGTCATTTTAACTTTTTGTTTAGTCATTTTCAGTCTTTTCTAACTCTTGATGACCCCATTTGAGATTTTCTTGGCAGAGATACTAGAGTGGTTTGCCATTTTCTTCTCCAGTTCATTTTACAGATGAGGAAACTGAAACAAACAGGGTTAAGTGACTTGCCCAGGGTCACACTGCTATTAAGTGTCTGAGGCCAAATTTTAACTCCTGGCCTGGCATTCTATCTACTGTGCCACCTAACTGCCCTTTGCATTTTAACTTTTTCTTCTCAAATAGCTGAGATTTCTTTTTTTTTTTAATATTTGGAGTTTACTAACTTGTTTATTGTCAAGTTTTTAAAAAAATATGCCCTGTTTACTTATTGTTTTTCTCTTTAATTAATGTATGCTTTTAGAGATAAAAAAACTTTATTTTAAGGACTTAGCCATATTCCCAACACATTGGCGCATTATCTAATTTTTATCATTCTCTTTTACATAGCTGTTAATTATTTTGTTGACTTATTATTTAATTCACTAATTATTCAGGATCTCACTAAGCTCTCATTTAGATCTCTATTGTTTTCTTGTGTTTCCTAGATCAGCTGCTCTTCAGGGAGGTCTAGCACCTCTGGTGTGAGGGCTTGCCGAGACCTTTTCAGGGTTGCTCGTTCACCTTTGGTGTGACTTTTTCACCCAACTTTTCAGAAATTAGTAGCTCCTTTTTAAGTCTTTTGTTTCATTTTTCTAATCTAGGCTTAAAGATGAAGTTATTTTTTGATTGCTTTGTATGGATTGGGGATATATTTTTGCATGACTTGAACCTTAGAGTATCCTTTGGTTGTATCTGGTGGTTCTTGTTTTTAATGTTGTCGTGCAGTGATACAGCAGTTTTGTGTCTTCAGCACACTTCTGTGCGCCCCTGGTTTTCCCATTTTAGTTGCCACTGTCCTTTACACTTGAAGTGGCAGGTATGGGGTGGGGGATATTGAAGATTATTTCTGATTTATTCTAACGAGCCATTCTTTCTTCTGCAATCAGAATTAAAAAACAAACCGTTTATGTTGATCTCCCTCATATCCAGGTGGTGTTAACGGTGCTTTAAGATTGAAGAAACTGAGTTAAACAGGGGTTAAATGATTTTCTCAAGGTGCACAGCTAGGGCAGTGCACAGCAGTCTGATTTGGACTCAGATCTCCCTGCCTCCAGGCCCATTTCCCTATCCACTGGGCCACCTTGCTGTCGTTAATGTTACTGTAATTTTAGATAGGCCTGTAGGCAACATCACATGTGGCAGACCCAAGTCACATAGTTATATTGCAAGTTATATTCCAAAACTGAAGGTCTGGTCGTCAGCTTAGTCACTAATGAGATATGGAACCTTACCCTAAGTTGTTTATCCTTGCTGGGCCAGTCTCCTTTTCTTCGGTGAGAAAGGATTAAACTAGATATTCTCTAACGTTCCTTGTAGCTCTCAAATTATAAGACTCCTTTAGCTTTTGCTGAATGTATTGTTTATTGCTAAGCATACGATTTGGTAGAAAAAAAGTATAGGCTTAAAATAAGGTGTCTGGAACTCATATGTTAAAATCATTAGATTCTATCATTCGATGGCTCTTTTTTGGAAGATTTATAGAAAGTTATTGAAAAGAGTCACATCGGCCTGGTTTGATGACTCATGCCTGTAATCCCAAGTGCCAGGGAGGCTGAGAAAGAGGATCTTTTGTGTTCAGTAGTTCTGAAAGGCAAGGGCTTATGCCAATCAGATGGTTTCCTTAAGTCCCACACCAATATATGGCGAACCCGTTGGAATTCATGGTCACCAGGTTGTGTAAGGAGGGAAAGTTAGCCCAAGGTGGAAATGGAGGTCAAAGTTCTCATGCTAATTGTAGTGGGATAAGATCTGTGAGTAATCAGTGTCTTCATTTCCAGTATGATCTTGATAGGGCAACTCAGCTTTTAATAAAGAAAATAATCACATTAAATGGGGGTAAGATGGATTGAAATTTTTGTTGGTGAACAGAGTACCACACTGATAAGTTTATAGATCTATCAATGTATTGATATTTGATGGCATTGAATTCTGCCCACTAGAAATATGCAATTTTTGTAATCCTGACTCAATTCACTATAGTCTTTCAGCTTATCAAAGGACTCTTTGATACTTGAGCCAATTTCTTTGACAGCTTTTAGCTATGCTGTCATGCCATTAATTTAATTTCAGCAAACACGTATTAAGTGCCTATAATGGGCAGGGCACTTTGCCAGAAACTGAAGGAAAAAAAATTAGAAAAAAAATCCTAAATTCTTTCCTTTCAAAGAGCTTTTGATCTTTGAGTAGGATATTGTTGTTCAGTCACGTGTGGTTCTTTGTGACCCCATTTCATATTTTCTTGGCAAAGATGGTGGAATGGTTTGTCATTTCCTTCTTCAGTTCATTTTACAAATGAGGAACTGAGGCAAATAGGGTTAAATGACTTGCCCAGGGTCACACAACTAATACTTGTCTGAGGCCAGATTTGAACTTATGAAGATAAGTCTTTCTGACTCCGGGCCTGGTGCTCTATCTACTGTGCCACTTAGCTGCCCATCAGAAAAGAAGAATGAGGAGTGAATCCATTCAAGACGTATGAAAGGGGATGATTGGAGATAAACTATCCACATGAATAGAGATGAGAGGAATGAGCATCAGGTTAGGAAAGGACTTTGTGTTGATCAAAATCTCTGGGATGACATTCAATCTATGTGCTTTGTTTTATGTGATAATACGTATTTCTGAGAGATGAATTCTTTTTAGAAGTCAGGGGTTAGTGGATTAATCAATAAATAAACTAAGGGGGGGGGAGAGACAGAGACACAGAGAGAAGAGATAATTTTTGCTCTCAAGGAGCCTACAATCTAACTGGGGATAAAAACATGCAAGCAAACATATACAAAACAAGCTATGTTTGGGATAAATATGGAATGATTACCAAAAGAAGAGACTGGAATTAAGAGACTAGGAAAGGCTTCCAGTGAAATAAGAGATTTTAATTGAGATTTAAAAGAAGCACAATCATGATAGATGTGCATGATAATGAATGAAAAAGCATTTATTAAATGCTTCGTTTTGTCAAGGCTTCTGCTAAGTAGTGGGAGTACAAATACAAGAGTGAGATGTTCCCTTATACGCTAATAGAGGAAGGCAATATATATAGGGGAGTTAGATTTGGAAACTTTGGGGAGAGGAGTTTTGGTTTGGAGATGGTCCGCAAGTTGTATGGTGGCTTTCTTCTGATCAATATAAGGAAAAAAGTGACTATCAAAACCCATGGTCCCAGGGTTGGTATGAGAAGAGAAAGAGGGTCAGAGTGGAAAGCAAATGACTATCAAAAATATTTTCTAAAAGCGCTAACTTACACCAAAAGTAGTATGAGAGGACATAGATAACTAAAAAAATTGTATTACTATTCTGTGAAATACATAGTCCTTGATTTCAATTAACTCACGTTCTAATGGAGGAGACAAAATATACAGAACCAGTTAGATACAAGATGTATAGAAAGCTGATGGAAAACATTCTCAAATGGGAAGCCATTAGTAGTTAGGAGTACCAGGAAAGAGCTCCTGGAATCAATGGGATTTCAGTTGAGTCTTGAAAAAACTAAGAGGTAGGGCATTCTAGGCATAGTACAAAAGGAATGAATAACAGGAATGGGATATTGTGTTCAAAAACTTCAAGCAGATCAGCATTGCTGGTACATTGAGTATTTGGAAGGGCATCAAATATAAGAAGACTGGAAAGGTATGATGAGACCAGATTCTGATGCCTTTAAAAGGAAAAGTAGTTTATATTTGATCATGGAGGCAATATGGAACCTGTAAAACTCATTGAGCAGAGCTAGATACAGGCTTACTCTTTAAGAAAATCTCAAAAAAAAAAAGTCACATTGGCAGCTGTTAGAGGAGTCATCTGTAAAAAGGTGATAACCATATTTGTGCCCCTTGAGGAGTGGGAAGTGACTTTAGGCATCATACATGCATATATACATGCATATTTATACATGCATGTGCAAATATATTAAAATAAATTATGGAAGAGATCATAGTTATTGTTGTGTTCTTTCTATGTTGAAATACTTGTTGATGATTAATTCATCAATTAAAAAATTAAAGCAATGACTTTGGATGATATTTTTTTGCCAGTTTCCCAATACAGACTAGTCAATAGGCAATATGGTGGACTGTAAGTGATGCTAGAATTGGAGCTGAGAGCTGAGGATTTGAACCCCTTCAGATCTCTTGTCAGCTGGGTGATTCGATTCAAAAAGATTCACTTTCTCAACACCTAAGTTTATTTCTCTGTAAAATGGTGATAACCATAATTGTGCCCCTGTCCTTCAAGGTGGAAATAAGTTCGTATTTCTAAAAGTTCTAGATAAATGGGAGTCTATGACTTTGTTCTTCTTTGGGTGGTCTCCAACTTGCAATTTAATACAGAATTTACAAAATAGTCCATGATCACTCCTTTATTCATGTCCTATCACATTTTCCAAACTATGGTTAAAGTGAAGGAACTGGAGCTTTGCCCCAGTACTCTGAAATTCAGAGGACACCAACAGAAATAGCAATTTTTCTGCAGCCTCGAAACAATTGAATTTAGCACTTAATTAACAGCTGTGACAACAACAATCATGATGATAAATAGCTAACATTTATAGAGTGTCTACTAATGTGCCAAGTACTCTCCTGAGCCCTTTACAAATATTATCTGATTTGATCCTAATGACAGCCCTGGAAGGTAGGTGTTTTTAATATACCCATTTTATAGATGAGGAAACCAATGCAACCAGTGGTGTAGTGACTTGTCTAAAAATAGACAACTAGAATATTTAAATTAGGTAAGTGTCTGATGGGGTATATTGGACTGAAGGGGAACTCCACCCTCCCTACGTCTTCAACTCCATTCCAAAAACAGGTGACATCTTTCATTCCCCTTTCCCTGGGTGAACAAAATGCTAGTTATAGCTCTACATATCTTGGGTTTTTCTGGTCTGCAGCTTTTAACATGAGTTACAGTGGAAGGTAACTTAGATTTTGATTCATAAAGATGTGGGACCAAATTCTATCTCTGTGACTTATCACCTATGATATCCTGGGCAAATTTCTTCACTAAAAAAAACATGTAGTTGCTTAGAAGACCTCTGAGGTCCCTTCTGACTCTAGTCTATGGCACTCTGATACTTTGATAGATTAAAAAATAAATGCATATGTATTCTTCACTAGAGGTCTTCAAACAAAGGCTGGATGATCACTTGTTGCACGTGGTATGTGTATGTGTATGGGAGAGGGGTTGTTGTTCAGTTATGGACTGAACTATAAGTCCAGTGGGGTCCTTTTCAACCCTGAGATTCTTAGTTTCTGGGGAAATGAGATTAGCAGATGTACCGTTGCACAATCTGTCTACATAATGACTAACTCAGTCAGATTTTTGGCACTATTTGAGATTTGTAGACATTCTATACATACCCTGGGTTTCAGAGTTTGGAAGTGCATAGCCAAATGCAGAGTAATGAATAATAAGGAGAGATGAGAAACACCCTTTCAGCTGCCATAGCCAGTGTTTTGGAAGGCAGAATACTGATGAGTAGAGGGTGAAACTGAGCATTTTATAGTTAAGGGACATAGAGGGAGGAAAAAAAATTAAACCTGTTAGAATGTTTCATCATTTCTCCAACATTCATTGAATGGTAGCCAATAAAAGCAGGCTATTAGTATCAGCACCACTCATTACACAGCTAGAAGATATTGATTCTTTGGTTGTAACAACAACAAAAAATCATGCCATAAATCCTAGTTATATCTAGTATTCTCTTTCTTTGTACTGGTTCTGATCGGCTGTTCACTCCATCTTTTCCACATTTCAAGTCTGAGTGTCAGTTTTCTCTACAGAAAAATGAGGGTTAAACATAATCAACAATATTGGATTTGTGTTCAGATTATTAATGGATTGGTAACAACTGTTACTGTTTCATGCTTCTCTCAACAGCTGTTTATATTTTATTTAAAATCTGTAAAAACATTTCCTTATAGTCCCTTGATCTGTACCACAATTTCCTTTTGTTCCAAGTTGTTAAAGGTATCTTTGAATGCACAAGGAGCTATTCATTCAAGATGAGACCACTTTAATCACACGTGCACACACACACACACACACACAAATGAACATCATAAAAAATGAACTCTGGAATCAAAGCAAGAAAACAAAGGTGGGTGAACTCTGCACAGCAATGGGATAAAAGGTGAGACAGCTGCTGAACACTATCCATCATTATTATGCTAAATTGCTCTTGATTTGTACTGAGGCTTAGTACAGTACTTCTAATTTTTTCCAGAGCAATCAACTGTGTGTGTGCATGTGTGTGCGTGTGCATGTGTGTACGCGCACGTGCATGTGTGTATGTGTGTGTGTGTGTGTGTGTGTGTGTGTGTGTGTGTGTGTGTGTATGATTTCTATCTTCTCACCATTCATTCAGAATTCTGCTCACTATTTGTCACAGCCAGGAACAAGTCTGTTAAGCTCTCCCCTACTTGATAAGTAGGTGTTGTTACTTATGGGTATCCTGTTGTGCTTACCTCCTGTAGGCTTGAATTTTCTTATTGTTCAAGCCACAGTGATCTTAGAATAGCATTCTTTATGAAATACAATGTCTACTTGAAAGATTGTCAGTGTGGGCTCCAAGAATAGTGAAGATGGGCATTCAAATGACCCTCTTTTCTACATGTTTCATTGTGACAAAAGTAAAGCTGGGAAGGGGGTAAGGACTGAATAACAGTCTTTGCAACGCAGAGTGAGAAGGTCTAGTCTCCCAATATATTTGCCCATATCATCCGATGGATCCTGGGAGGTAAGGCATTCACTTTTGAAACACAAATGAACCCAGCAAATGTTTATGTCTGTAAGTTGTAAACCAAGGGAAAGGAGATGATACCAGCTTCCACTCCTGTGTCAAGAAATGGATAGATTTAATTTAAATGAATCATTGGGCAGAGTAGTTGATGACAGGTGAAAGTGGAAGGGGGTATTTAATGCTTGGCCAGAAGAGGATAGGACAATAGCACTCAGAATGCCTTCCCCTGCAAGATTAGCTTGGGTTGTCACTGTGGTACATTGGGAAAAGGACTGGGCTTAGGGTTATGGGATCTGAGTTTGAATCTTACCTCTGCCACTTATCTCCTCTGTGATATCTTTGGACTTCATTTTTCTTTCTCCTTTTAAAAATGAGGAGGTTGGGCCTGTAAAGTCCCTTCTGACTCTAAATCTGTGATTCTATGACATCAGTTCCAGTGTCTCCAGAGATTTTTATAGAGAGGCAGGCAGCATGGCACAATGAATAGTGAGTTGGCCGAATAGCCAGCGAGATCTTGGTTTCATATTGGCCGTGAACCTGGGCAAGTCCTTAATCTGTTATGGCTTTAAGCAGCTCTCTGCAACTATGAATTGAAGAGAAGATACGGACCTTCATTGGTCCCAGGAGTTTCTTCCTCAGTGAGTTTCCTATGTCACTTACATTACAAGTCCAGTCCCTATATTTTCCATATACTTATTGCCTCTCCCATTAAGATGAAAAGCAGTTTGTGGGAAGAGACAAATGATGCTCTATCTTTGAATCCCCAGTCCTTAGCTCACTCCTTAGGTGGTGAGTGAATGCTTGTTGATTGAGGTAGAGGTAGAAGGTACTGTCAGAGGTCATCCAGCCTTAAACCTGAGGACTTGAGTGTTTACCAAGGTCACATAAGTAGCAAGCATCTGAAGTAGAATTTGAACTGAATGGAAAGAGCACTGGATTTGAAGGAGAGGGAGTTGGGTTTGAATCCTCATGCTGATACTGACTGCTGGTGTGGTCTTGGGCAAGTCAGTTAATTACTTTGAACCTCTGTTTGCTTCTCTGTAAAATACAGCTCACCATATAAAAAGCAATCCCATTATGACACTAAACTTATTTATTCTCTTTAGGTATTCACTTTGCTTATCTTTGAAATGAAAGGATTGGATTAAATGACCTTTAAGGTCTCTCCTGTCCAATCATTTGGTAGCTGGGTTCTCAGTTGTTGTTTTTCGTCCTTAGTATTCAAATAGGACCAATCACACCATGATGTTAGAGTCAAGGTACAGCATGTTCTACTCTGGCTGATCAGTCCAATATGAGCTTGGAAGGCTCTACAACTGGCCAGGTATAAATGGTCCATTTTGACATTTGGGATGAGATGTCTCTAGATTTGTACAGCTCACAAATTGCTGTGATTCTGCTTTGCTCATAGATCACATCACCTTCTTTGATGTGGGTACACCATGCTGGACTGTCCTGTACCACATCTCACAACTGATACTAAAGTCCTTCAGAGAGACCTTTAGAGTGTCCTTGTACCTTCTTTCTGTGTGCCCAGTAAAAGTTAAAACAAAAGATACTCATTCTCAGTTACCTTCAACAACAATGCCATTTCTTATGGGGAAGCTCCAAATGAAAATATCTGTTTCATTCCTGATATTAAGGGCCAAATTCTCTGTGCTGTGTCTCTTACAAATATCCTAAGAGCTATTAGGATGGGGACTGAGAATTGGCGCCCTTTGGAGATTTTAAACATTGGATTTTAGTGGTCATCTCCTAATTGAGCCAATATTGGGTAAATGGGAAGTCCTTATAGCAAGGTAGAGAGAAAGGAAGTTTCCATCCCGAGCAGGCAATACATGGCTATTATCTAAGCCAAAGTAGGGTAGAAAAAAAAAGTCCTAGGAAAATATTTCAGAGAAGGAGTATGTTTAATTGCAGCCCCAGGAGAGGCAATTTATGTGCCAACAAGTTATGTGGGTTTTATGTGCCTATTAGTCTGCTATTCAATTAAAAAATGTGTACTTTCCATGGCAACCCCAACTCTCATGATGCACATGCTAATTCTGAGTCACAGAGAGCACCTTCTTAAAGCAAACATACCAAAAGATCACATTGCAACACATTCCAATGTATTTTTTAAAAGATTCCTATTAGACAGAAGTGCTTGAAATGTTACACTATTTGGGAATGATTTTCTTTACATGGGGGTAGTACTGATTCTGACTTGTACATGGGTTCCTTAGAGAAACAAGTCTTGACTTCAATATTCTGAACTGCTAGCCTATGTTTTAATAGGAGCCTGATTCAAGAGTCATTTTCCCCAATTAATTGTTGCTTTTTTAAAAATAGCATGTGATTTTATAACATGCCTACGGCTGATGGTGACTTACGGACAGCAGAATAAAAATTGCCATACTTCCCTCTTACTTTTTCCAGATCAGGTTTCCTATCTCTTGTCATATGCATTTCTTAGTGAATTTCAGGGACCCCAACCATTATCATTAGGCCATTGTGACTCCATGTGTTATTTTAATTTAATATTTTTCTTAAAGCATACTATCTCTCTTTCTCTCTCCCTCTTTCCTCAAGCTTTTCCACTGAATCAATATAATTCAAAATTATTAAAAAGATGATAAGAGAATGATTTCATTTGCTGCTTTTCATCTGTCATTACTCTGAAAAGCTAAAAACCTGGTAGCTATTTTGCTTATTAAAAACTGTTATTATTTTGAGAAATGGTCCAAACCTGCTTAAGGGCTTTAAGATGCCTATGGGTGGATTGAGTTTATTTTGTGTTTTAAAGTATGTAATTTAGCTACAAATTTCTACTGAATTCAAATGTTTCCCTTTATCATAGTGACATAATGATTAGGCTGTCAGTCAAATCAAGTCAATATAAATTTATTAAGGCCTGACTGTATTACAGACATAATGCTAAGCACCAGGGCTACAGATACAAGCAAAAAGCTACAGGTCCTGCCTTCAATGAGATTGCATTCTAAGGGATAAAGATAACATATGAAAAAGAACTGAAAAGAAGGATTGAGGATGCACCCAGGCAGTGGGGTGGGGTGAGGTGAAGTCTAGAGTGTCAAAAGCAGAATTGGAAGAGGAATGCAGGTTGGCTGACCCAGGACCGTCTTCAAAATGGAATTCTGGGAGGAATATATGGATGGGTGTAGGACACATACACAACAAGCTAGGAGCTACAGTGGATTGAGTATAAGACGACTCATCTTTATGAATTTAAATTCAACCTCAGACATTTACTAGCTGTGTGACCCTGGGCAAGTCGCTGAATCCTGTTTGCCTCAGTTCCTCACCTGTAAAATGAGCCTGAGAAGGAATTGCAAAGTACTCCTGTATCATTGCCAAGAAAACCCCCAAAAGGGTCATGATGAGTTGGACAAAACTGAAAAGGACTGAACAACGAGAATGATTAAGATTAGCAGAGGAAGGAATTCCATAGATGAAACTGCAAATATCTGAAATAGTAAAACTTTGGAATAAAAATGGATGACCTCTGAAGTTTCTCCTAATATTGAAATTCTATGATTTCACAAGCACCCTAGAATTTCCTGTATGTTGGCGGTAGCTGAAAGATAACTTAATATTGTAGACTAAAGTTGTAGACTGAATCTAAAGAAATTAGTCTCTTACAATATGATAGGTAAATACAATAATTTCTCTATTGTCATTCATTCATGAACATATATATATGTATATGTACATATATAAATTTTTTATGTGTGTACCTATAAATTTGTGTCTATGCTGATATTGATGTGAAATTCCCAACTTTATCCCTTCTCTAATCTGTCCTCTATATAACTGCAGAAATGATTTTCCTAAAGTAAAGTTTGGACCATATCATTCCACCGCTCCATAAACATCAGTTGCTCCTTATTACCCTCAGGATTAAATCAAACTTTTCTGACTGGCATTTATAGTTCTTCACAACCTGGCCCCAATCCACCTTACTTCATCTATTTTAAATGATTCCCCTGCCTTCTGTATGGTCCGTTCAAACCAGCCTTCTTGAAGTTCTTCATATGACTGAATCTCCTCTCTTTATGCTTTGGCACAGGCTGTCACCCATGCTTAGAACACATTTCCTCCTTAGCTTGGTCTTGTAGAATTCCTAGTTTTCTCCAAAGGTCAGCTCAAATGTCACCTTCTACATGAATGATAAGTCAAACTGAGACCTTTTAAAGACCTTAGATTAAAAAGGTCAAGATCTCCTGCTGCATCCAGGGCCATCTCCAGTCATTCTGATCTATATCTCACCATTGAACACAGATGGCTCCAGATGAGAAAGTGCATCTGACAACGTTTAACAGCCCTCCCTCACTTAAATCCAATTCACTTGCAAATCTTGGCATGATGTCATGGTCCTCTTTGAGGATGAAGGACAAACAACAGTAGAGATCATTTATCTAGTGCCTTAAGCACTTTATACATGATAGTTCATTTAAGTCCTGTGAAGTAGGTGCTTTTACTGTTCCCATTTTACAGATAAGGAAACTGAGAAAGAGCAAGCGATTTTCAATAGAACTCCTATACCCTACCCTAGTCAGAGAAGCTAGCATATCTCTGATGCAAGATGAGAACTCAAGTCTTCCTGAATGGAAATGAAAGTCTAAGCTAGTTTTTCCATTCCCTAATCAATTCTCTTTGGTTTAAACACAACAACAACAACAACAACAACAACACAACCAACTGTAATTTCATTAGATGGGAACTTCCAATGAGTAAATGCCATCTACCAACTTATTGGTCATTTTCTGCCCTGCTACTGCTGTTACTTCACCTTGAGAACCTGACTTCCAGGACCCGGCCTCTGCACTCCCTGAAATTCTGCATAGTTTTCTTCACCTTGGTCTGTTGATGCTTTGAGATCCTGTCCTAGAACTCTGAAATGGACATTAGCTTTGCATGTGGAATGGAAGTGTTCATGGATTGCCTTACTGTTCGATTCATCCTCCCATGATTTCCCAGGTCAAAAGTGCCTTCCTTGATCATCGCTCCCCCATTTTTGTGATCTTCCTTGTTAGAAGGGAGGAAAGAATTGTTTTGGTCTTGCTTTTGTATTTGTATGGTTAACTATTCTACAGCAGGTCTAATCTGGCCCAGTCAAGTAATTTCAGACTCAAGAGACATAAAATGCCATTTCTGCCAGCTTTAGTAATAATAGATTTGAAAAATCAATTTAAAAAGGAAACAACATAGAAATAAAACATTATTCTTCATCTCCCAATGAATCACCACAACAGACGGTCAGCTAGATAAGGAAACTCTACTCTGGAAAACCTCAGGGGAAGCTTTTAATAACTAGATTCCCTATAATGCATCTTTTTTATAGGCACCATGGCCAAACATCCTTCCTACCCCTTTCAAAAATCAGTTGGGCATCTGCAAAAGCCCTTCCTGGCATGGGAAATACTTGGGGGGGGGGGTGTCAAGAAAGGTGTCAAGAGAGAGAAAGAGACTAGACATGAAAGGCAAAGGAGGAAGAGGCCCTGGCCCTGAAGTAGGGAGAGTGAGGAACTGGGATGTGACTGACCCTCCCTTTGTAGGAATTATGCCAGGTAAGTTAGCCAGGCTGCCTCTTCTTGGGGGTAGCTCTCACTATAACAGCGATTAGAATAGCCACGGTATTGGCACACAGTAAGTGCTAAATAAAGGCTATTCATCCAAATCAGTACTTGCTTTGCAGTTTAGTGCTAGAAACATTCCAGAGGCACTGGGACATCAAGGCTCTTGGGTCACACAAAAAGTTCATCTCCAAGGAAGGACTTGAACGCACATCTTCCTCACTTTAAGGTTGGTATTTTATCCACTAAGTCAAACTACCTCTCTATCTGGTACTTTTAAAACATCTGTTCTGAATGTATGAGCATGCCATCTTCTCTGATCAAATTCAAATGCTTTGAGGGGAGTTATTTTCTTACACACACACACACACACACACACACATACACACACACACACACACACACACACACACTTTGTATTAGCAGTGCCTGACACAGAGTAGGCTCTTAATAAATGCTTATTGAATGATTTAGTAATGACTCAGTTCACAATGCAGCAGGAATATTATATCAAAAGTCACTTGCAATAAGGTATTAGTTCTATATATAGCCACAGCGCAGGAGTAATGGGTCTCCAGATTAACCATTATCTTAAACAGGGCAAAGAATTCTGATTACTATGCACTGATGAGTAGCCAAAGCAACATTCTTTTCTGCTGGCCCAATGCAGGGTCTACCTTAATGTGGCATAATAAAATAGTTCACTGGACCTAGGTTCAGAAAGAACAGCAGCTTCAGATACTTAATAAATGTATAACCCTGGTAAGTCACTTAACTTTTATCTGTCTTAGTTTCCTCAATTATAAAATGGGAATGAGAAGAGCAACTATCTCCCAGGATTGTTGTCAGTATTAAATGAGATAGTATTTATAAAGGACTTCTTATATTGTCTGACATACAGTAGTTGATAAATAAGTGCTTGTTTCCTTTTTTTGTTTGCTTTTGTAGCCCCAGTCCTTAGCTCAGTGACTAGCACATAGTAAGATCTTAATTTTTTTCCAATTCTTTCCTTCCTCCTTCCCTCCCTTCTACCTCCCTCCTTCATCCTTCCTTCCTTCTTTCCTTCCTTCCTTCCTTCCTTCCTTCCTTCTTTTGTCAGTGGACAGAAATGAAAAAATTCCAGTTCAATGCTCAAGTTAAACAGAGAAGCAATTTAGGTTCAATGTAAGAAGAAACTTCACAAAAATTAGATGTATCAGCAAACATACTAGATTACTGTATTTTCTTTCATGTGGGGTCTTTAAGCAGAATGTGTGGGTGTCTAGTTGTTAAATTTGTCATAGAAAGAATTTCTACTAATACATATGTAAAAAGATGAATTTTGAAGTTCCTTACAACTGCAAAATGTTATGATTCTATTTACAAACTTAAAAGGTGGTAGTATGGCTATAGAGGAAAAGAGGGAAAACATGGGGATGATCCAGTTGTTGTCCCTGTATTCAAACAACCAGAGGAAGGCCTCTGAAGCAGATGAATTGGTGAGTGGTAGATAGTATTTATTGAAAGTATCACATAGAACCTAGCTAGGTGACTGCACCCTAGGATCCCTTTTACCACAAAGCTGAGATTGTTGGATTTTTAAAACCCAGTCTCAAAAACAAAAGCAAAAATAAGTTAGATAGAAGATGCGATGGCGAAATAGGTAAAAAAATTCCAAGCTCTCAATATTTTCACCACAAAAGAGTTAAAATAACACCTTAGGGCAAACAAAGTGTGGATGGAGATAAATAAGAACAGGAGCACAACCAGGATATTTCTGGGACAATTTGAGGAGATCTGAAGAAAAATCCCAGAAGAAGATTTGGTCTTGTGAAGAGTAAAAACCTCCAGGCTAAGTTCTGTTTTAATAACTGATAGCATGCCCTGGGGTTAGTTGATTTGAGAGGCTGCCTGTGCCCCAGCCTTTGGAACTTTTACTTTTTACCCCCGGGATAGTGAGTGGGGTTGGGCTGAACCCAGGAGGATCCAGGGAACCTCTGGTAACAAAGAACACCAGACCCAGCTGCGCTGTGAAGATCTTCTGGGGTGAGAAGGAACCAGCTCACACCCAGTGAGTGCAGAAGCAGTGGGGCCAGAAGCCCCTGGCTGCAGAGGCTTGGCTTTGGTCTGAGGTTAGAGGAGAGAACTGAACATCTGGGGTGAGAGGCACCAGCCCCCAGAACTCAGGGGTAGAGGAGATTATAAAACTTAAGTTATTATCACAAAAATGTACAGGCAAATGAGAAAGAATCCAACCATAGAAAGCTATTATGGGAATAGAGATGGCTGGGGTTCATCTTCAGAGGAGTATATTGAAGTGCAGAAAACCCCAAAGAGTAATGTCAAATGTTTACTTGCCCAAAAACAATTCATAGAAGACCTTAAAGAAGACTTTAAAAATCAAATGAGAGAGATGGAGGAAAAACTAAAAAAAAGAAGAAGAAGAAGAATCCAAGAAAAACAAGAAGGGTATGAAAGGAAAGTCAATCAATTTGAAAAGGAAATCCAGAATTTTAAGGAAGAAAATGACAGCTTGAAAATCAGAATTGGGCAAAGTGAAGCTAGTGACATTGTAAGAAATCAAGAAAAAATTAAATAAAATATGAATAAGGAAACATAAGAAAACCAGATTTAGAGTCAAAAAGAGAAAAATATAAAAATAATCAAACTAACTGAAAGTTATGAAAAAAAGAATCTTGATACAATGATACAAGAGATAATTAAAGGAAATTGTCCCAAAGTATTAGAACAAGGAGGGGAAAGAAGAAATAGAAAAAAAAATCCATTGATTGCCACTTGAAAGAGATCCTATGAGGAAAACTCATAGGAATATCATAGTCAAATTCTAAAACTCCTAGCTCGAGGATAAAATATTAATAACATCAAGATTAAAACAATTTAAATATGGTGCTGCCACAATTAGACACACACAAGACCTGGCAGCAGAGACATTAAAGGACCACAGATTTTGGAACATAATATATTGAAGAGGAAAAGAACTGGGCTCTGGACAAAAATATCATACCCTAAAAAGTTAAGTATTATCCTGAAGGAAAAAAAAATGGACATTTGATAAACTCTCCAGTTTACAAGGCTCTGTTAAAAAAAATCCTGAACTCAATAGAAGATACAAGGACCAAGAGAAATACAAGGTGCAGACCAAAGACTGATTATAAGGGATTCATAAGGACAGACTGTTTACTGTAGATAGATATAAAATGTGTGTCTAAGATTTTTATTAGTAATTGGGTAGCTCATAAGAAAGATTTGGGTAAACCTGAGTATGATATGAATTTAAAAAGTAAAACCATTTAGGAACAGCTAGAAGGAGTGATTATTTTATACAAATGAGATGCAAGAGGAAGAATTGATACAGACGAATTAGGTGGGGGAAGAGGACTGGTAGTTCTGGTAACCTTTCATTGGGAATGTATTTAAGAGGGAAGTATATCTATCTATCTATCTATCTATCTATCTATCTATCTATCTATCTATCTATAGATCTATATCCCCCTGTCTATATACACACACACATATATATATATATATGTATATATGTATAATTATAATATAAAAGTCTTCTAAATTCAGAAGAAATAAAATGATAGGGATATAGGGAGGGGGGAGGACAAGGGAAGGATCTTTAGAGGGGAGGAGGAGGGAATAGGTAAAAGGGCGGTATAGAAGGGTGTTTAGATTTATGGGAATGGGAGGATAGGGGAAGGATCCTTGGAGGGGGGTAGGCAAGCGATAGGAGGGCAAGGTAGTGGTTACAGGAGGCAGGTGGAATAGGAAACAAGAGATATGCACAAACATGAAAACAAAGATCAGGTACATTGAGAAACAAAAATCAAATACATTGAGAAAGTATATGTCTCTCACTCTCTATATGAATATGTGTGTATGTGTATGTATATATTTATAGCTATAGAGAACTATATCTAAACATTATTGTAGCCTTCTGGGGGTTAGGGGAGGGAAAAAATGAAGTTTACAAACTGCACAGCATAGAACAAAAGAAAACTCACAAGGAAGCAAAAAAAAAGACGGACAATTCTCAACAGGAGTATTATTTATCATACAGGCTTTCTTGAAATGAAATTTTTTTGTTACGGGTTTAGAATCCTTTCACGTTCCGCTGTGCACATGACATGTTTTTTTTTCTTTCTAACTTTGTATTTTCAATATTTAAGTTTAATGATATGTTTTTGTTTCTTTTCTCTATTCTCTAGTTGTGTTCTGTCATTTGAGTCTAAAATAAAACAAAATAAATAGGTTAGACAGATACAAATGAGATCTATAATATACACTCAGCTGCTAATTTCTTGTCTTAATGGCCATATTTTTACTCTGTGTGTATACATACACATATACACACATATATGTATTGTATATTTCTACCCCATAGGCTGTAAGTAAGCTTCTTGAGAGCAGGGATCGTTTTAGTTTTCATATTTTTTATCCCACATGTCTAACACTGGGCCTGAAACACAGTAAGTGGTTAATAAATATGTGTTGATTGATGGGCGGAAGTTCTCATACCTATTATGATTATGGATCATCTGAATTTTTGAAGTGTGATGTTATTTAAATTATTTCCACTTGAAATTAGAATTTTTTTTTCTGATCTATAAAATGAAAGACTTGGAATAGATCACCAGTCTTAACACTCTTTGTTCTCAGGACCCATTTATAGCCTCTAATATTACTTGTGACCCTCCCCCACTCCAAAGAGCTCTTGTTGGTCTGGGCCATGTCCGTTGTTCTTAACTGTTTTAGTGTTAGTATTATTTTATGTTTCATTGTTTTAATATTATCTATGTTTCAGCATTATTGCAAAAATCTTTGACCTTAAATGAGATATTTGTGAAAAGCACTTAGTACAGTGCCTGACACAAAGTAGTCAAAGTACAAATGCTTATTCCCTTCCTCTTCCAGTTGACAGAGCCACCGAATGGGTCTTGGGGATCATGAGAGGTCTCCACAATTTATCTCGAGGAGCACTGCTCTAGATCATTTCTATCATTATGTCCTAACATTCTATGTTACAATACTCAATGCAGTGGTTCCCAACCTGTGGGGTCGCAACCCCTTTGGGGATTGAACGACCCTTTCACAGGGGTGACACATATTTCTGATGATCTTACGAACTGAGACACTGCTCTTCCATCTGTCTCCAGGCGGGTTTGCCTACATGCAGATACACCCACATACGAGTATTAAAGGGTCCATCGCATTAGGAAGGTTGAGAACCACTGACTTAATGGTTAGCAACATTGGTTCATTTCATTTTTTAACAAATTTTTTATTTGAACTTAAGAATCATTAACAAATGCAAACATTTTAGTTTGCCAACAATCACAAGAGAGAGTTTAAGAGGAATAAAGAAAGGAAGAATGAAAGGAAAGAAGGAAGGAAGGAATACAGAAAAAGAAAGAAGGAAAGAAATGTCTTAGTCTTTCCCTTTCTTATATGCCCTCTAGTGGCAGTGCTAATAATAAGAAAAATGTACTAAATAAAGGAATGGAACCACGGTGTTCCTTAAAATTTTAATGCGCTCTGGTAAAAACGTTTGATGTTGGCCATTTAAAGAAACTATATAGCATCATGAAAGTGCAAAGAAGAGAAAAAATTCGCAAGAGGGTATTAAGAGTGAACGTCAAATGTTAAGGGGAGCTCATGAAGGATGGGGACTGAAAAAAAGCCATCACATTTGAACTTTGGAGGGAATATTCAATCATGAAAACATACCACAATGGAGGGAATCCTGGATTGAATTCACTAAAAGTCTGGATCTGAATCCTCCTTCTGACTCTTACTAGTTGCATGACCTCTGGCAGGTTACCTGGTCTCTCAGATCCATTTTCTTCATCTACACGGTGTGAATAATAGTAGCTGTAGTATCTCCTTCAAAGGATTTTTGTGAGGCTTAAACCAGATAAAGTACTTGAAGCACTTTGCACACCTAAAAGTATGTTCTAAATGTGAGTTAGTTTTTATAATTATTACTTTCCATGAATAGCACTATTTTTGGTATTAAAATAAGTATATATTTTTTAAATTTTACCTTCTAATTTCTCTTTATCCTCAAGAAGTCTTTATTTCCTGGATCTGGGCCTGGTACTTATAGGACTCGTAGATATATTTCTAGCACCAAAGCATTCCATAGGCTCATTTATTTGGGAAATCCTGATTTCAGACTTTCTTTTCTAAGGAATAATGAGAAGAAAGGCCCAGTGGAGCTAACAGGAATCATTAGCCTCTGGAAAGTCAGGAGTTACTTAAGAACAAGGTAGAACATTACTGATTTCCTACATGTGACCCACCTTTTATATTTAAAATGTCATTTTATTGTAGGTTTCTGGTGTGAAATGAGTGAACTGCAAATAATTCCAAGTGGGCATAAAATATAGATGTAGGAGCAGAGAGATTTAACTATCATGAAACTCTTTTTCAAAGTTAGCTAAACTCCAACATCAAGGTTTTCATTGAGTTTATTATTTTATGTAATGAAAATATACCCTACAATTGACAGATTTTTTTTTATGGTGTAATAATGATGGGTAAGGTGGAATTTTAACAGTACTTTGAAAAAAGTATTTCCTTTGGCTAGTTTCGTTGAATTATAAATGGGTCTCTCAAAAAGACAGGCAGCTGGCATCCTGCTTTAGGCTGTTTTAGTCTGTTACTCATTGACATTCAAACAAATCATGATAGATTTACCGTCCAAAAAGTACCTTCTTTTGAAAAGATTCAAGGCATCCTATGGGCATTTAATTCTTTTTCACCATGTCAGACATAGTTCCCCATAGTCTAATCTAGACGTTCCCAATTTTTTCAAGTATGAGAACCCCTTTTTAAGATCAAATAGTTTCTTGATAACAGTAGTTGTGCAATATATTGACATCTGTTGATTGAGAAAATACAGGACTGGATATGGGCCTGTTGTAATACCCCCAAGTCATCCTGGGGCTCTTTAGTCAATAAATTGGTGAATGACTGGTCTAAACTAAATCTTAATTTCCTTTACTCCTTAGTCCAAAGATCCACCATCTTATTGAAGACTGTTCTGATCCACCTCAAACCACAACTGTTTCTCTCATTTTGTTAGAAAATAAATAAGAGGGTGGCTAGGTGGCACAGTGGATAAAGCACGAGCCCTGGAGTCAGGAGGACCTGAGTTCAAAGTGTGCCTCAGACACTTGATATTTACTACCTGTGTGACCCTAGGTAAGTCATTTAACCCTGATTACCTTGCTCCTCCTCCCCCCAAAATAGAGCCTATATTGTTTATCCCTTGCTAAGATCATTAACATATTACATATCTATCATCCCTTCAGATAATACCAATTTGGCTAATAATAAATGATATCAATTCACATTTCATTGTGCTTTAAATGTTTTGTAAAATGTTTTCTTCACAGTAGTGCTATGAGGCAGATAGTAGGATTGCTTTGCTTATTTTATGGATCACAGAATATTTCTGTTTCAGAATTGATAGGGACCCTAGCGATCATATAATCCAAACTGCATCTGAGCAAGAATTCCTTTACAATCCAACGTTTTGGACAAATCTCCATCCAGACTTTGCTTGAGAATGTACCCAGAGGAGGAAACTCACTGTCTTTTGAGGTTATCCATTTCAATTTGAGGTAGTTCTAAGTATTTCCGATTCTTTCCTCTGGATCCAAACAGACGA
>CM053584.1:43214452-43226362 GCA_028627135.1 Pseudochirops cupreus | reverse complement strand
TCCTCAACCTGCTTCAAGATTATTCATTTGTTTTATGTTTTGTCATGCCTTCTTTAAATGCTGGCATAGACTCTTACAAAATAATGGTGATAAACAGGTATAACCCCAAGATTGAAAAGTGTTTAGTGCCAAAGGGACTTGTGCCCAAATGTATGAGAATGAGGAGAATACTACAATTTTTTTGAATACCTATTGTTTTGTACCTTTTTCATCTTTCAGTATATCCTTCCCTCTTCCCTCCAAAATGATTCCTCACTTGTAGCAAAGATAAAAAAAAGAAAGAGAAAAAATATTCATGCAAAACTAGCAATCACTGTCTGAAAGTGAATTTATTTTTCCATACCATGCCTTACCTTTGCAATGAAAAGAAAGAAGTTCATTTTCTCAACTCTTCTCTGAGTACAAGTTCGGTGATTACAAGTCCACAAAATTCGTTTGTCTGATTGTTTGGGGGTATTGTTCTTTTCATATACATGTACTAATTGTGTTTCAAGTGAGGTTAAAGTCTCTTAAGACATTGTTTTTGCTTGTCCTAGAGACAATACAGATCAAAATACAAGAATATTGAAAGAGGGATTGTTTTGCCTTTTCTCTTTGCACAATGGATAAATAATTAGAAGGTGGTTAGATAATCAGCAATTTAATAAAATAGAGGCTAAAAAACTGGCAGAGATCATCTTTTTGTGGCTCTCACCCAACACCAAATAAGTAATATTGGCAAACGACATTCAGTTTACTGTGCTGAGGAAAATAGGTGGTAGGGAATAGAAGAAATACACATTTGCCAATATAAAGATCAGAATTTTCACTTTCTGTGTTGTATTATTTTCACATTTTATAGACTTACCCCAGGAATTTCTCCTATGAATCAAGAAAAATTCATCCTATTGTGATCGAGCATGCTCAAATGAGTGCATAAAGTATTGACTTTGAACTTTGAAGGGCTGCAAGCACTTGGAATATTGTCTGCCTCTATTTCAGTGAGTTATTTTGCAGGGCCAGCATATTGGTATCGTGCTGAGCAATTAAAATTTTTTAGTGTAAGGACTGGCACTGTGTTCACCATTCTGGAGAAATTCAATGTCAGCTTGGAAATTTTATTTTAGTTAATTGTTAAACCCAGAGTAATAAAGCACAAAGACAGCATACATATAGTTTTAGTTAGAGATATATACATATACATATACATATACATATATATATATATATGTATGTATATATGGTGTTTTTCTATTTCTATTCCATTTAGAAAAAAATATATATTATCATCCAGGATTCAAATGATTACTGAATTCATTACACCTTTTTTGATATCCCTCTATTGAAGTCCTAAATCTAAATACAAGTCTACGGTATTCAAAACATTTCTTGATTTTTTTTGTTGGTGAATATATAAGCTTTGTTTGATGCAGTGTTCTCTGAGTGTTATTCCTGACTGTTTCCAAGAGAGAGCAGTAGAGAATTGTATTTATTTCTTTAGGATGTGAAATTTTACTCAAAAGCTCAGGTTTTTCATTTTCAACTTTGTAACCTTTCAACCTATTGACCTTGAAAAATGTTCCGACGAGACGTGACACATAGAAATGTTTAAAGTCCAAAGGGTAATTATCTATATTCATAGTCAAAACTGAGCTTTAGTTGTACAATAGAAACCATATGTCCACTCCAAACACTTTCGATAGGTGAAATAACACCGCGATTAACCTTGAGTTAGTTTACTGGTTAAAATAATAGCAGCATCTCCTTCCAATTCAGAAGTTCATTTATCACTGCTGATCAAGGCCTGGGATGTGAACTCTCAATATTGGAAAGCTTAGGTTGGAAAAACAAAGCACAAAGAGAAAAGCCCTACAGATGTTTAAATCATAGCTGGTGTGACCCTATCTTTGTCTTCTGGACTCAGGTGTTGAATATTGACTTGGAGAGGCAGAAGCCAAAGGCAAAATTCATTTTTTCTCCCACCTTTAAGGAAAGAAAATAATTTTCTCTTCCAAATGACTAGGGTGATGACTTGTTGATTTGCCCCCTTAACCCCCCAAAAGAATGTAATTCAAAACAATTATTAAACATTTTCCTTTATTAAAAGGGTCCTTGACCTGACTAACTACAAAAGACGAGAAGGTTGAGTGCTGTCCAAAAAAAAAAAAATGGAGGCGGATTTCACTTTGCCAATCCCAATGAGGGATTTTCTTAGCCTGAGGTATGTGAAGTGGAACTTAATGTAACTTTCCCAATAAGCAAGCTCAGATATGTGTCTCCTTATCATCTTTGCAGTGAGATGGGAGCCGATTATTCCGAAACTTTGAAACCACTGCAGCAGAAAATTGCAAATAGAAAACAAAATTGTATATTATGGGAGTAATGACAAGCCAAAGGAAAGAGACACTGCAGGGGAAGGGGGATGGGGAGAAACCACAACCAAAAAAAAAAATAGACAAACAGGCAAATGACTTTGCATAGTGTGCTATGCTTACGCACATTGAGCTGGTTGCAAGCTATTTCTCTCTGGGCACCTGTCGAGTTTTTGTTCCTTGTCAGGACCCCTCCAGCAAGGATGTGATCTTTTTGGTGCTTCATCAGAGGTGGAAGGAGAGGCTTTCATTAGGGGAACAGGACTTCATGTTTCCTGCCTAATTTATGATAGCCCCGAAGATGCTGAATTCCCTACCCCTTTCTTTGGAATGCTCACTTTTTGTGGGTTGGACTAGATATAGCATCTCTACAAAGCTATCCTTGCACGTCTGTAAGTGTTAGGTGTGTGTATGTGTGTGGGGGGGGTAGGGTTCACTTTGGACTTATTTGAGTTACAGCTTCATAGAGATACTAGATTTGTCCATGTATCATATTTAATCTATCACTTCCCTTGCTTTGCAAAGGTTGTCCCCCATGCCTGTAATGTACTTTATCCTTACCTCTGCTTTTGAAACCCCTGTTTGCCTTCAAGGCTTGGCTGAAATGCTAACCCTTTCAGAAGTCTCATTCCCTGATTCTGACAGTTTTTAGTGACTCCCATATAACTCTGCATTTATCTGCTAAGTACCCACATATAGTTTACCTTTCAACATGTTACATCCCTCCAGTGGATATAAACTCTTTGAGGGTAAGAACTGTCTCACATTTGTCTCTCTCTCTCTCTCATTCTCAAGTGTCTAGCACATAGTGGGAAAGAGATAGGGACTGGAACTTTCATTTTCTTCATACACGGATCTTCCAAGTGAGGAAACTACCTCTACCAATTCAGATGTTGGTGTCTTTTCTGCCACATATAGTTAGAGAATTGTTCAGTGCATGCAGAGCTAGCTTGTGACTTTCCCAGGGTCAAATGCCAGTATGTATGAGAAGCAGGTCTTGAACTCAGGTCTTACTGGTTTCAAGACTACTTCTGTTACCACGTCATGCTGCTTTCCCTAGAACATACCTAGTAGTACATACTGATGAAGACTGAATGCTTTTGGTTGCTTGATTGGGTGCCCTCTCTAAATGTTTTATTTTCTTCTCCTTTTTTGTTAAAAAAAGAGGAGAATGAAGTCAGGATTGTGGGATAAGGAATTACTTCCTTCTGAGAGAAATGATTATTTCTTTCTTGTATTAATAACTAATTATTGAATCAGAACCAAGGATTTCCCCTTTTTCTGCTTCCTCGTTCAGAAATCAACCAGTGTGGGACACCTTAGGCAAAAATTTACCCAGGCTAACACCTAACCATACAGTAAAATAAATTCTAAGTTTGGGCGAACAGGAGGCTTTCTGCTCATTGCATTTACTCAGACATGTCTGGGGAAATGTGGATTCTTCCTTTTGTCAGACAGGCAATGTGGAAATTGATGTCTCTGACCAAAGCTTGGGTGATCTAAGTCATATATCTCAAGTTGCTCAGTGGAATATAACCCACTTCTCATTATAATCTTCATTTTCTCATTAATTGTTAACCAGAGTTTATTGTCACCTTCAAGAACACCCATTCTTCTAAGAGCATATAAACTGTGAGCCTACCACTGTGAGGGGTCTTTGACATTCAAGAGTTCCACTGACCTCTTTTATTAATAAACATGCTAGACTTATTGTTGTTATTTCCTGGAAACTGTCTCTCAAACTTTTAAAACGTGACACTTCCTGAGTCTGAACTCATCCCCTGAAACTTTGGTATTAGAAAATCTTGCTTTTTTACATCCATCCCTGAATGATGTGTTCTAAACAAGTCAGCAGAGTTGTTCACCCTAAGCAAAGCTGGTTCCCTATCAATTTATTCATTGTGTGCAAGTCTTCCCATAATTCCCTTTATATACCTTCACCATCATTTATGCATCATTTACCATAAAGATGAGTCTGGCTAATAAATCTGCTCTCCTGAATTCTGTAAAGGCATCAGAAAGGTCTCTCATATTTAATGTCTAAATGACTCAGTAGCCTTCATTTTGTCATATTGTAGATTATTTTGGAGGAGGCTGACTTGAGCCCCAGTGTTATTTATCAACAAGGCTGCTGTAGATCTCCATATTAATGAAAGCTCAGGGGAAGGAACCTCAATGACTCTTTCCCATCTGAGTTAATTATTGAAAGTTAACACCCAGTTGGTATAACTTTGAAAGTAACTCAAATTCCCAGTCAGTTCCTAGCAGCAAGAATAAGTAAACTGGGACTTGGCAATGGCAAAAGTGTTCGAGTTGCATTCTCGGTCCAAAGCTACCAAAGGCAGATAGGGAGTCAATGGATAATGGATATTTTATTAAAAGGGCAGCTCTGCAAGCTGGAAGTGAAAAAAGGTTAATGCATAATGAAGAAGGGTTCTGCACAGCAGCTCTAATGGAACCCAGTGAATGAGTAGCAGCCAGCTGATGGGGTCAGAGGAAGAGAAAGGACATATTGCAGGTATTATTTAGGAATAAAGACTGGAACTATTAAGGGTAAGGGGATAGATCCATGATTTTGGTGATACTGGGATTTCCTGGGTAAGAAAACTCTAGCTACCACTATAGATCATTGTCATACTCATATACGTTTTCTCTGAAGTATATATTCATATAGAAAGTTGTCTAGAGCAATGAGAAGTAAAGCAACTCCCCCAATCTCATGCAGTCAATAGGTGTGATAAAATATTTGTGTGTTGAAAGCACGAATCAGAAAAACCAAATGTTTTTGACTTTGAGGGCAATTATCTATCCGCTACCACTGTATTTTATCTTTTGCTAAATTAAAATTGATTGAAATGTTAATTCATCATTGAGAAGTGAAGAGTTTCCTATTTTAAAACTTGACTACTCAAGAGCTAGGGAAGAGTTAAAGTTAGCTTGTCAAGAAAGTAGGGTGTGAGAAGATATTATGTCTCTAAAAAAAAACAGACAAATGACTAAGTGAATAAAGTTTAAAAGAAAGACAAAAACTACATAGATGTATAATCCTCCAGATCAAGTGTGTTTAACCTAGGAACTTTTGTATTCAAAATATATTTGATAAATATATTTCAGTATGATGATTTCATATATTTTATTTCTATTTGCTTAAGAGATTTCACCAGAATGCCGAAAGGGTATCTGCCATAAAAAAGTTAAGAATTTTTATGCAGATTTTAGTTTGATGATAATTATCTGGATGACCTTGGGTAAGCACTTAATTTCTCTGAAATTCAGTTACTTTATTTGTAAAATGAAGGATTTGAGTTTCTAATCTCTGAGATTCCTTCTAGCTCTGTGTCTGAAAACTTTTGACCCTATAGTATTCACTATAAAAATATTGACCAGAGTTGTAGCAAGGCCATAGATATGTGATCCAAAAATATGCTGGAAAAAGGTTTTGTTCTCAGTGAATGGCTGCCCATGCTGAAGAAAGCTAAGGGGATAATAGGCTGCCAAACTGAAGACATGATACAGTATGAAAGAATCCAATGAATTGGAAGTGAAAGGATGTGAGTTCAAAATCTAGATTTTTTTTCTTATAAACTGAAAGACCCCGGGCAAGTCATTTGACCATCCTGGGCCATAGATTCCTCATCTGTAAAATGAGGGACCTAGACTAGATCTTCTCTATGATCCTTTTTTATTTTCATATCCGAGTAAACTGAGGCAAAGAGAGGTTAATGACTTTCCCATGGTCTTGGGTATACAGTTATTGGTTGCCTGAGGGGGCGATTTGGAACCAGGTCTTTTTGAGGCTAATTTCAGTAACTTTCCACTACTTTATGCTACAAGGCAGAATGTAATTAATAATAATGAACAGATAAATTGTATGGTACAGGTTAGAAACACTAAATTCAGTGAAAGGGAAGACCAGTGAGGTCAGGGGGTTGTTGGGAAACTCTTCCTGAAAGAGACAGGACTTAAGAGAGACTCTGAAATATGAGTACATTTCAGAGGTAAATGAGAGAGGGGACTGAAGTCCAGCTGAGGGGTATAATATGAGCAAAGGTGACCAGGAAGCAGTGCAGCTGGTGTGCTGGTGAGATGGTAAGGAAAGTGTCACAGAAGCAAAGAATGAGCTAGTAGACTATTAGAGCTGGGAGGGACCTTCAAGATTCTTTAGTCCAATCAATTTGATTTACCAATGAGGAAACTGACTTCTAAAGGAAAAACCACTCACCCAATTTCAAGTAGTTAACAACAGAGCTAATGTTTGAATCCATGCCCACTTGTTCCAAATCTAGTGTTCTTTTCACTAAATTATGTTGCCTGTCACAGTAATCTAATCTAACCAACTACCCCAGTCTATTTTTTTTAAGATGAGAAAGCTGAGTTCTACTAGAAAGAATAATTTTGAAAGTGAAAACAAAATAGGAATGAACCAGACAATGAAAGACTTAAGCAGAGAAGTTTAAGCTGTATATAGTCTGAAATAGGAAGCTAAGTTTGTTCTTGAGGAGGATAATGGAATAACAAATGTTATTTTTAGGAATCTTTAGGAAGGTTAGACTAATTTTTAATAAGGTCAATCTGGAAGTGAAATATTAGATAGGCTGGCATGTTTTGGAAAACCTTGATTCAGTGAACTCAATGAGGTGATTTTTGTGATAACCTACATGTGAGGTGATGAAGACCCAGATTTGAAGGATGGTCATGAAAACGAAAAGGAAGGGTGCAGACAGAGGAAAAGAACATTGCTTTATTAAATGATAAATTTGATTTAGGTATAGAAAGCACATCAAAACAAAAGTCCCAAAGAAACCACCCAAACAAGAGAGTCTTGTAAAACAAGCAGAAGAGTAGTATTAGATGATAATTGTGGCAAGTAGCCAGGTAACTTTACATTTTAATAATTCAGCATTTGCTAATTAATAGGAAGGAAGGATGTATTGTCCAACCCTAATACATTAGTGTCTTTGTTCTGCAGTATATCGGACCAGAGTCCAGTTACCCTTTGATGTTGTTTTCATTTATATGTTTGTAATCAATGTGAGAATTCTTCTTTTGACACTTTTCTTCACTCTCCATCACTTTGTACCTTCTAGCATGGGATTAGAAAGGGAAGAAAAGCAAATAAGCTTTTACTACTTGACCCAGCAATACTGCTAATGGGCCTATACTCCAGAGATAGAAACAAGAAGAAAAAAAAAGAACCCATATGTGCAGAAATATTTGTAGCAGCTCTTTTTGTGGTAGTAAAGAACTAGAAACTAAGGGGATGTCTATCCGCTTGAACAGTGGCTGAACAAATTATGGCATATGAATGCATACTATTTTGTTGTAGAAGAAATGATAAAAGAGATACTTTCAGAGAATTCTGGGAAGACTTCTATGAACTAATGAAGAGTAAAATTATCAGAACTAGGAGAAAAAGTTATAGTATTACAACATTGTAATTACAAACAACTTTGAAAGACTTAAGAACTCTGATCAATAGGATGTTGTTCAGTCATTTCAGTCAATTCTGACTCTTTGTGACCCCATTTGGGGTTTTCTCCACAAGGATCCTGGAATGGTTTGCCATTTCCTTCTGCAACTCATTTTACAGATTAGGAAACTGAGGCAAACAGGATTAAGTGACTTACCCAGGGTTTCACAGCTACTGAGAACAGATTTGAACACTGTTCTTCCTGACCCCAGGTGCAGTGTTCTATCCATTGTGCTACGTCACTGCCCTTATCAAAACAATGACCAACCACAATTTCCAAAGAATAATTCTACTAATCTCCTGACCAAGGTGATGAACTTAGGGTACTGAAGGAGACTTTTTTATGTGGCCAGCATAGGGATTTGTTTTGCTTTACTATGGATATTTGTTACGAGGTTGATGTTTTATTTATTTATTTTCCCAATAGCTCTGGGTTGAGAGAGACAATAGATTTTCATTAATTGAAAAAAAAAAGTTTAAAAAGAAGAGAAAGTTCCATGAGACAATAAGTCAATCTTAGTAATAAAAAACTTTGATGTATTTGTTTATGGGAAATTTGGACCAGGAAAAAGAAAAGAAAAGTACTAACATTCATTGCCTTACAACTATCAAATAGATTGCCACCAATCCGATGTTTTCATAGAGGCCAAAGCCACCAAGTCCTCCTGAGAAGATGGAGAGATGAGGGAAGGAACACCACAGATTTTCCAAGACTCATGTTCTCATTTTCAGGATGCAAGAGAAAGTGAGTGTGCCAGGTTAATAGGATCCTTCCCCATTGTTCTCTATATCTGGCAAGAACAAGCTGGTGGATTTTTGAGAAAGCCCGACATGATCCAAATTTCATTGTGGAATAAAAAGTAGCATTTTTTTTTCAGTGCAGGGAAGGAATTAGGGCATAACTTTTAAACCTCTGCACTAGATTCTTCAAACTTATAAAAACCTTCTATACAATCAATAAACGTGGACTTTAGTAGATATAGAGAATTTCACTTCAGGAATGTAGTGACATGACCCCAATTCAATCTCAGGTATCTTATTTTGGCTAGATTATACATAAGTCAGTCAGAAAGCATTTATTTAGTGAACTTTTTGTATGAGGCACTGTTCTAAGCTCTGTGTGTAGAAAACTACTTTTCTCTGACCTCAAGAAGCTCATTTTCAAATGGATAGACAATGTGAAAACAACCATGTACATGTAAGATGTGTGCATGTATATAATATAGTTATCTCCCATTTATCATATGTGAAATATATCATAATATATGTATAATTACTATATATACATGTATACCATATATACACACATGCCATATACATATAGATATATAGATAATGGTAAATGGGAGATAATCTCAGAAAGATGGTATTGGCAAGGGGTGGGCATAGGCAGGAGACTGGGAAAAACTTCCTGCAGAAGGTGAGATTTGAGCTGATCTTGGAAGGAATCCAAGGAAGTCAGAAGGCAGAAAGAAGGAAGGAATGCATTCTAAATATGGGAAAAAAACAGTAAAGAGATAGAGTTGGCAGCGTCACATACAAGAAATAAAAAGACCAATATTGCTAGATTCCAGAGGAGAGTAAACTGAGAGTGGTCTAAAAAGGAAGGAAGAGATCAAGTTTTGAAAGACAAGCCAAATAGAGGATTTGAGATTTGATAGTGAAGGTAATAAGAAGCCACAGGAGTTTATTGAGTAGAGAGGGAGTGGGTGGTGACCTATATTTTAAGATCGCTTTGGTAAATGAGGGTAGTATGATGAGAACAGGAAGAGAAATAGGCAGAGAGCTCCACCAGAAGGCCATTATAATAGTTTAGGTATGAAGTGGTGAGGGCCTACACCAAGGAGGTGGCGGTAGGGTAGAGAGATATCATTAAATTATTCTATTAAAAACAACCTAGTATTTATCACTTCTATATCTCTTGTTTTTCTGAGACAAAGTCTTTCAGATCTCTACTAAAATGAAATTAAATATTGTAAGAAGTTGAGGATGAACTTCCGTTCAGTGAACTTCTAATAGGTTTTTTTTTTCATGATAGAACCATCTCTCTTAACTCTCAATCCAGGCTCTACTACTAACTAGATGCATGACCCTGGGCAAATCACTTAACCCCTTTGAGCTTTGATTTCCTCATCTATGAAATGAGAAGGCTTAGCTGAGTCATTTCTAATATCTCTTCTGGCTCAGTGATTCTATGACAAATTCCACGCCATGACACTGTGAAATGTTTCCTTCCTTAATAAGAATATCTGCATTTCACCTGTAAATTAAAATTACTTCACTTTCTAGAACTCTATTTTCTTTTGCACATGAAATAATTTAGTTTTGAGTCAACAAAAGGAGAGAGAGAGAAAGAGAGAGAGAAAAAAAAGAGAGAGAGCACTTCCTGTGCTTTTTACCTAATTTCAATCAATTAAAATCTATTTATTTGGTGCCTACTATGCACCAGTCAGCATATTAAATGCTAGAGACATAAAGACAAAAGTCATGCAGAGGGCATGGAAGGTCATGGAAAGAAAACAGGCCTCTGGTTTTCGTTTTTCTTTAGTATGGTGGCTGATTTTTCTTCATGAAGTAAAAGGGGGGCATGTAGCATAATGAAAAACTTTCTTGACTCAGGAAATCTGGGTTGGAATCCCAGTTGTGATACTAGCAAGTCACAGTGCCTTTGATAAGTCACTTAATGTTCCTGACCCTTAGGTTCCTTATCTGTGAAATAAAGTGTTCAGATTAGGGGAGTTCTGATGTTCTGCTCAGCTGTCTCTGGGACTTTTTTCTTATTGGTTAAATGAAGGAATAGGATTGGATGATTTCTAATATCTTTCTCAATTCTAAATTATATTGATGTTGAAATCTGTATAAATGACCTACCTCTACCAAGAGTGGTGAGGTAGTCTTGTGGAATTGGAGTAGGATTTTAGATCACAGGATTGGATTCAAACCCCAGATGTATTGATTACTACCTGTATGACCTTGAACAATTCACTTAAAATCCATGGATCTCAGTTTCCTTATCTGTAAAATAAAGAGGTGTGACTAGATTGCTTCTGATGCCTTGTCCAGGTGTATACTTATGAATCTGTGTGTGACCAAAGAGCAAATCTTTTAACCTGCCTGAACCTCAGTTTCCTCATCTGTAAAAAAGGAGTTGGATTAGATGGCCTTTGAGGACCCTTCCAGCTCAGAATCTGTAATCCCAAAATAAATTATAAGTGAGAAATACTAGGTGATAGGGGAAAGAATGCTCATTTTTGGAGTCAGGAGGAAACTGGGTTTGAAACCCATCTCCGACATTCACTTACTGTATGAACCAAAACAAGTCTCTTATCCAAGACATAGTGAATAGATTGAGGGGTTTGGAGTCAAGAAGACAGAGAATATGCATTTGCTAACTGGTTTTCTCCAGTCAAGTACTAAACCTCCTTCAGTCTCAATTTTCTTTCTCTGCCAAAAGGTAATATCTCATGGGATACACCTAATAGGATAATTGTGAGAAAATATGCAAAAAGTGTTTTTAGAAACTTAAATAAAAATATCAGATATTATTATTGCATCCATGGTTCTAGGACAAGATGATTTCCAAGGCTTTCTTCAGCTCTGAAATTCAATGGATCTGTGCTTCTCAGGTGACTTGCCCAGATTACCTTACAGACGGGTGGGCTAATGAATCTTTCTTAGTGCAACTCTCCAGCTCCATTTTCATGATTGTAGGTAAGGAGGGGAGGATAGCTCATTTGCAGGTCTAAGGACAGGGCAGGGACATTGGGGACATATTGCTAAATTTTGCTTTTGAAAGAAACATAACCTCTGCTTTGATTTCTCTATGTGTAAAGTGGGGTGCTAGAGAGGTTACATAATTAATATTTCTAAAGTACTTTGAAAATGAAAAAGTGCCATGCAGGTGCTAATTATGTTGTCTGATTATTATTAATAGTAATCTGGGTAATAAATTTTAGAAAATGACCATGATGTCATTTTCACAGCTTTAGGGAGATTTTTTTTTCTAAAAAAAGAAAATGAAAAAGACATCCATTTTAGAAAACTGTCAGTTTTCCTGTTTATGATCCCATGTCCTCCATCTTCAGAAGT
>CM053584.1:43188128-43214352 GCA_028627135.1 Pseudochirops cupreus | reverse complement strand
AGACTATTTTCAGGCAGGAATCTGAGATTTAAGACAGGCAAGCCCCTATTAAGAACTATGGCCATTTGGCTGCATTTATACAATGTCAAAATAACATCTTCAAATTTTAAAGAATTGCAGAACTTACTTTAAACCTCCAACTCACATTCATCTCTGCCATCCCTAACCTACTACAGCATTTGTCTGTATCATACATTTTGACATTTGGTCACTGTAACTCCCCTTGCATTGTTCTCTAATCATTATACAGGTGTATGTTTTGTCTGTCCAGAGCCATTGTAGACTATATTGTGTATCCTACTCACAAGACATTTGAACTGTCCAACAGTGAAATTGGCTGCCTTGGGAAATAGGGGGAGGTGATGGGTTTTCTTTATTGGGCATCACTATGGAAATTCTGGATGCCCACTCTTGTGAGATTATATGGAATATATTGCTGTTTAAGTAGGGCAAGAAAGAAACAAACATTTACTTAGTGATTTTTATGTGACAGGCTCTCAACAATCCTGAGAGATAAGTTCTATTATTATCTGGATTTTACAGTTGGGGAAACTGAAACAGATTAAATGACTTGCCCAGGGTAACACAACTAATAAGTGGCTGAGAGTAGATTTGAACTCAGTTCTTTCTGACTTCATGTCCAGCACTCTATTTAATGAGACCTACTTTCTTACCTCTAATTGGAGTGGAGTATATGACTTCTGAGGTCCCTACTAACTTATAGCCTATAACTCTTGGCATAGTTATAGGTCATTCCAGACCTAGGATATGGACTATCCCCAAAGTGGATAGAGTAAAAAATGTTGAGCATGAGATGTTCATTTTCCCCTCGCTCATTAGGGAAATGGAGGAAGGGAGACTAAAATAATTTACAAAGCTAGGGGGTATGATAATTAGACTATTGGACAGAGTCAAGAAGTCCTGAGTTCAAATCTGTCCTCAGACAACTAACTCTTTGACTCTGGACAAATCAGTTAACTTTTGTGTGCCTCAGTTTCTTCATCTGTATGATGAGAAGGATATCAGCACCTGCCTCATGGGTTTGTTGTGAAGATCAAATATAGGGCTGTGAGGATTAAAGATAACATTTGCAATGGACTTTGGAAATCTTAAAGCACTATATGAATGCTCTCTGTTATGATTATGACTGCTTTTTCCCCGGAGACCTAGAACTAAACCAATGAAAAGACCAGGGGGGGGAAAATAAATAGTTGATCTTAGTGCTCCGTTTATACCGACGTACACGTTGTAAAAACAAGACAGGCTGTGGCTCTCAAAGTAATAAAAAATGAGCAATGATAAATGATAAAGATTCCAGGTCTAGCCGATGCCTTTCGACCCTACGTCACGATCATAGAATCATAGATTTGAATCTGGGAAGAACCTTGGAAGACGTCTAGCCAAATGGCCTCCTTTCATGGAGGCGAAACTGAGATTCGAGGAGCGACTTGCCTAAAGTCACACCAGTGGTAAGTCAGCCATTCGACACATTTATAAAGGCTTGACTATATGCCAGGCATTGTACTAAGCCTGGAAGAAAGACAAAAATTAAAAAAAAGGCAAAACGTTACCCATTGCCTTGAGGAGGTAAGAACTGACTTGTAGAGGTCTGATTCACACCCAGGTCTTTTGACCTCAAAGCTGGTGGGCTTCCCATCAATAACAGACTTAGATTTGATAGAGACCATAGAAAACATTCAGTCCAACTCACTCATTTTACAAATGGCGGCTTAGAGAGCCTAAAGTCACCTAAATATTGCCAGCACTGGAATCCAAAACAATCCAATCCAATGACACTGTCTGTCATTGTGTTCTAGGGAATTGTAGGCTACTGTGAAAAGTAGCCATTCAGATGCTCTTGGTCCTTTATTGATTAAACTATATGGTCTTTGAGGTTCCTTCCAACTCACAGTATCTAACTCTTAATCATCCATATAGACTCTCTCATAAAGTGGCAGTCAGAAAGACTCCAACATTTGCATATGCATGTATGTATATACGCATAACATACACACATGCACACATATACATAAAGCACATACACATATAATATACATCTATGTATGTGTGTGCACATATTTATGTAGTACAAACCCATATACATATGTGTATATATGCAAAAATAGATCTGTATTGAGAAACCTGTTTGTATATAATTATATATGTACACATACACATATACATACATGCTATGTATACTTTGCATGGATATGAATACAAACCTGCATATATTTGTGGTATATCTTCCATGGAGAAGACTGAAAATCATCTGCCTTCTTTCTATTGGAAAAAAAAAGTCATAAATGTTATTAGTCCTTACATGCTCTGAAAACTTTTACAGAATTCAGAACAAAAGGGGAAAAATGCCTGCAGATAGTTTTTATCTACTTACGACTTCTAGAGTGATGTAGTCATTTCACAAACCACTGCTTAGCAGGAAATTATTTTGAGATGGATATGAATGGACAGCTAAAGCTTAAGTGGGTGAACTCAGTCTGAGAGGACATGATACTAAGGAAACCAAGTCCCAAGCCAGATGCCTTTCTATACAGCCTGTTTGGCTTGCTGTGATAAAAATGCGATGTTCCAGATGTACAATATATACATGTCAGACAGCCAGATTGTGAATGTGTATTGAGGGCCACAAGGTGGAGAGAGAAGGAAAAGATAATGAAATATCCCATTCTAATGAGGCTTGCTCCTCATTCCCCCAGTTGTCAGTTAGGGAGCAAATATTTTGTACCAAGTCGATATCTATTGATTGAGAGATGGCTAAACAAATTTTGGTACAAAAATATAATGGAATATTAGTACACCAGATAAAATGATAAATACAGACAAGTGAAAAAATCATGAGAAGACATGTAACACATATAAAACTTATGTAAGCAGAAACAGGAAAACAAGATAGACAGAAAGAGATAGATAGATAGATAGACAGAGATAGATAGATAGATAGATGGATGGATGGACACCATTATGCTAAGAATTGAGGATAGAAATATATATAAGAAAGACCAATCCTTTCCCTAAAGGATTGCTTTTCTTACATGTATTCTACTGGGGAAGGGGACTCTGTGGTGTGTGTGTGTGGGGGGGTGATGATTGCGATGATTTCTTTAGCAGTCTGGTAAGGCCATAAACCTCTTCTCATAATAATGTTTATAAATGCATAAAGTAAATTTCATGTGATTACAAAAGGAAACCAATTATATTGAGAGAGTCATTGAAATTAAAGGGAAAAAATATTCAAAGATTTCAGGTTAAGAACCTCTGTCCTAAAGGAAGATGATACATACGGGTAGCTGAGAAAGAGCAGTGAGGCGTGAAGGATGGAGGCTTCTACCACCATCCCCCTTACCACAAAAAGATAAGGTAAAAGTTGTCATTGTCAAAGTCCCTAGGGACAGAGTCCTGGCTACTGATGGGCAGTGGCAGAGATCATGATCGGAGTAGAGGGTGCATGGTATGGAGCAGAGCAGGCATAATACCAATGCAAGTGGGAAGAAAAAAATGAAGCTGGATAATCCTTCCCCCGGAGGATGAGTTGAGAAATTGCATATCACCTTCCTCCCTTCTTTAAAAAGATGAAGAACTATGGCTGTGGGATGTGGCACCTATCACCAAACGCTAGATGTGTTGGTCAGTTTTCTGGAATTTTTTTTTTCATTTTTAATCTCTTTCAATATAATTGATTGTGTAAGGGGGGGGGGGAGACCTATTCAGAAAAAAAAATATGCTTAAAAAAGGAGCAACAATAAAGTCATATTTATTCATTAAAAATTGCTATATGCTTCACAACTGTTCATTTGTTGTTTACATGGCACATTTCCTTCTGCCCCGTGTCATGAGAACTTACTGAACACAGAGTTCTCATTTGTGCTTTTGTATCACTTGTTCTTTGCATATCCTGGGATATAGAAAGCATTTTGTAAATGTTTTTTGAATTCAGTTGAAGTTTGTATGCTTAGCACAAAGCCATCAGTGCTACCAAAATTATTTAAACACTTCAAGAATGCTTTAATTCAGCAGTGTGGATTTCCACAGTCCATCTACCACTGCAGATGATGTAAAAATCATGAAAGTAGCAATTATTTCCTTCTCCATATTTTTATTTCCATAGCCTAACATAGAACCTAGAACACAGTAATTAATAATTGCTTACTTCCCTATAATTATATATAGTATTCTACACACAAGTATATGTGCACACAATATGCATATACATAATATATATGGATGTTCACATATATGCATGCATATGTAATATCACACATGTTATATATAAAATTAGTAACATGCTTTTATCTTAACAGCATGCATCTGTCTTCTATGTTTATCCTTTTTTGCTCTTTCCTGTTTACCAATCTTGTTGTTAGATAACCAAATCTACAATGTCAGAATCAAAGTCATACCTCCTTTAATGTCTTCATTAAAACACACACATGCCCACAGACACACACATTATATTTAATAGAAACTAAATAAAGGTGCTATGCTATTTATGAGATCTATCTTCTTTATTTTCTCTTTTATGAGAAAGTCTTACTCAATTTCTAAGCTGTCATCAAAAATAAACCAAAATTATATGTGAATATAACAGAACTTAATAGCCCAAGAAATTTGGGTTTGAAACAATAGTTAAATTAAAACTTATTTCTGTTTTCTATGAGATGATAATCCAGTCTTCCTTAGAAACAAGATATTTATCTAAGCCCTTTTACTGGGGAACTGGAAGAAGAAGAAATCAAGTAAAGTGGGGATGGGGAGTAAGAGATGGTTCTGATGGTCATGGAGAGGTGGAGGAATCTTTTAAGGTAAAAGAGAGAGTCATAGGAGGCATGAGGGAATTTCAGATGTTATAGTGAGGGTTACAGGAGAGAGATATCTGGAGGTGACAGTGAGGGCATAGGAGACTGGAGGAAACGGTATTGAGATTGTATAAAATAAATAATTCTAAATGAGAATTCTGAGTATATCCGAAATGTCTGTTTACGGGTGTTTTGTGGGCTACAATATCCATGTTTAACAGAAAAAAGTCACCTGGCTTGACTGTGCCTGCACCATATTAGATTTTATACACAGCAATTAAATTCCCCTCTGAGCCATCTGGTTTATTGGTTGTTTTGATTTAGATTTTTCAGCTTGTCCTCCCAATTTCCCCATACTGGGCCCAGCTTTTCTTAGTTAGTTTTTCATATAATCCCAGCATGTAACCTTTCTGAAAACTTGATAGTGGATTTTCATACTATATTTCATACTTTTAAAATATTCCACTTGGTTTTTGGACCTCACAAGTCAATGTTTATCCTACCACTCTGTTCCCTCCCATACTCCTGAAGATGCACTTATAAGAAGGATACCTGGGAGGTACCTTTGCTTTCTATCTGAAGAGATGGAGTTACTGTTACCAGACTCAGAAGTATTTTTTTTTCTCCCTGTAATTATAGGGTGGCAGCAATTCTTTATCTATATATAAATATTATGGAGTTCTTCAGATCAGAACTTGTTTAAATTATAAATAACCATGACTCAATTTTATTTATGTTTCTTCACTTTAAAGTGACTTTTGCAGGGAATAAAGCAGATAAAGGCAATAATACATTGTCTTCAAATTTTGCTTTAAGTAAGTTGTTTCAAGTCACAAATTCTGAGGTAAGAATCTCAAAGAAAAAAAGATCTTGCGCCTTTGGACAACTATAATGGAAAAAGTTATCGAATGCGAGTTATGAGAAAACTGAAGACTAGTCCCGGTTCTATCATTATCAACCCGGATGAGCATGACCAAGTCATTTCTCTTCCTTTTCCTCATCTATAAAATGCATGCATTGGATTAGATGTCTACAGATGGAATGTGCTACCTCAGGGGGCAAGGCATTTCCCATCACTGGTTGTCTTCAAACAAGGCCACTTCTCAGAGTAATTGTGGAGGGGATTCTGCTTCAGGCAGGGAGCAAAGGACTACCTGATTTTCTGCTCATAGGCTTATCATTACATCATAGGATTTAGAGCTAGCGAGGACAGTGGAGAATCTTATTGTTTATTTTACAGATGGGGAAACTGAGGCCTAGAATTTTTATGTGACTTGGCTAGACAACAGACTCAAGATTTAAATTCAAAGTCTTTTACTCCAAATACAGTGATCATTCCACATAGTACAACATTCAGAAGTCTTTTTCAGCCATTAAGTTCTGTGATATGTCAACTTAGAGGGCTCCTAACTTCTAAATTATGTTTCATTTACAATTTCCTTTTCCATTTGGGCTACATTTGTCAACGCCAAAATAGCTGATAAAACCTTTTGGAAAAACAACATCAGTCTGGTTATCAAAACATTAACATCTTTTTCATCTTTTATTTTTTCTTGAAAAATAAGTCTCATATATTCCCAACAAGAAGGAATGGGTCCTAGTCCTTTATAATCTCATACTAGAAATGATTTTTAAAATGAAAATAAGGTATTGATGGTTATGAATTAACTTTATTACCCTCCCTCCCCACACATATACCCTACAAACTAAGGAGTAATAAGGGAATAGAAATTTGATATAGAAGTGAGGAAGACCCAGATTTCAGTTCATGTGCCACATACAAGCAAATGACCTAACTTGTCTTTGATACATAAAGGAGGCTTGGGCTCCAGTCAACTTTCAAACACTACAAGTCATCTATAAGTTGCCAATTTATATCAGCAGAAGGAATGTTCACACTAGAAACTCCCTGTATGGAAGAAAGCACAGATCTGGATCCAATAAATTAAAAAAAAAGTTTCTAAACGAAATGGATGATGGATTATAGGGCCTATAGATCTTTATCATTCTTAAATTTCCCATAACTTGTATTTAATTTTATATAGAATCATATATTTTTTCATTTTCTTTGTTAAATTCTATATTCTTCTGCTAAAATACTTTTATTTTTATTCCTTTCAAGAATCATTTCTCAAGTGTGTAACATGTATAAGAGACATGTTAGGCATTAGGATTATAAATAAAAAGACAAAAATAAATGAATAGGAAAGAAAAGACAGATCCTGCCCTCAAGAAGCATCCATTTTGCTTGGAGATACAGCATATATAAACAAGCGAATACGAGGTGATTTGGAAAGGGATAGAAGAGCTATGCAGATCAGGAAAAGTTTGCCGTAGGATCCGTTAAAGGAAGCTAAGTTAGAAGTTAGGGGAAAAATATATTCCAGACCTCTTAGACTTTCTCTGCAAAGACAAGAACATGGAGGGAGGATGGAATGCTAAATTCAGAGGACTAGAAGTAGGTTCATTTGCCTGGAATATAGAATGGCTAAGAGAGAATTCATAGGAAATATTCCTGGTGACACAAGCAGGAGTCAAGTTGTGGAAGGCATAGGGATTCACAACAACTCTGCCAATAATGGAAGCACCAGGTTTAGTAGGTCTTCACATGCTTGAAATATTCAGATTCAGACATAGATTGTTACCCTGAAAACCAGCCAAGTAAAATTCGGAGAAGCTCAGTACCCAGAGTTTAGTGAATGGGTAATAATTAATTTGAGAACAGCATGAGGTGAAGACTCATTGATTTTCTAAGATGTGAAAGGAATGGAATCTGCTTTGGAGGAAGGAATCTTTGACAAATGAAATGATAAATTCTTTGATGTATTTCCATAGGGATTACAACACACTTCCAGCCCGAGGGAACACAAGATTTATTGGGGACTTTATACATATCTCCAAGTATCTGAAGACCTAATCCATTAAAAAAAGAATCTGATTTGCTCTGTTTGCCTGAGATGACATAATTAGGAGCAATAGGTGGGAATTTCAAAAAGAAAAAAAAAATGTATAATGTAAGGGAAAACTTTTAACTGGGGTATGAAATGACTTCCTGACTTCAGAACTAGTGAAAAGCAGAATGGATGACCTCTGGATATCATGGGTTCCTTTTGCTTTAAGGCATTTAAAAAGCATGTTGGATGATGATTTGTCCAATATTCTTGTCAAAGTGACTTTTCCTAGGAAAAGGATCACCTTGGAAATGGCCTTGGAAATTCTGGGATACTGAATTATTTAAATGCTTAGAATAATGTGGGCCCTGGTTCTTTGTTCCCACAAAGAGCTGGGGAAATGTGTAGGAAAGACTTATTAGATACAATACCACAGCAGCTATACTTACAGAGAATACAAGGCAATTAAGGATAACAACAGTTTGTATAAGGGTAGGGTCAGCACAGACACCCATTTTGTAAGGATGAGACAAGCTCACTTTAATGTGGATGAGGCTGGAGATAGTGAAGGGGTGGGGTGGGGAGTGCTGGGGAGGACCTAGTCAAGCCAAAATGAAAGCAAAAGCAGGCGGATTGGGAATCAATTTAAGAGTATCTGTCAGGAAATGTAAGCTAAAGCCAGAATGTCCAAACAGCATCAAGGATGACACGCATGTTCAAGGTGGAAACCTGTGAAGTTAGAAAAGGCTATCTATCAAAGGAGTATTTGCAGTGGCAAATCGCTCTGAAGAGGTCTTTGCAGCACCTCATTCTTTCTCCGTTGGTTGGGAGCAGCCCAAATTCAAAGGGACTTTTCATAAGGAAAATTGTGTGGCCTCTAGCCAAAAAAAAAAATTAAAAAAGATAGTCACTTTCTATCTCCCCTTTAGATGCAATCTCAAGACCTCCATGCAAAAGCAAATTCCTTGAGGACAGCAGCTGATTTTATTTTATTTTTTGAATTTTGCATCTCTTGTGTTTAACAGCACCTGGCACACAGAAACCACCTCACAAGTGAATACATGCTTTATCATTCCTTTATTCTTGTTTTTTTTTAAGACCTGGAGGCTTCATGGTGAGATGTAAAAGAGGCTGGAACCTTGAATACAAATCCCAACTCTGCTACATGCCATCCAGCCTTTGTCGATTTAAAAAAAAGCTTTTTGCAGCTTGTTTTTCCTTTTCTGTTAAATGAGAGGGTTAGAGAGTCTGGGTGGTGTAGTGGAGATGCCAATGGCCATGGAATCTGGTGGTGGGTTGACATCCATTTACTGACTGTGTACCTTTGGACAGGGCAATTAAATTCTCTGTGCTGCTGTAGAATGAGGTGATCAGATTCTACGAATGCTGTTTCCTTCCAGCTCTACATCTGTGGTTTTATAACTAGATTGCTAAAATCCTTTGTGACACTCAGTCCTATAGATCATTTATTCTTAGCAAACATTTATTCCAATCCCTCAATTTACAGATGAGGAAAGTGATGAACAGGAAGGTCAAGCAACTTGTTTAAGGTCACCCATCACGTAAGTGTCAGAGCCAGGAATAGAACCAAGGCTTCTAAACTCCCTGACCAGTGATCTTTCCATTACTCAATAATGACTCTCCCCAAATCAGAGAATTAGAGAGCCACAGGATGTCAGAGGTGAAAGACTTCCAATGCCAGCTAGTCCAGAAAATGTATAAATCACAATCCTCTTTATGAAATACAAGTGTTCATTCAGACTTTTCCTAAAGAATTCCAGTGATTGAGAACTGACTACCTTTAGAAGAAGCCATCCACTAACTGGCCTAATAATAGGTATAACCTTCACTATTTTTACTCATCATAACAACAAAATGGCACCCCTTTTGTATGATTATCATATGCTCAACATTTTTCTCTGTGTCAGTCTCTTTTTATTTTACAATACTTTTTATGAGACTTCATTATCATCTTGTAAATTCCCGAAGCCTATGAACTATCTCTCAGTAAACATTCTAAATGCTTATATAACAACCATATATATATACATATATATATATATATATACATATATATATATATATATATATATATATATATACTTCTAACTTTATTTTATTCATAGTTCCTGTGTCCACCGTTAATTTTAAAAGCATGTAGAGTGGACATAAAAAGGCAAGTGACACACATATAAAAACTTAAAATACTCACATACTCATCCCAAAGTTCACTTGTGTAACTATTCTCCCTCCAATTTCCATTCCACAAATTAATGATGAATCCCATCTATGTATTTGTCTGTTAAAGAGACAAATACATTCCTTGCCCCCCCTCCTTATGCTTCTCAATTCACACCTATGTATTAACTTCTCCCATTACAATGTAAACTCCTTGAAGGTAGGGACTGTCTTATTTGCTTGTGTTTGTATCCCCAGAGTTTAGGATAGTGTCTGACATTGTAAATGTTTAATAAATATTATTCCTTCTTTTGTTAGTATAGGGAATTGACACCACCATAATTTGGCTTTGTTTCTCTAGCTCCTAGTCTTAGGGATTTCCCTGAGGCAATGAGAAGTTAAGGCACTTGTCCAGTGTCATAGGTTCAAGTGCTCCAGAGGTAGCATTTGAAGCTAGATTTTCTATTCAGTGGTCCCCAGATTGGGTGATATTGCCCCTGGGGGGCACTGGAACGATCCAGGGGTTTGATGGCAGCCTCAGATGCAATTGGGGGGGGGGGGATATATTGCATAAAAGTAAGGAGGCAGAGGAAGCATAAGGAAAGAAGAGGAGGAAATTTTGAAAAATTGCTCATACATGTTTCCTCTGTTGTGTACCAGAGTTAAAATTGTAGCAATTACATTATTTTCCAAATAGACACAGAAAATGCAAGTTATAACTGATCAGTGGTCAAGTTCACTGACAGGTCTTAACAAGCAAGTGTTGGCAAGCCAGCTTGTGATACATTGTCAGGAAGTCCAGCATGCATTGGCAGTAATACATGCATGTAACGACTTGCTTACAATATGAAACTATATGGTTACATTACACAATATTGCATCATCAAAATTTCAATGAAGGAAAAACCCCACAAATTTGCAATAAATTGTTAAATTCAAGATGTGTCATTTAAAAAACCTTATTATTTTTTGAAATGACACAATTTAAAAAAATGTTAAAAGTTTCAAGAGAATAGATTTCTGGGAGGAGTCACTGAGTAATTTTATTATTATTATTTTTAAAAGAGGATGGTAAGCCAAATAAGTTTGGGAACTTCTCTGCTATACTCTATGTCTAGATATCTATATACTCTACCTTGTGGACTTTAAATATTAGATACTGTCATTTAATTGGAAATGAGCTCCTTTTAGTGAAATTACACTATTCCATATTTCATATCATCTTTGAACCCAACACAATACACATAGACTAAAGAAGGTCTGCCAAGTGCTAAAATCCTATACTTCTCATTGCAATAGCAGGAGTTAGTAAGAGTGAGTCTGTTTTTGGTACTTAGCAGGCAGGCAGGCCTGTAGTGGCTTAACTTCTTGAAGACTGTGACAGGGCTGGAAGATCTGAGCCAGATGACCTTGCATTTCCTTAGGCCTAGAGTTTAAGCCTGTGGATGAGGGCCGGTCTTTTTAATAGGATTTCCTAAACAAAGTCATTTACAAACTTCTTGCTGGCTTCCTTCTAAATTTTCCCTTCTTCTAACAAACATTTACAAACTAAATGTTGTCACATTTCCATTTTCCCCTTACACAATGCCTTAGGACTTGGTTGTTCCTGGCCCTGGGCAGACTTCCCAGGAGCTTATGCTAGTCAATGCCCAGACTAAAACTTCTTCAAGATGTGAATCTCCCTGGGAGTTGTGTTTCTTAAAATTACTCAGTAACTAGTTCATCTCCTCTTTATCCTAACTTCCAAAGTCAATCTGGTGCTAATGCTTAACCATGAAAATATTAGAAAATCTTCATATAACTCTCAAAATTTAAATTTTCCTTCTTCATTAAATGCCTTGAAATCTCTTCAAGTCTGTACCTCATTCTGTGCTCTTTATCAATGAGGCCCTTCCCATATTTCTTCAAATATGGCAAAGGGCATGTTCTTATCCTCTTCCTTTTTTCATAAAGTTAAATCCATTAAATCTATTTTGGTGTTACTGGTCCTTCAGGGCAGAGGGAGAATTAATTTATAACTGCATTAAACTAAGGAGCTGAACCTCCTCAACAATGGACTCTTTCTTGATCATCCCTTGGCAACCAGTCCTCTTCATCTCATTAAATCATCTTGTACTCATTTTTTGTTTATTCGGCATTAACCTTTTTATGTACATGCCATCTCTCCCAAAAGAATGCAGCTTCCTGAGAAGAGGGACTGTTGACTTTATAGCCGTGGTACTTAGGTGCTGGGCATTTAATAGATATTTCCTATTATCATCTTTGTAGAACCTTCAGAAGAAGAGTGGTAAATATTGGATGAGAAATATACACCAGAATTAAAACATCAAAATACATTTTTAGCAAGTTTAAGGAAAATTGCAACACTCTTTATAATGCACAAGGCACTAAAGAGGAGACATTTACCTGAGAGCATGACAGAATTCAAATCGCACGTAAAAGAAGGATTATATCCTAAAAAATCAAAATAGAACAATCCAGTATCACCTAGAAACAACCAGATGGTTCAGTCAATACAGCCATAGGCCTGGAGCTAGGGAGAACTGAATTCATATCAGATTGCAAACATTTATTAGCTATGGGACCCTGCAAGTCACTTAACCTTTATCTGACTTTGTTGAGTCTGTAAAATGGGGATAATAATAGTTTCTATCTCCCAGGGTTCTTGTGAAGATCCTATGAGACAATTCTTGTAAAACACACGGTGTGGTACTCAGAACATTGCAGGTACTATATAAATGCAAGTTGCTGTATTTGTTGTTGTTGTGTTAAAATGTTAGGGGGCAGCCATGAGGTAGTGATTTGAGATCTGACCTCAAAGACAGGAAGACACAGGTACAAATCCTGTTTTGGAATATTACAAGTCATCTAAAAAAGAAAAGAATGAGTGAAAACACCAATAAATGAGGTCTATTTTTTGTGGCCTGGGAGGAGGGAGGAGAGAAGGGCCTAAGACCCTCCTCTTTCCCATGAGATCTCTTATGCATACTGTGACTGATGGAGTTACCTAGTAACCTTCAATGAATGGATGGGGAAGAGAAGAAAGATCTCAAGCTGGAAGGCTTTTTTGAACGTCTCCTCAGCCAATCAAAGAGCTTTCATTTACCATGGGTTTAGCAGGCCATATGCAGTTACAGACATCCTCCACAGTCTCTTAAATCCTTCATGAAGATTGTCCCAGAAGCAAGCTCCTTAGCATGCTTCATAGGAAGAGGGTGCATCCACTGGGGTCTACTCATGAGCAAAATGAGGGGGTAGGACTAGATGTTCTCTAAAGTCCCTTTGACTCTCAAACTGAGACCCCATATGATTCTCAAGGTGTTCAAGTTACAAGCCCCCACCAAAAAAAGAAAGAAGTCTGAACTTACAAATTGTATTGTATAAATGCTATAGTTCTGAATTTAATGCCTACAGAAATCATAGCCAGAAGCAAATATCGGAGAAAGGAGATGAAAGCATCTTCCATTCTAGTCCTTTGTCTTTGAATATATTGGTGATGCTACCATCATCATCTTCATTACCCTTCCCATGTCCCCGTCTCTAAAACCCTTTCAAAGAAAGCCTTTTCATTCTCCCAGGGATAAAGGGACGCTGGCAGAGGCCAGGAAGAGATGAAGGAAAGCATAATGAAGAGTTCTGAATATTTAACCCTCCCCCTCAGGGAAGCAAACAAACGAGTCCTAAGTGCTCACGGCATGGCTGTGGCAGGAAGAGACAGATGGATGAGTCACAGGCCTTTCCACTCAGGGTGGATGGGAAATGTGAGGTCTGGTTGGTGGCTTTCGTCCTCATTTATTGAGTCTGCCTGGCTCTTCAGCCCTGGCTCCTTGCCCTTCAGGCTGCATGGCATTCCTGCTTAAAAAAAGAACTCTCCTGTCCTTGCTTTCCTCATTGTAACATGGACCATCTGCTGCTGTTGTTTCGTAGCAGGCCACTGCTCTGCCACACAGGTTCACGCTCTGCATCGTGATGTTCTTATAGCATTTCTCAGCTCCATCTTGCTTGGGTTACTTCTACAGCAGCTGTTTTTACACTCCTCTGTCATCTGTCTTCTCCACATGTCCAATTCCATAGTCCTGAAATGTACTGAGCACAGTTTCTGAGCTGGTGGACTGGCTGGGCTCCAGGACTTTGCTGCTGCTGATCTTGCCATACGACTTTAATTAGTGCTCACGCTTGACACTGATGAAATTGTTCTAGGGGCTCAATGTGTTGCAGGGCCATTGCTCTGCAGGCCAAATATGGAGCTGATGACTTGTGTGCCAATTGGGTTCAATGAACATTTATTAAGTACCTACTGTGTGAAAAGTATTATGTTAGGTAAAATATATGAGCCCTATATTTCGTTGGCACTCTTTTGAAATACATCACTTCTTGCTTCCTGGGGGTTTTTCTACTTTGTTAGTTAAAGAATATTTTATCAGTGTGTGGTAGATTTGTCTCTTGTCTCCAAGTCATTGTTGCTCCTCCTCACCTCTGTCTCTTGGAATTCCTAACTAGATTACAATCTCATTGGATTGTGAACTCCTTGAAGATAGGGACTGTCTTTTGACTCTTTACAACTCCAGCTCTTCAAATGAGTTCTGGCACAGAATAGGCACTTAATAAATGTTTATCAGCTGATTGACAATCTTGACCAAAGCAGGGGTCAAAAGTCACCTCTTATACAAAGCGTCCTTTTTTCTGATCCTCTCAGCTGCTAATGCCTCTCTGTGAAAATTATTTTGAAGATATTAAGTGTATGCTCATGGTTTATATTTCTATTTCAGAACCTAATATAGTGCCTGACTAATAGTAGGTTCTTGGTGAATATTGTTTTTTCTGTTTAATTGATTAAAAATAGAAACCAATGGATAGGTCAAGCTCTAAATCACTAATCTATAGCTTGGATTCTATATAAAGGTGGGGATGCCCAACCTTACTCCAACCAACTTAATTACAGAAGACCAAGACAACTGGATTGAATCAACCAATTAATCAACCAACCAAAAGGGTAAACTAGGTGTGAACAAGTAATTAATCAATACCTAGGAATGGAGTGCTTTGATCAAGGATGAAGAGGAATGATTCCAAAATAGGAAATGCTTTGTAATTGATTGTAAGAATGAGACACAACCTTGGGCCTTTATAAAGTAGCAGGCCAGTTTGCAGTCCTACATTAGAGTGGCAGATCATTGAAGAGCTGTTCTAAGCCAGTGGTGAAGAAGTAGAGGGGGTGGGGTAGAGGCTGGGGAGGTGGAAGACATTAGCTTTCTTGGAGGAGAGATACTCTTCTTTCTCCTTACCCACTGATTAGATGACTGTGAACTTCAAAACCTAGAACTACATGGAGTTCCCATCAGTATTAGTGGGAGTGATTTTAGAGCAGCAGAAGCTAACAGTACCAGTCCATATCAAGAGCTGAAAGAATCTCAGAGAACAAATCAGACACACCAAAGAAGACAGCTTCAGGACTCTGCAAGTTTCCTGAGCCCTCTGAGTCCATTAGAGAACTATACTTAAGGGGATCATAATGCCAATTACAAGAAAGGAAAAGAGACTTCCAACAACTGTGTGGAACAAGTTTATTTTTTGGTCACATGTACTCTCTAAGTTTGGGCCCACTCTTCTTAGAGAACTTGTGTGAGCAAAGGGAGACTCTGTATAAGGCTCCGGTTTGGAGAGAGGCTTTTGTAACAATCGTCCTTGCCATACCTGCTTAGTAAATACCCTTTCCTAAAAATGTAATTGATTCAACTGGCTGATACTTTTACAGGGAAGTGTATCAATGGGGGTTCATGAATGACATGACCAGAAAATCCCACTTCCTTAGGGTTACCCTTGGAACTTTGAGGGGAGTGGTAGTTAGCCACACCTCTAGGGATGACTTCTTGTGCCAGGGAGAGTTTAGGAAACGAACCCTAAGTGCAACAATCAGAATGAAAAGGGACCTGAGGAACTTTGGGTGCAACCCATAATTGAGGAAAAATTTCCTCTACAATCTCCCCAACAAAAGGTTATCCAACTTTCACTTAGGGAATTCCAATTCCAACCCACTATCTCCAGAGGCAATCAATTCTGCACTTCTAGTATTATACTTCCTTGGAAGTTTTTCTTTAAACCTAATTGACATCTATATCTGAAACTTTAAATACACTGGTCCTAGCTCTGCTTTCCAGGGCCAAGAAGAACAAGTCTGACCCTACTTTCACATGCCATTCCTTCAAGTACCTAAAAACAACTTTCTTTCCCTCTCTCCCTCCCCCTCCCTACTCAGGTATTTGCCTGCAATTCTTATTTTTCAGGTTAAATGTCGCCAGTTCCTTCAATGGAACATTGTAAGACCCTTTACCATTCAAGACTCTTTACCATTCAAGGCCCTTCACCATCTGCATCATACTTTTCTGGACACTATGCAACCAATCAATGTCTTTCCTAAAATATGGAGACTGAATATAAGACTTGAGATGTGGTCTTGAAGAGAGTATAAAAGGTCTGTCTGGAAATGTGTAGGATTTCTTTTGTATAGAGAGGAAGGAAATAAGGCAACAGTGTTTAATAAACATTTATGTTCCAGGCACTATATTAAATTCTGGGGACACAAATGTAAGGGGGGAAAAAAAAACCTTCCCCCAAGTAGCTTACATTGTAATGAGGAAAAACATAGACATAGACAGAAAGGAGCTTAAAATGGGGAGAGAGAGACAGACAGAGAGAGACAGAGAGACAGAGAGACAGAGACAGAGAGACAGAGAGAGAAAGAGAGAGAGAGAGAGAGAGAGAGAGAGAGAGAGAGGGAGAGAGAAAGAGAGAGAAGGCTCATTATATTGAAATCCCAAAAGTCAGAAACAGAAAGGGAAGGGAATGAAGATTGGTCCCTCCAAGGCCCTGGAAGATCTCATTAATTAAATAGAGAAGCCAACATGGCAGAATAATATTTCAAAGTGAGAAGGTAGAAGGGAAAAATGGATGTTCCAGGGTGAGGAAACCCCAGGCACTGAGGGAAATTCCAGAGTGAGATAGTAGCTGAGATATGGTGGCAAAGTCAAAAAAGGAACACATCCAGGAAGGAGAAATATCACCAAGATCTTCTTCTAATCCATATTGCATCATGATTTCTAAGTTATTTTGCATGTACCCTTCACTAAGAGGGTATCTCTTAATAATGATCATAATAATTTAACTATAACAGATGTTTCCCTAATATTACTTAACTATCACTGAAACAAATTCTTGATCATGCACTTATTGGTGTAAGGGAATGGATCTGATCCAACAGTGGTGAGTGATAATCAATTATCATGTATGATCATGACGGGAAATTCAAAATCTTATAACATTTTTGGAGCTATGGAATTTATTTCAAAAATCTAGACCTGAGGATGCACCAACTGCTTTAGTAACCAGATCATAGAAGATTGGAATATGGCTTACTCTGCTTGTTCCATACTCAGAAAAACATTTTGTGGATTCAATTCACCCTTCCATTTCTGGGTATTTGGCCAGATGTTGTTGTGAGCCCAGAGAACTAGGCCAACATCCTCCTTGGATGGAGAGCAAAGAGTTCCTGCTGCAGCTGTATTTATTTGCTCTATTCTTGAAGACCTGAGAGGCGATGGAGACCACTTGACATTCCAGCTAAACTTAATTATTAATCATTCCCTCTACTTGATTCTCTCTCCCCCACCTCTGTACATCTGCAGATATTTTCCAAGTCTGAAAGGCACTCCTTCCTTAGCTTTGCCTCTCAGATTCTTTTTCTCTTCCTTCAGGATCTAATTTTGACATTAACTCCTCTGGGAATTGATTTCCTACCTGAGTCTTTAACATTACTGATCTTAAGCTGGGAAGGATCTCTGAGGCCGTCTAATCTAACTTGCTAATTTTACAAATATGGAAACTGAGGCCAAGGAAGTTTAAATGACTTGACCAGGGTTAACACAGGTAATTAAAGTCCTCTTAATGTGTTCTCTCCACTGTACTATGAAGGATAATAACAAATACTCTCTCCTTCTTTCATTTTCTTTGAACGGTGTTTATTTCTGCATGCGTCATATTCCTATAGAATGATGCAAGCTCTTCGAGTACAGCAAGTGGTTATTTTTTCCTTTATATCTCCAGTGCCAAGCACAGTGCCTGGCATGTAGCAAACCCTCCACAAATATATGCTGAATAGAATAAAACTTTGAAGTGTTTTGGCATTTTCTAGGAAGTATAGTACAAGAAACTATATTATAGAAAACATTTTCCCACACTGCTTCAGCAATTAGAAAGTCCCCAGAACACCCCAAATATTGGCAAAGCTTTATTACTTACTGAATCAGACACTGCCTCAGGCAGTGGCACCAACCACCTCCAAATTTGAAAAGGAATTCACTAAAAAGTCTTTTCTCCAACTGCTTAAGTAGGCAAAGTTGATTCTGTATAAATTGTATCAATGAAGCGATGAGGTGGTGTAGTGGATTGAGTGGTGAGCCTAGAATCAAGGAGACTTGAGGTCAGATCTAACCTCAGACACTTACTAGCTGCGTGACCCTGGACAAGTCAACCTGTCTTACCCTCAGTTTCCCCAATTTTCCTCAATTCCTAAAATGAGAATAATACTAACAGCTACTTCCTAGAGTTATTTTGAAGATTAAATAAGATATTTGTAAAGCACTTGCAAAGTGCTTGACAGAAAATAGACGCTTCATCAGTGTTTGTCTTTTTCCCTACTATCATTGGGGAACTCAAGGTACACGCATATACTTTCTGCCAAATATGTACATTTGACAAAAATGATATGGAGAGAGACCTTGCAAGTGAAATAAATCCCTCTACCTGTCAATCAGGATGACACTTTCTCTGCAGCTTATAGCCTTAGATAACTGTCTGGGGCAGGAAGTGAACAGGACAGAACTGGAGGTGAGACTTGAACTCTGATGTTCCATGTTTCAAGATTAGTTTTCTATTCGCTATGCTACATTGCCAGTCTGGTGAAGAACTTTTTTTTTCACTGTTTAGTTGTTTTTCAATCATTTCCTACTTTTTGTGACCCCATTTAGGATGTTCTTGGCAAAGATACTAGAGTGGTCTGCTGTTCCTTCTCTAGTTCATTTTACAGATCAGGGAACTGAGGTAGGTCGATTACGTGACTTGTCCAGGGTCACACAGCTATTAAGCATCTGAGGTCTGATTTGAACTCATAGAGATGACTCTTCCTGCCTCCAAACCCAGCACTCTCTCCACTATGCCACCTAACTGCCCCAAACTATTTCTATTTGTTAGTTCTGTTCATAGCAGGGACAAGTGTGTTGGTGTGTGCTATAAAGAAGGCTATTATTTAATCATCTCTATATCCAGGGATATCTTTGGATTGGGTATCCCAACATTGTCCTACAGATCTTTTACATAGATTTGCAGGCTATGGTCTAAGATTTCAGTACTTGAACAATAAACTAAAGGTTGTGGCTAGTGAGTGAGTGCTTCTTTGCAAATGCAGGCGATATTTCCTCAGAATTTGACAGGACCTTTCCAGTGAGCAGAACTTTTATGGCAGAAGGAATATAGAATAACTTTATATTAAAGATATACTGGAAGAACTGGAGGATGCTTAGCCTGGAGAGGAGGAGATTTAGCAGAGACATGGTAGGTACCAGTATTGGAAGAACTATCATGTGGAAAAGGAAGTATATTTCTTCTCTTTGGCCTCAGAGGACAGAACTAATTAAAAATGATTGGAGATTGCAAAGAACAAAAGAGCTTTGATATAAACAAAAAACAATCCTAAAAATTAGCCATCCAAAATTAGAGACTATTTTGGGAGAATGTGTTTTTCCTCAGTGTAGACCTTTAAGGAAAGATTGTTTGACTTCTTGTTGAGTGGGATATAGAGAGAATTATTATTATATGTTATTGTTATATTTATATATGACACATTTTATTATACATTGTTTTATATTTTTCAATAACAGGAATTTATTTTCTCTCTCTTCTCCCCGCCCCCACATAAAAAGGAAAAATAAAATCTTTCCCAAACTATGTATAGTCAGGCAAAACATCCTTCTACTTTAATCACATTTAAAAATAAATGTCTCTGCTTCTTCAGTCCATCATGTCGGCTAGTAGACAGCGACTTTGAAAGATTAAAGGGAGCTATTTCACAAGAACAGGTTAGTCTTCGGTGGTTCTCAACCTTCCTAATGCCGTGACCCTTTAATACTTGTATGTGAGTGTATCTGCATGTGGGTGGACCTGCCTGGAGACGGATAGAGGAGTGGTGTCTCGGTTCCTAAGACCATCTGAAATATGTATTTTCTGATGGTCTTAGGCAACCCCATTTGACCCCCACGGGTTGAGAACCGCTGGTCTAGATGGTCATTGATACAGTGTGGAAAAATTCAGTGGTTCTATGAATATCTGAGACTGTAAATATTTTTCCTAAATCTGCAACCAATGAAAAGGAAGTTCTTATTTAAAAAGTTACCTGCTCTGCATTTCATGGTTGTTTATTCCATGATGATCTTCATAGGAATTGCTTTACTCTGGGATCAAATTTGGTGTACTACTGATGGATATTAGATAAGCTTTGAGTTCAGTTTCTGGGCCAGTTGACATTGTAGAAAAATGTAAAAGTTTCAATGCACTGAGTGCTTATAGTATGCTTATAGAATTCTTGGTTTATGCCTATTTCTTTCATCCTTCCATTGGATGGTAGTCTTTCTAGACATACTAAAAGCCTTGATTAGGAATGCTTTCTCAAACATAGTACAAGTCACAAGGTTGGGTTTTCAAGTTGTTAGGAGCTTGCAAAACATTTCATTTCATTGTTTTTTTTTTTAAATTGCTAACACTATGCCTCTCCTCAATTAACAAGCACAATCAAAAGTTGGCTGGACTTGATTGTAAGTCCTACAGGGCATGGAAGGCTCTGATAGAAACCTGCACAGTTGCAGGGCATATTTGATCCAAAGCAAGTGCTGCCCATATTCCATGTGGCGTATAGCAAATCTGTACTAGCAAATGGGTTGGCATCAACCTGCATGAACGCTATTCAGGTATACACTGAAAAAAGCAATCCGTGGCTAAGCACAGATAAGTGTTATTACTCATATGCTGTCCCGGCAAAATTATATAGTGTAGACATGCTGTGAGAGTCTTCACTCTCTTCCAAGAGTTTCTCAGAGTAAACTCTTTTACTGGCTTTTTCCCCCCTCTGCTATAGCCCTTCTCTTCTTTATAGGAGTATTTTGAGTGTTACACTTAATGAAAATGATTCATAGGAAGGAACATTATGGTTTTCAGTATAAATTGAAAATCCCCTGTAGTGAGATCTCAGAACCCTATTATTGCACCTCTCAATGAAACAACTTATGCCATTAGTTCTGGATGGTGCTATTAGAGGCTTCTACCTGATCGCTCCTTTCTCTTTCTTTCTCTCTTTCTTTTCAAGTTGTTTTGTTCTGTTTTGTTGTATTTTTTTTAAAGAAATACACTCTCATGTCATCAATAAAGGGAGAATGAATGAGTCTCAGGTTGGATCTTTCTTAGCCTACCCATGGGTTTCCCAATCAGGAGGTATTCATTGTTGAGTACGAAGGCTTTGCTTTATAGGAGCACTCCAAATCAATGACATTTAAGTGACTCTGATCATTTTTGAGCCTGTTTATCCCAACTATACAAAGTCAATGCACAGCCTGACAAATGTGCCAGGGCTAAAAATGAAACCAAGTTGCTTCCGATTTTCAAATACCTTTTGTGTGAATGCTGCTTATATGTTAACGAGGGTGCTAACACAGTAGCAGTGTAGGCCTGGGAACACCTTTGTCCCTCCTAATATAAAATTTCCTGTGAGGGCACTAAAATTATTGATGCATAAATTCATAAAGTCTTGTACTGAAATAGGGCGGGGTACAGTTACTTTTTTCTTTCTTTTGAAACTAACCCCATCAGGCTTTATGGCAGTTTTTGAGACTACCCAAATTGTGCAAGGAATTCATCTTTTCTGTATACAGATGATGACAACTTGACTCTGAAAGGAGAACTTGAGTCTGATTAGTTGTTTAACGAAAGGCTAAAGGTGTTTAACAAATACTAAGATAAATGATTGTATTTTACCAATCATTATATATTTAGAGATTAAAAAATTATAGTTTTTTTCTGGCTCATTAGGCAATATGTGAAGACCTGTGATGTCATGTTTCAGGAATGCCTTTCATTAATTAGGAAATCTCTTCATGGGAACTCCTTTCCCAAAAATAGATTGACATACTGATTTGTACCCCTCCCCCATTTTTCAACACCGTTTTATGCATCATCCTCTCTCATTAGAAAGCAACAGGTGTTGTCTTTATGCTTTTTATTGTGTCTCTAGCACTTACCTACAGCACATGTAGTAAACTCTTAATACTCATTGCTGGTTGCCTGTTGACTAGAAGCTCCAGGAATACTGATTATAAACCCTCTAATCTTTGTTTTAGTCAATAAGTCTTAGGGAGTTACCTACTTGTGATGCACAGAATTTAAGAACTTGCTCTTTAATCAGAGGACCTGGGCTTAAATCCTACCTCTCACCTCTGATGCTTGCTTCCCATGCAACTTTAGGCAGATTAGACCATCATAGAAACATCAATCCAGTGCTGGAATGGAAGTCAGAAGCCATCCAGTTCTTGCTGTTCAGTTCAGTTGTGTCTGATTCTTCATGATTCCATGGACCATAGCATGCCAGATCCTTCTATCCTCCATTATCTCCCAAAGTCTGTTCAAGTTCATGGTCAATGTTTCTATGACACCATCTCTCCATCTTATCCTCTGCCATCCCCTTTTCCTTTGTTTTTTTGGCTTTTCCACCATCAGGGACTTCTCCAATGAATCCTGTTTTCTTCTGTGGCCAAAGTAGTTCAGTCCTCTCATTTTACAGATGAGGAAAAAAGAGACTAGAGAATTTAAGTGCCTTCCCCAAAGACTCACTTCTAGCAATCCATGAGGTAGGAGATGAGCCCTGGTCTTCTGACTCCAGAGCTAGGGTTTTTTCCACTGTATCATAATTTCTCCTGAACCCCAATTTCCTTATTTATAATATGAAAAACTACACTAGATGGCCTCTGGGCCCATAGCTCTGACTTTATGATCCCATGATCCTAAGCAACTTGATTTAGGTCTAAAAGATATTAGTTATCAGAGGCTAGATTGGAACCCATTTTTTTCTTACTCCAAGGATAGTGCCCTCCAAAACTCTAACCCTACAACAAAGGAGAGAAATACAAGTCGAGACCAATTTACTCTCAGTAAACTGTCTGAAACTATGGTGTTAGAGAAAAACAAAACTGTAACCCTATTGACCAAAGTGATTTTTGTGTCTCCATATACAATATCATACCACAGAAAGGGTACTACTATAAGAAGTTCTACAGATGGCTGCTTAATGTGTAAATTAATCTGACTCAGTGAGGATCATGCTAGGCCCTGGCAGTTATAATTATATATCAGGATAAAACCTTGCTTGACAAATTTGTTCAACCACGGAAATTTGGTACCTACACAAGTTTATTTAAATACTTTAATTATTTACTGTCAGAATCTGTGATACACGTGCGTTTCAGCTCACAAACACTGATCACAATGATATGTCATGGTGTCATTGGAATGAAACAAACAAGGTAATTAAAAAATATAGGGAAAAAAAGGAACAAGCAGTAAAACTTACTTACACTTACATTCCCACACACGTTGGGTTTTCAAAGCCAATGTGTCCAACAATAGACTTCAATAGGGGCCCGGGAATTTTGGAGAATCCAATTAAATAAGTTGCTTCTTTTGCCACTTTCCTTTCCTTTTCTCTTTTGAAAGGTTCTTTTCATTTTTCCTTTCTTTTATTTCTTAAAGTAAGATCCTCAAATTGAGTCTATATTAAGCTGAACTTAAAAGGTTTACTTCAACTTCAAGGTAACGGATGAAAGTTTATTTAAAACAAGCATATTTACAGTTAATGAGATTCGTATGAATGTTCAACTTTTATTTCAAGAGTTTAGGAGAGCAGCAACCTTGAAAAGCACATCTGTTCCTGCTCCTGGTGCTCACAAACAATCCCCTTCTCCCTATTAACATGCGGAACTGAATTCTCTGTGAAAAATATTCGGCTATTGACAAAGAATTTTCCTTTTTTTTTCTTCCTTCCAAGATAGGCTTTAATCCTGTCCATACTCAATTAAACTAAATCCTAATTAAAATGAGCTAATCTGAAACACTCCCTCCCTCACACACAAAAAGGAAAGAAAAGGTACAGTGAGATGAGATCTGCAGCTATTATATTTCAAAGGAACTCATTCCTCCCAATGGCAGCATTTAATGATAAAATTAACTACATGCCTTGCCCAAGGTGGAGGGACCAGGGTCTTCTCATTCCATTATTGCCACCATGTCAGCTGTGAGGCCATTCAATATTGCATGTCTTTCATTCCACAAATTTGGCCAACATGTATTTATGCACAGTAAAGTTATGGTACATGAAAGGGATATTCTTCTATGCCAAATGGAGTGAAGTGCCCAGGCACTTCTGCAGAGAATTATGCTCACCAAAACTGATTAGCCTAAATTATTGGTATATCTCAAGGAAAACTGTTCAGCTTTTCCCTTTTACATCACTTATCTATAGAGGCAGAATAAAGTCCATACATAAGAAGCGATAGGTCTGAGTTGAAAGTCTTGAGGATTTGTGTTTGTTTGTTTTTTTTTCCCCATGGATCACATCTCCCATTAGTCTTTGGGGGAAAGTCATATTTGAATTCTTAAGTGGTTTCTGAGGATCCGATGTAAAATGATTCAAAGGCCGTGCTAGGCATGGACTTTTGGAGGTGAAGATCAGACAGATTAAGATGAAATGCAGAGAAGATGCTTCATCTTTTTCTCCTGATTTTATTAATTATCTACTATATATCAGATACTATGATAGGTAGTAGGTATGCAAGGACAGAAATGAAGTAGTCTCTCTTCTTAAGGAGCTAACCTAAAAGTCTGTATTTAATCCTAGAGCCAAAAGGGCGCTAGTGGTGCTTTTGGAGCATCTGAGGGACGTGACCAGATCGGCACTTGAGGAAAATCACTTTGGCAGTTGTGAGGAGGAATAACTGCAGGCAGGAGAGACTTGAAACAAGGAAAGCAATTAGGGGATTGTTCTAATAGTGCAGGTGAGAATCGATGAAGCTCAGGTCTGAAGTTATGCCTTTATGGGTGGACAAAAGGGGATGGATACAAGACAGGCAGGGCAGGAAGAACAGAAAAGTGATTCAGTAAGATAGTGAAGGAAAGTGGAGACTTAAGGAAGCACTTTACAGTAACCAGCTTGGATGCCTGGAAGGCTTAGGGATCAAGAAGTTAGCAAGAAGGACACATGATGTGTTCCTCTTAGGACATGTTGAGTTTGGGATACCTATGGACAGATCCCTTGCAAATCACTCTAACCTCTCCAAGCTCATATCCTCGTTTGTAAAATGGATATTGAAGGAAGCTACAGTAGAATATAGAGATCTGCCCACCCAGTCAGGAGGGCCTAAGTTCAAGGCTCACCTCTGCTACATATTGTCTTTGTAACCCTGGATAAGTCTTTGAGTGTATAAGATTAATAATTATCAAGGCAGATGGGTGGTGCAGTAGTTAAGAGTGTTGGTCAGGGAGACCCAAGTTCAAATTTGGCCTCTGACACTTATTAACTTAACCTTGTTTGCCTCACTTTCCTAATCTGTAAAATGATCTGGAGAAAAAAATCACAAACCACTCCAATGCTTTTGCCAAGAAAATCCCAAATGGGGTCACAAAGAGTTGGACACGATTGAAACAACTTCACCACAACAAATAATGATATTCAGCTTTACCAATGGGAGTTACCCAGACCAGAGGTGTCAGACACATGCCCTAGAACACTCCTGAGGACAGAGGGAATGAAATTAAAACGTAAGTGCCAAATATTTTTAAATTAAAATATACACAGATAACATTACATTTTAAAACTAAGTCCGCATGCAACCTACACACAGACTAATGGTCCCCAATTCTGTTTGAGTTTGACAGCATGTATCGGCAAGCACCCTAAGCATACCTAGGGCGGCTACTAGCACAGGTTCTTAGATCTGCTTTTCTAAAGGAAAGCAACTCAAAATGGGTTAACAATTTTACTTTAATCGATCAAATATCATTTACCTAGTTCAGGGGGAAAAGTCAGCACCCTGAACTTCAGAGAATACAAACAGAAGTTACAAACAAACAGAAAAACAGATCAGCAGACGGCTTCCTGCGTCTGACCATTACATCAGTTACCTAGTCAGTTACCAGAGAGGGAAGCACCAACATCTGGGCTTTTCACAGCCGGGGGGCTCAACGGCTGCCCAGAGT
>CM053584.1:43154019-43187628 GCA_028627135.1 Pseudochirops cupreus | reverse complement strand
TTTCAGTCATGTCTGATTTTTTTGTGACATCATTTGGAGTTTTCTTGGCAAAGTTACTGGAATGGTTTGCCATTTCCTTTTCCAGCTCATTTTACAGATGAGGAACCTGAGGTAAATAGAGTGAAGTATGCAATGTCACACTCAGTAAGTATCTGAGGTCAGATTTGAACTCAAGTCTTCCTGACTTCAGGCTATCCACTGTGCCACCCAGCTGCTCCACTTAGCTTCCATATTTTCAAAGTGGGAACAATCCTATTTATATGCATGAGAGCATACTGCTGTAAGGAAAGTAGTTTATAAATCCTAAATAATCAAATATTTTAATTGGCCTGTGATTTCATTGACTTAGGAGTTCTCTCCAAACATGTAGATTATAACCCATCCATGGTTTTTCGTCCTATGTGAATCTTGTTTATGACCTCCCATAAGTTCACCCCATTGGTTCTACCTAACATGCTAGAGTCCTCCCTTCCTGTCTCCCACCACTGGTAGGATAGCATTGGAGCACTCTAACTAGCTATCTGTCATCCTTCACTCTTGCCACATAACCAGCCCATCTTTTCTTACTACCACATAATTCCTGTATAATGTCTTTCATTCTCATTCTTCTTTAGAATCCCTTAGTGTTAGTCAAGAACTATAGACATGTGAGTTGTTTAACTTTTAGTTCTCCAGCTATGACTAGGAGAATCCAATATAATACAACAAAGGTTTAATTTACTACTAAATTTACTACTAAAAGCAAGATGATAGGAATGTAGAAACAAAAATGGAACAATCTCTGTCCTCAAGAAACTCATATTCTAATAGGGCAGTGGTTCTCAACCTTCCTAATGCCGCGACCCTTAAATACAGTTCCTCATGTTGTGGTGATCCCCAACCATAAAATTATTTTTGTTGCTACTTTGTAACTGTGATTTTGCCACTGTTAGGAATCATAATGTAAATATCTGATGTGCAGGATATATTTTCATTATTACAAATTGAACATAACGCACAGGTTGAGAACTGCTGTAATAGGGCAATACAAGGTGCCCACAGAAGAGAAATACAGGCTGTATACTGAGTAAATACAATTTTGATTTTGAGATAGGGAATCATGAAAGTGTTTCTAGAGGGAGGACATTTAATTAAAACATGAAGAGAGATAAGAATTCCACTAGGTAGAAGCTTTATATGCATGAGAGCATTATGTACATGGGAGAATGCCTATACAAAAGTGCAAAAGTAAGAGATGGGACATGTATGGAGGATATAATTGAGTTGTGTTTGAGTGGAACACAGGGTTCTTTATGTTAATGGTAAAGGACAGGGAGCAATCTGTCTGAAAAGGTAGACTGCAGCTAACCATTTAATTCTTATAAATTCAATTTCCATATTAAAAAATGGAGGAAAAAACATTTACACACCCTACTCAATTGGGTTGGGGCTGCTATGTAGCACAGTGAATACAGTGCTGGGTCTAAAGTCTTTGTGAGTTCAAATCTGGCCTCAAGACACTAGCTGTGTGACTCAGGGCAAGTCATTTAACTCTGTTAGCCTCAGTTTCCTCATCTCTAAAATGAGCTGGAGAAGGAAATGGCAAACCACTCTAGGGTCTTTGCCAAGAAAATCCCAAATGGGATCATGAAGTGTTGGACACAACTGAAAAACGGCTCAACACCAACAAATCTTTGCAGGGTTATCAGAAAGGCAGCTAGCAAACCTTAATGCATGCTAAGATATACTAAGATAGAATGTTGTTGTTATGGTATTGAGCATAGTGCTATGGAAAAATATAACATAAATAAGACATAGTCCTTACCCTGAAGGAGATTATTCTCTAGTGGGGTGATTCAGACATGTGCACCAATGCCATATAATACTGAGGAGAAAAAAATGTATTCTAGGAACAATATCAAAAAGTTTTACATCCTTTTGAGTGAAGTGAGTTTTTTTGCATTACTCAAAACATAACCAGAGGACTTTCATTGTGGTCTCTGCTTTGCCATAAGAAAAATTGAGGAGTAATTGGACAAACCAATGCCATTTTGAGTAAAGAACTGAATGCTCTTATCTGCATCATCCAGTGATCCCATCTGAGAAGCTTTAATATTTTGTAGTCTAAAAAGAACTATTTATTATCACCATGGCATCACAATGCTTCAATACTCCTTTAAGGATGATAGCAAGTTAATGGAGTTTGTTACTTCTTGTTCTGATTTTGGGGCCAGTTCTCCATCCGCTATACAACAGCGTCTCCCTTGTGATTTCTTATGGTAGAATAATATTTAATTTCATTCATCCTGTGTTTTTTCAGTGATCCTTCAGTTACTGGGACTCACTTTGTTTATAGTTCTTTGCTAGTCTAAAGAACATTGCTGTGAATATTTTGACATAAGCTGATTTTATTAATTCTCTCTGTTTTATGCTTTCTTAGGATCACATATCTTGAAGTGGTATCATGGTTCAGCTATTTTTCTTGCATGCTCCTGGTGAAATATAGAATGGTTGGAGCACTTCACAACTCTGCCAGCAACGTTTCAACGTCCCTCTCCTCTTCCAGCCTCTCCAGCGTTGATTGCCTTTATTATTTTTCATTTTTGCCAGTTTGCATGGTGTGAGGCAAAAGTAATTTGCTTAAATTTGCTATTTTAGATTTTACTATTAGTGCCTCATGTCCAATTGAAAGTTTGTGATTTTTCTTTCTGAAAAGTATTCTCGTACTTTGATCTCTATGTGAGTTATGACTCTATGTCCATATTTATATCAATTCCCTGTATATGTTGCATATTGGGCTTTAGAAATATTTCATATAAATATTGTTTCTTCTTTTTATTGTTTCCATCCAAATTCTGTTTTCATTGATTTTGTTTACACAGGTATTTCCTTTTATTTAATGTAGTTACATTTCCAATTTTACCTTTTGATCTCCTCTATCCCTTGCGATGTTAAGAATTCTCCCTCTAGCCATAGTTGTGAAAAAGCACCTGATCTCATTTTCTCCTTAATTTCCTTTTTCCAAGTATAGAAATGTCTGGTTATCTTAAGAGTTAGGAGGACCTGGCTTCAAGTCCTGGCTCTTACACGTGTCTAACCATGGAGAAACACTTTAAGCTCCCAATGCCCCAGGCAGCTCTGTAAAACAAGAAGGTAAAGACAAGTAGGTGCATTCCATTTGGTCTGATGGCGTTTCCATACCACAATGCCAATGAAATAAGAATTCCTTTTGGGGGGTGGTGGGGAGAGCAAAGAAAGGCATTAGAAAACAATAACAGCTTCACTTTTTATAATGCTGTAAGATTTACAAAGGACATGGTCCATCCAATCAATTACCATTTAAGTAATCAAAAATTCTATTAAGTGGTTACATCTAGGCATAGTATAAATATCCCCTAGACTTATTTTTTGCAATCTTTTGAGGCAACTAGGTGATATAGTGGGGAGAGTGCTGAACGGAGTTGATGAGGTACAGACTCTGGGAACCTCTTGAGCTCTCCTTGAATCTTTGAGGTACAGGCTCTATGAGCCCCATTGAGCTCTCCTGGAATCTTCCCAAGTCAGGTATTTGCCTGAAGCCATGAGCCTTAAGTTGTGGCTCTGCCCAAGTCTTTAGCCTTCCTTTTTCTAGCAATTTCTCACCCTTGATCTTCCTGTTCCATCCTTGAACTGGCCTGGCCCACCATTGTCTGTCAGCTCTAGGTAGCCTGCAGCAATTTCCACCCTCAATTACTGGAGTCTGACCTCATCTGACTCCTGAAGACCCTCCCCAAACTTCTCTTGCAGACCACCCATAGATTCCTCCTACAACCTTTCTGTTTATTAGACCCCATCTTCCTTCCATGTGGTGTTAGAGCACCATAGGATGACCTAGCACACACTTGCTCTGGCCCACTTGCCCAATGCAAGTGTCACAGATACTGAGGCTCCTTAAGAGTCCACCCAATATGGTGAACTTTTAATAAACTTTACTTTTCTTTGGCTGAGAGAAGACTTGAGTTGAATTCATTCCGTAGGACCCGGCATGTTGGCTTTTTCGGGTCTCGAGCAATTCTAACCCTAACCACATCAGAGTCAGGAAGACTTGAATTCAATTTCTTCCTTGGTTACTAGCTTTGTGACCCTGGCAAAGTCATTTAACTCATCTCATCTTCAGTTTCCTCATTTGTAGGATGGAGATAACAATGGCACCTACCTAATAGGGTTGTTCTGACACAATTTTGCTTTGCAAAACTTTAAAATGTTATATAAGTGCTAGTTAATATTCCTATTATTTTTAAAAGATTGGAATGTTATCTTGGTCCATGATGAACTACTTGGAACTCATTCTTGCATTCATACATTCATTCATTTATTCACTCATTCATTCAATAAGCATTTATTAAACATAGTTACATTTCCATTGTGTTTACTGTAGTATATTGTGTGAGGTGCTAGGGCAAAATGGAAAGAAGGCTGGCCTCAGGGTCAGTAAACCCTGGGTTTAAGACCCACAAATATACATATTGTGTCTAAAGAGAGCCATCTCCATGGTAGGCTAGGAGAGGGAAGAAAAAAATAAATTTACATGATAACTTAATTACATATTTAAAAGGAATAACAAGTTATACACAATTTTATGGGAATCATCTTTTTATTATATTATGTTATGGAAATGCTTGTTTTTACATAAATTAAAAATAAAATAAAGAAAATTAAAAAAAAAAGACTCACCTGTGATATAACCTGACTATATGACCTTTGGTAAGGTTCTTCACCTCTCAGTGCCTTAGATCAGTGGTATCAGACTCCAATAGAAATGGTGACCCTTCAACTGTACAGAAGGATCCCTGTAGATGCTTGTTAACTTAGAAAGCCACATATTAATGTTACCTGTGTTTTATTATATTTTTATTTGTTTTGTTAAATATTTCCCAATTACATTTTAATCTGGTTTAGTGAGTGCCTGTGACCCAGGCAAGTGTTTGACGCTTCTGCCTTAGACTACCCACCAAGACAGGGATGGGAACCTTTGGCCTTGTGTCCACATGTGACCCTCTAGGTCCTCAAGTGCGGCCTTTTTGCTGAATCCAACCTTTACAGAACAACTTTACAGGATAAAGTGGTGCTTTGACTGAATCCAAACTTGAGAACTCTGAGGTCCATGGGTGGCTTCCATGTTGCAAGTTCCCTGCCTCCGCCCTAAGATAACAGGTGAAGAATGGTTGCCAGTCTTCATAGATAAAAGGAATTTCTTCAGTTCCCACAAGGACTTCCTTAAACTCCTTGCCTAAGCATGGATCCAAAAGGAGGCAAAAATGTATTCAAAACTTTGTCAGACAAAGGTAAACTTCCTCCCCAACTGGAAAAAAATAAAGGTCCATGTCCTTAAGGAAGCTATATTTAATAGAATATAAGTGCATAGGAAAGATTGCTAAATCTAAGGGTGAACCAACATTTTGAATTATTTCAATCGGCCTAATTACAGGGAAAATTTTTACTACCCCAACTCTCCAATAATAGTTAGATAGTGCTACAGTAAATAGAGTTCTGGGCTCAGAGTCAGGAAGACTCTTCTTCCTAAATTCTAATCTGTCCTCAGACACTTACTAGCTGTGGGACCCCAGGCAAGTCACTTAGCTCTGTTTGCCTCAGTTTCCTCATCTGTAAAATGAATTGGAGAAAGAAATGGGAAACCATTCCAGTATCTTTGCCAAGAAAATTCCAAATGAGGTCATACAGAGTCAGACACAACCAAAACAACTAAAGAACAGCAACAGAAAATCACTCCAAAATTCCTTTTTTCCCCTTTAAATTTCCCTATGTTTGACTATCTGTTTCTTTTTCTCTTCTGTGAGGTACTTAAAACTGTATGCAAAGGACTCCCCAAAGGCTTTGTGCTGGAGAGCTCTGTCTAGTGTACAAGGTAGAGTTAATTAGGTGAAGCAAACAGAATGCAGAGATTAGCATAAAGTACAGTAGATGCTCTACTGTACTTTCTTACTGGATATGGAGAAATGATTATAGAGTAACTTCCTGTTCTACTTTGGCTATAATTTACATAAGAGCCAGTACACTCAGATGACGCTAATAGCCTGAGACAGACCTTCATAACTAATGAAAGCCGTAGTTCAGAATTACACACCTAATACCTCCTCACAATAGAAATCAGTAGGATAATATTAGGGAGTAGTCATATACTTCACCTGGGTTTTGTCCCATTTCTCAAGGTTACCCCAAGCACTAAAATGCTACTTAGATATTATTTCCTAGTTAGACATGCTATTTCAGTGAAATTGATTTTTCATGGATTATCTTCTATTGTGAGTCAATCACAGTTGTATATTGCTATGCAATTACGTAGATGGATTGATTTAAAATAATGTCTAATATTACAGTTTGGGATAGGCAAGTCATAGTAGGTTTCAAATATATATATATATTTTTGTAGGGACTGTATTTTCTATAATTCAAAAATTTAATTGCTTTCAATGCTTGATTAACACAGAAATAATCCAGGGACTTCATGTTCCAGTTTTTGTGGGTGTGTTTGGTGTCTTTGTCATATTGTATTCTCTCTGAAGGCACCTCCCAATTATACTATTCCTCCTGGCAATAATAATGTCCAACATTTATATGGAGCTTTAAGATTGGCAAAGCACTATATAAAAATCTAATTTGCATGGGAGGAAGCATGGTGCAGTTGAATGGAGTGCTGAACCTTGAGTCAAAGGACCTCCGTTTCAATGTATGCTTTCCTATTAGTTACCTGAATGGCAGGAGACAAGTGGAGTTATTTTTCTGGGAATCATTTTCCTCACCTTTAAATGAGGGAGTTGGATTATATGACCTCGAAAAATCTCTTTCCAACTTGGAGTCAACTGTGATCCTCAAAATCACTTTGCAAGGTGGGTACCACTAGTATCCCCATTTTATTTCCGAGGAAACTGAAGCTTAGAATTGACTGACTAGTTCAGGGTCACTCTGGACTCTAAATCAGGCATGATAGCAACTACACTATTGTTTTTTCAATAAAATTCCAAACGTAAAATTTTATCAGCAAGAAGGTAGTGCCCTGACATAAGTGGGAATGGAGGTTGAAAATAAAACTTTAAATTAGGGATTTTTAACCTTTTTTTTTTTTCATCATGGATCCCTTAGGAAGACTGAAAAAACTTTCGGATTCATTTTCTGCATAAGGCTTTCAATTGTCCAAAACAAAATTAGGATAGTAATACAAAAGAAACAATTTTCAATCTCAATTGAAATAGTTTATCTGTCTGCCCCTCATCTATCTATCTTCCTCTCTCTTACACACACACACACACACACGTGCACACACATGTACACATACATTTATTTAGGTAAAGAATCTGCGCTTTCATTGAAAGTACAATTTCATTTCTGGGTCTTTTTTTAAAAGCTCATTTACCTCAGATCAGTAGAATGGAATCTCCTAGAGGCCAAGGACCAGTTTTTGTGCGTGTATGTGTGTGTGTGTCAACATTTCCTAGCAAACAATCAGTGCTCAATAAATGGTTGTTGAATTGAATTGAAATGATCCTTTATATTATATTCCTTAAGATGTACACGTCTTCACAGGAATGCTGCTTCTCACTAATGTTTAAATTAGTAGCTTTACTGTATTTTTAAACTATTAATATTTGTCTGTTTGAACTTGGCATTCCATTCTCTTAATACCCTGCCTCTGGCGAGCTTTCTTCCCAGTCTAAACTGTTCTCTTTCCTTATCTCCAAATGGAATGGAAGGGATTGGAATGTGTCTTGAGTCAGGATATAGGAAATCACTTAAAATATTTGAACTAGGAATGGACAAATAATTTATCATCATAATAAAAGTCAGTGTGTCATTGTGGCCTATGGTGGATTCATTGTTAGTAAAACCTTAGTAAAATAAGCCACCGTTAGCATGCTGTGAATCCATTCTAAGTCATTTAACCTCTCTGAATTCTACTTTCTATATCACTAAAATAGAAATGATACTATTTATAGTAACTACCTCATCATGTTGTTAAGCTTGAATGGCTTCATGTAGATAATGAGTTTTGCAAAACCTAAAGTGTTAGAAATGCCAGTCATTGTTACAGGCTTAACTAAATTTATCACCAGATTGACTCAAGGATAATGACTTTTTTTCATTCACATCAAATAATTTCAAATGAGGAATTACAGAGAAATGGAATAATGGATATTTCTAGAGAAATGTATGAGCAAAAATGAAGATGGTCTGGTCATGTGTTAACAGTGAGGAACTCTCATTGGATAGCCTTTTTGCTCTTTTGTATCTTTTCTGTATTGACAGAGCAAGGAACGTTCCCCAAACATTGAGTCTAACCCTTCTGGCAAACTGATGGAAGGAGCATAAGATCATGGATATGGAGTGATAAAGGATGTTGAAAGTCATCATATCCAATCTCCTCCTTTTTCAGATGAGGAAGCCGAAGTCCTGAGAAATTAGATGACATACCCAGACATGTAGCTGAGATGGGATTTGAAGCCAACACTGCCCTTAACTTGAAGAAGTGTGGAGTAAGATGGCCAGCCATGCATAGGTCATGATCTGCCTTGTTGGCTGTAGAACCAACGCTGATGAGATCATTGAATCATTAGAGAACTTGAGTACTGTGTATCAACTGAGGAAACCACATACCAAAATGTGGAAGGTGATAGCCAGAGGAGTGAGTACCCATACTAGTGAAATCATATTCCCTTGGTAAGTCAAAGTGTCATTGAGCCATTGCTAATAGCTCTTTGAACACTGGGAAAAGGTTTTCAAAGGAAGAAAGTGTCTTTGATGTAAAGTCCCTTATCATTCTCTAGTCAGGTTTCTTGTATATTCAGCTCTAAATCCGATAGGATTATCTGCAAATATCTCACTTATGCTAAGCACAGTGCTAGGCACTAAATAAGAAATAAAGAAATAAGAGATAAGGCCCTTGCTCCTACAGAGTTTTCTGGTTAGTTAAAGGAGATAAACACACACACACACACACACACACACACACACACACACACACACGGATTTCATAGGATCATAACTTTAGAACTGGAAGGAACATCACAGACTACCTAGTTCACACTCCTCTATTTTTATAAATAAATAAACTGAAATGCAGGGACTCTAAATGGCTTACCAAAAGTCATGCTTACAGCCAGCACCAGAATCAAGTCTTCTCACTCCAGAGTCAGTCATCCTTGTAATATATAACACTTTCCAATTCAATAGTAATAGCAAATTACAAATATTTGCTGAGTCATATAGAAATATGTAAAGAGGCTAACATACAATAGAAATGTAGAAACTGGCAATAGAATGTAGGGAATTATGACTTATTTCAACTCATTTGATTATTTCTTCTTTTAATAAGATTTTCTTTTGTCCCAATTACATGTTAAGACAATTTTTAACATTCTTTTTTAAAATAGTATTTTATTTTTTCCCCAATTACATGTCAAGAACATATTTAGTATTCATTTTCACAAGGTTTTAAGTTCCAAATTTTTCTTCTTCCTTCACTCTGCTCCCCTTTTCTGTAAAAGGTGGGCAGTTTGATATAGTTTATACATGTGCTATCATGTTAAATATTTCCATATTGGTCACAATTTGTAATGGTAATGGGGATTTGAAGATCTTCCCTGCCCCTTGTAATGGCAAGCAAACAAGTACTTAGCACCTTGTTTCACTTGAACCTTGACCTTGTTTATATCAAGTCTTTGTAAAGAAATAGAACTTGTGAAACCCACACTGGGAGGAACTTGCTGATACAACAGGAAGAGGTGGAACAGGGAGGAGCTAATGACCAGAATGAAAATCTGAACACAAGCTGAAACAGAGTCAGAATTGCTGGGAGCAAGCAGCATGGAGACTGAGTAGCTAGCATGAATGAGAGAGGGGCATTCTTGTTTAAGAGAACCTATTTTGTATTGAAGGCCTGATGGAAGGAAGGTTTGGGAATGTTGGTGTTTGCTTCATTGGTGAAATATACCAATTTTGTGGTTACTATGATGAATTTGGCTTTCTGGTTTGGGGATTCAGGTTTCTGATATTTGAATAAATGTTTTGGTTCCTTCCTCCACGTGGATAGCCTGTTACATTTTGCAATTCACAACTACACCAGCATATTCATAGCTGCCAGGGATGCTGTGAATATCACATCGGTGTTATACAATTGTGAAAGAAAAATATCAAAAGGAAAAAAAATCAGAAAGGATAAAATGAGTGAAAAAAAATATGCTTGAATATGGATCCAGAGTCCATCACCTCTTTATCTAGATATGGATAGCATTTTCCTTTGGGAGCCCTTTGCACTTGTCATGGATCATTGTGTTGCTAAGAATTAGAAATACCCATGGGGCATTTTACATTTTCTTCCATTTTTTCATTCTTTAGAATTTCTTTGATTGATTCATGATGTCTCATAGAATCATTAGCTTCCACTTGCCCAATTCTAATTTTTAACATGTTGTTTTCCTCAGTTAGCTTTTGTACTTTCCATTTGATCAATTGTACTTTTTGATCAATCGTACTGTTTTCTTCAATGGATTTTTCTATTTTTCCATTTAGCCAATTCTATTTTTAAAATAGTTTTCCAAGCTGTTGATTTTTTTTCATAATTCCCTTGTATCACTCTCATTTCCTTTCCCTTTTTTCTCTAATCTCTTCTATGTGATTTTTAAGCTTCTTTGTGAGCTCTTCCATGAATTCTTTCTGAGCTTTAGACCATTTCCTGTTTTACTTTGGAGTTTTGCTTGGACATTTTTTTCCTCTTCTGAATTTGCATCTTGCTTTTCCCTGTCACCATAATAACTTTATATGGTCAGACTCTTTTTATGTTGTTTTTTGGTCATCTTCTTTTTTTTGTGGGGGGAGGGCGTAGGTCCTCTTTTTTTATTAAATGCTTACTATGTGCAATTGCTGTGCTAAGCACTTTACAAATCATATCCTATTTGAGCCTCACAAAAATCATGGGAGGTAGGTGCCATCATTATCTCCTTTTTACACTTGAGGAAACTAAGGATGAGGTTAAGTGACTTAGCCAAGGCCACACATCTACTGAGTGTCTTATGTTGGATTTGAATTCAGGTCTTTTTTACTCTATGCCCAGGGCTCTTATCTACCATGCCATGTAGCTGTCTCTAGGAGAACATAAATGAAAGACATTATCAAGATAGAAATGACAAGACTTGCTGAGAGAAAGGTGAAGTGAGAGAGAGAAAGAGGTCAAGGAGAATACCTAGGATGCCATCCTGAGTAACAGGGAGAGTAGGAGCACCCTCGTCAGTAATAGAGAATTCTGGAAGAAGAAGAAAGGGTTTGGGGGAAAAGACAGTAAGTTCTGTTTTGGACAGGTCAAGTTCAAAATGTTCAAGTCATCTAATGATATGAGATTGAATGTCAGAAGAGAAGCTAGGACTGGATAAATGGATTTACAAATTATATGTAATTATATAATTGGTACCAACTATGTTCCATGGCTTTGTGGTTTAGACCTTGAAGAGTTTAAGAGTCTTATTGATGAAAAATACTTGCCTTTCCAGCGAGGGAGACTCTTTCTCCCTCTCTCTCTCTCTCTCTCTCTCTCTCTCTCTCTCTCTCTCTCCTTATGTGTGTGTGTGTGTGTGTGTGTGTGTGTGTGTGTGTGTGTGTGTGTGTGTTATGTTGTATGAATTATCAGATGTGGTCATATTGTCTTTTTTTTTTAATAAGGGAGGGTTCCATGGCCATTGTGGTAAATTTGGAAATAATTATTCAAAAACAAAACATAGCAATCAATACCTTTTTGAATACATCTACACACAAATATATGCATATTTAGGTAGAGAAACTGTAGTCTGATAGGTCAATCAAACACAAACAAGACAACCATATATGCAATATTCATGATAAGCAGTTTTGGAGAGTTTTTAAACCAAGTTCTTATCTATGTCTTAGCAGAGGAAGGTGATTAGCAGAACAAAAAAGATTTTGTTGAAGAGATGAAATTATAGGCAGAGAGAACAGCATATATATATTGCATTATTATAGGCAGAGAGAACAGCATAGATACATATATATATATTATATTATTATAGGCAAAGAGAACAGCATATATATATATATTATATTATTATAGGCAAAGAGAACAGCATATATATATATATATGTCTCTCTCTCTCTCTCTCTCTCTCTCTCTCTCTCTCTCTCTCTCTCTCTCTCTCTCTATATATATATATATATATAAAGCGATTGAAACAGGAGACTACAGGTTCTATCCAGGGATACCATTTGACTGGAGCAGAATTCATTATAAGAAATAGGAAATTGAGAGAGAAAAGTAGGGTAGTGTTAGATTGTGGAGAACTTTGAATACGTGGGAAAGGAGTTAAAACTTCCCTTAGCAAGCAATAGGAGAGCCGCTCAAGACTTCTGGACAAAGGAGTGATGTTAGTTAAATGTTTGCAGAAGGAACCCTGATCGTTCTGGCAGGCATACGAAGGGTAGACTCTGCATGTAGAGAAGGTAGAGGGAAGAAAGCCTAGTAGGAGGTCACTGAAATTGTATAGGTTGTAATGAGGGCTTGGGCTAGTGAAGATTAGGATTTATAAGGGATTAGACATTAACTTGTTAGAGAGGAAAATCAAAGATATTCTGAAGGTGATGATCTCAGAAGTGAAGGTGAGGGATAGGCCTTAGATTCATAGACTGAAAGCTGGAAAATACTTCTGAGGTGATTTAGTCCAAACTTCTTGTTTTACAAAGGGGGTTACTGAGACACAGAGTAGTGAAGCTTTTAGCCCAGGGTCACGTTGGGAGTGACAGAAGGAGGATTCAAATCTAGGTCCTTTGACTTCCAGCTTGGCCCTCTTTCAACTGTGCTGTGTGCTTCCTAAGGAGGTACACATTTAGAAGATAATAAACTCCATTTCAGCAGAGTGGTAAGCTTAGGAGATTTTGAAGGCTCCTATCATCAAAACAGCTTGATTCCATTTATAGACAAATGTTAGCTCCTATAGCATGTTTGATCCCACTAGACCTGGTGTTCTGGCTCTGAATGAGGGTGATTTCACAGATATCACAGAATTGTAAAACAGGGAAGGATCTCACAAATCTTCTACGTTAGGTTCCTCATTTTGAAACGAAGGAAACAGATATCTGTGCAAACAGTATAAGATTGTACCAAGGCTAGGCATACACCTGAGTGAGGCCTAGAAAAAAAAGCAATCAGAGTGGAAAAAGTCAACAAGTCTTTTACTAAGTATTTACTATGTGCCAAGTAAGGTGCTTCAGCAAAAAAAAAAAAAGACAAAAACAGCCCCTTGCCCTTCAGGAGCATACAATCTAGTGGGGAGGCAACATAAAAACTATTAAGCCATATACAGAAAAGACAGAAGATAATCTGAGAGAGGAAGGCATGGGGTTAGGACTGTGTAAGGCCTCCTACAGAAAGGCAGGACTTGAGCTGAAGGAAGCTGGGGAAGCTAGGAGGCAGAGGTGAGGGGGCAAAACATTTCAGGGAAGGGAAGAGCAGCCAGGGCAATGGCACTGAGACAAGGAGGTTGTGTCTTGTTGGAGGAATCACAAGCAGGCCAGGGTGATTAGATTAGGGAATAAAGTATTAGAAGACTGAAGAGGTAGAAAGGGCCCAAGGCTTTCAAAGTCCAATGGAAGAATTTATATTGGATCTAGAAGGTAATGGGGATCTACTAAATCTCACTGAGATGATCAGACCTATATTTTATTTTATTTTTTTGTCTTTTTTTCTTTTTTGGAGGGGGAAGGCAAGGCAATTGGGGTTGAGTGACTTGCCCAAGATCACACAGCTATTAATTGTTAAGTGTCTGAGGTCAAATTTGAACTCAGGTCCTCCTGACTCCACGGCCAGTGCTCTATTCACTGCGCCACCTAGCCGCCCCTAGACCTACACTTTAGAAAAATCATTTTGACAACTTACTCTGAATTGGAGTGTGGGGCAACTTGATGTGGCGAGACCTCCTAAAAGGCTATTGGAGTGGCTTGGAAGCCTGAACTAAGGTGGTAACCATGGTATTGAAGAGAAGGACATTCATAGAGAGGATGTGATGTTGTGAAGGTAGAAATGAAAGGATTTAGTAATGGATTAGATGTGTGGGGGCAGGACGAGAAATGTGAAATAATATTAAGTTTGCAAACTGGGGTGTCAGGGAAGGCTGTTCCCCATAATAACAGGAAAAAAAATTTCAGTTTAAGACTAGATTTTATTTTGCATTAAAATTTGTTTTTTGTAGTTATTATATGTATAGGCACATATATACACATACACATACACATACACGTGTGTGTATATTCACAAATGCAGGTTGATGTGTTTACCCATTAGAAAGTAAGCTGTCTTAGGAGAGGGACTTTATCGCTCTTTGTATTTTTATTCCTTACTTAATAAATGCTTACAGACTAATTGATTTTAGTCAGGTTGAATTTCGTTACTTATTTACTGTATCTTTCAGAGAAGGAGAGAGACCGAGAGAAAGAGGGAGTACATGTGTGTATATATACATGCGCATAGATACACATAAACACATGTTTGTGTATATATTTATACATATCTGTGTGTGTATGGATACATACACATATGGACACCCATGTACATGTTATTTTTATTTTAGTAAGTAATATGTTTTTGTTTAGAAAACACACACATGTTTAGTGGAGTTTTTATCCCCTGGGTCTTAGCAATCCAATAGTGCTTTCATACATAAAAACTTGCTAATAAGGAGATGCTCTATCTGGTGGTTTTTTGGACAATGCTTAGCACACAGTGACCACTTACCAAATACCGATAACAACAGTGATCCCATTGCTGAGTACGGCGTACAGAGCACTTTCCTCCCAATACCTTTGTGGGAAGTAGAGGTGCCACCATGGTGACACCACTGGCTTTGAAGTTGGAGGAGCCGGTTAGACAGATCACCTCCCTTCCAGGGTTGTTGTGAAGACTGACTGAGATTATATTTGTCAGGCTACTGGCACATAGTAGGCATTTCATACCTTCTTGTTCCTTTTCCCCTCTCTTTCCTTCCTTGTTCAAGTTTGGCCCCTTTACCTCCTTGTGCCTTAGCTTCTTCATCTATAAAATGGAGGAAGGGAGGTGGAGAGAGATGATTTATAAGGTCAAATCTAGCTCTAAATTTTCTGACATAGGTAGAACAAATATCGTTCCCATTTGGCAAAGGAGAGCAAAATGAGGCTTTAAAAAGTTTAACTGACTTTAGCATAGTTACCCAGCTTATATCAAAGGGCCAGAGTCAAACCTCCCGATTCCAACCCAGGAATCTTACTACTATCCTCCGCTATCTGAAAATGATGCACTGATTTCTGTAAGTGAATATGCTTAGGATTGACAGTAATACAAGTAGCATTTATTAACCTCCTATATGCTAGGTGACCCCATGGACCAAAGTATGCCTGTCTGTCTGTCTTCTACTGGTGATTTCTTTTTCATTGTCATCATCTTCATCATAAGAACAACAACAACAAAAATTTATGGAAGGCCCAAGATGTACAGGGGATTTTGCCAAGTATTGGCTACAGATAGGTATAAGCCATATTCTCTGCCCTAGAGGAATTTGTGATTCGGATCTGTGTGCAGTGACTAGAGTGTGAAAGGCTGAAATGAGGATGATGTCTGCTCCATTTACCTCTCAGTGAGGATAACAGAAGATGAATCACATTAGAGTGCCCTGACTTAGAAAAGCATTGATTCAATGAAATTCTGCATGGACCAGATAATCTCTTCAGGTCTGCTGGTGATGTTGTTCTCTTTGCAAGCCCTATGCTTTGTCTGTCCTACATTTTTTGTTTGTTTGTTTATTTTTTGCTGTTAGATTTATAATGTGAAATCCTGAAAATCCTAGGTCTACACGGTAGAAAAGAGTTGTATGCATGCTCTCTCTCTCTCTCTCTCTCTCTCTCTCTCTCTCTCTGCTAGTATTTCATTGGTCCTAGAAATTAAAGTAAAAACTTCAAACAGCTGTGCGTGATGCATCGAGTTCTTACCTATAAAACCAGAGGAAGTAGAATCAGAATAATTCAGTCTCGGAGGCCATTTTCTCTGATCCAAGCCCATGTTTTATTCTTTGTGGTTCTATCTCCCATGCCTAGCACAGTGCCTGGCACATTGGGGGCATGGCATACGTGCTTGTTGCTTGGCTGCTTGATTTCTAAGTAGGAAGCCCTTCTACAAAGACTTCTGCTGGTGTCAGGGGCCTGTGGGTTGGGCAGCGTGGGCTTAGGCAGCCTCTTGAGGTGATACAGTCTTCTTCTGAACTGCTTTAATTAATTTACAAGTGTTTCCTTACTTCAAGGCTAAATGGGCTTCTTTAGAAAGTGGACATATTACTGCTATGTCCGTTACTGGCTCTGATTTTTTAAAATACACTATGAACAGCAACCCATAAACAAACAAACTAACAAACAAACAAAAGAACCCCAAACTTCTTTTTTTTTTCCACAGGAACTGTTATCAAACCATGCTGCCCATATATTACATTTATCTAACTGATTTTTTTAACCCAAGATTTCATATTTGCAGTGCTTTGGCCTACTTCTTTCTGTTAATAGATCCCATGGCATTATGCCAACCCTCTGCGGATCTTAGGGTTTAAAAAGTTTCTTAACTTGAATAAATTCCTTATTGACAGACTATGTTCCTCTCCTGTAATTTCAGAGGCTTCCTTTCAACAAGCTACAAAAGGCTATTTGGGTCCGAGGCACCATATTTAAACTATCCCCAAAATCATTTTGGTTGGTGGTATCAAACTCAAATCAAAATGAAGACCACTAAACCACACAAAAGTATCCCTGTAGGCTGCATCTTGCCTTGGAAAATCACACACACACACACACACACACACACGTATGTATGTATATATATGCATATATTATTGATGTTTTCCTTCATTCTCAAAGAGGATTATGACTTCAGGAAGGAAATGTAATGACTTGCAAGTGAATTGTTGTAGTTGTTTTGAAGGGGGAAGGCAAAGCAATTGGGGTTAAGTGACTTGACCGAGGTCATACAGCTAGTAAGTGTGTCAAGTGTCTGAGGTGGGATTTGAACTCACGTCCTCCTGACTCCAGGGCTGGTGCTCTATTCACTGCACCACCTAGCTGCCCCAAGTGAATTGACCTTAAATATGGGACAGCTGTGCAAAGTCAACAGTTGTGTATGTATGTAATACATATATACATTTATGTGTGTGTGTGTATATATATATAAATATATATATATGTACGTATATATATGTATGTATGTACACATATATTTGTTAATACTCCAACAGATTGAAATTAGATAGGAACTATATTATATCTGGTTCAAGTCATACTGAGTAGTATTGTAGGCTACATGTTTGACCCCTTTGTTTTAGGTAATCTTATATAAATAAATTAGTTTAGGCCAAAACAAAAATACAAAAAAATTCAGCAGATTTAAAAAATGTATCACCTTCCAATTCAAATCCTTTGTTATAAAATTCACTCAATTACATGGAATAAACCTCAGTCTTTGAGCAATACCACACACATTCCTATTAAATTTCATCATATTAGATTTGGATCATTGTCCTAGCCAGTGAAGACTTTCTTGGATACTCATGTTTGTCACCCAAAGTTAGCTACTCCTGCCAATTTAGTGAACCTCCAATTTTTATGCCTTTCTGCAAATCAACATAGAAATGTTGACCAGCCCCTGGCTCAGAAGAGATCCTTGGACTAGTCTAATGGAGACTCCTTTCCTAGAAGAGAATGATTCATTGTTAACTATTCTTTCAGACTGGGTACTTGACCAGTTCTAATTTTGCCGAGCTATTCTGCTCTTTATCCTTCATTCTTCCAATGTATCAACAAAGATCCTGAGTAACTTTCTCAGATTGCTAAAATCCCAATAAACTATGACCACAACATTCTACTCCTCTACCAGTTTAGGAAAAGAAGGAAGGTTTTTTGATTAATAAAATTAGTTGAGCAATACCTATTCTTGATCAAGTTGTATTAACTCTTCATGTTGCCCGCTTCCCTTTAGAGAGTTGATTCAATTCAATGACCATTCCTTCATAATCTACCTTGTGTCGGTTATGTACTGTACACTGTGCTAGGTCTTGAATGACCAAGGAAGGAGAACTGGAATATAGTTTGCCTTTGTATTCTCACATTCAGCTTTTTAGGGGTAGAAACATTAAAATTGTCAAATAAATACAAGAATGACCACTAACAAATAGGAAGATCAGGAAAGGCTTCCCATGGAAGGTAATGTCTGAAATGATTCTCAGAGGCAGACTTAAGGAGAGAAGGGCAATCCAGGTATACACATTGCCTGCACCAAGGTGCAAAGGGAGGAGATAGATTGCCACTTTCAGGGAATAGAGGTTCTCCAGTTTGGCAGAAAAAGAGAGGACGTAGAAGTGAGTAAGATGAAATAAATCTGTAAAGGTAGGTTGGAATCAGACTGTAAAGGACTTTAAGTGACAAATTAAGGAATCTATTTTTTTCCCCTTCTTTAAAGGCAATAGAAGCCCCTGGGAACTTCTTGAGTAAGGGTAGGCTATAATCACAGTGTACTGATTGGAGAGTAGAATTAAGCGCATTTAATAAAATGTTCCAGAACTTCGGCAAAAACAAAAGTAGTAATCCTAGAATATTGCTTAAATACTCTATTCTTGTTCCTTTCTCAAAAGTCAAGGCAACACTTATTCTTCTCCGAAAACATATTCAAGTAAGTTCAGAAGAAAATTTTGTACTTTGTTGTGAGACCTCTGTCAGAGTGCAGAAATTCAAATACTTAAAATTTCTTTAGGGGGTGGCTAGGTGGAACAGCGAATAAAGCACTGGCCCTGGAGTCAGGAGAACCTGAGTTCAAATCCAACCTCAGATACTTAACACAAAACTAGCTGTGTGACCTTGGGCAAGTCACTTAACCCCAATTGCCCTACCTTTCCACCTCAAAAAAAAAGGCAAAACAAAATTACTTTACACCTTTCTTCTAGGCCTTTCTCTCCCCTCCAAGTAGTCAGTTCCAAATACCCTTTCTATGACTTCCCTCTGTCCATGGAAGGTTACCTTCTTCTAGCATTATTTGGGCTCAGAAATGGTAATTAGGGAGTGACTTTCTAGGAAGTAAAGACCAAAAATCATTCAGAAAGTAACCTCTATGAGAAGAGAAGGAGAGTCAATGAATCAATAAGCATTTATGACGTTTCTGCTATGTGCCAGATGCCATGCTAGGCAATGAAGATACAAAGACAAAAGTGAGAAAGAACCTGCCCTCAAGGAGCTTATATTATAATTGTGGAAACTGAGAGTGTGCTTTAGCTGCCTTCATGATCTTTGTAACAAATTGTCCTCATGCTTACAAAGTCTACACATGCTTGGGGTAGACATCCCCCTAATTCACTGATGGATTTGAGACCTGTCAGTCATCCTCAGTCTGGTCTAGCCTGATTGCAGAGATGGTTTTACCAGGGTGTGGCCACTGCACATTCTATAACTTCTTGGAGCCACAGGTTGGTTAGTGTTAGGGGACAGATGGACATCAAAGATGAATAAGCAGTCCTGAAGAGTGCTCAGTAAGCCCTCACACTAGAGGTGAACACTACATACACCACATGAACTTATATATGTGTGTGTGTGTGTGTGTGTGTGTGTGTGTGTTTGTGTATGTATATGTGTATGTATAAATATATGTTTATGTGGTACATATATATACACACATGCAAATATACATATATATATACACATTTATACAGAACGTAAACATATATATGTATATCGCAATAATAATATTGTATAGATTAATTAACACAATTATATAGCATAATGTATTATATATATAACAATTAATAACAATAATTATATGATTAATTCTGATACAATTTAAAATAATAATAACAACATAGAATAGCAAGAGTAGTTTGGGGTGTGGGAGCATAAGCAGCATGGTGGATCAGGCAAGGCTTCATGCAGAAGATGGAACTTGAGCCAAATATTAAAGAAACCCAAGGATGCCAAGAGGTAGAGATAGAGAAGGAAGGTTTTCCAATTATGGGATACAGTTAGAGGAAAGGAATGGAGACTGGAGATGAAACATCTTGTGTGGGACTGTCACCTCCCTATTCTTAGAAACTAGACCCCTTGTAACACAGCTTAATATCATATTATCTTATTTTTTGCTATCACATAACACTGCTGATTCATATATTGCTCTTGCAGTCCACTAAAACCCCCAGATCTTTTTCAAAACGACTTTTGTCTACCCATTCCTCCATTACCTTAGGTGTGTGAAATGTCTTTGTATTCTAATACAGTACTTTTCACTTATCTCTGTTCAATTTATTTTTATGAAATTGATCTTTTTGCCTTTCAAGATCTTTGTGTTTCCTGACTCTGCCATGCATTTTGTTAGCTATCCTTTCAACTTCCCGTCATCTTCATATCTGATGAACATTTGATTGATACCTTTATTTAAGTCAGTGTTGAAGAATGTTCAAAAGAACAGAACCAACCATAGATGTCTTTGGCAATTCACTGGAGAGCTCCAGCCATGTTTTCCAAAATGAAGTACTTTTATACACTAGACCTCAACAGGTTTTAAAATTGCATTCTGTGTTGCAGAATAGAATTGTATCTAATTTGATAAGACCCTAATATTAATCATTTAGGTATGCTACATCATTTTAAATCAGATTCCTGTTTACTTTCATTTCATTCTGATCAATCAGTAAATCAATGATCACATTACATGCCTACTATGTGACTGACACTGTGGAAGATACTGGAGATAGAGGAAAAAATATATATAATTTGAATGCACTCTTTCCACCTACAATTTGGGGTGGAAATAATTCTAACGAGTTCCATTTCTGCTCATTTCTAATTCATTGTGTAATCTTGGGCAAATTAATTCACCTTTCTATGCTTCTTAGTTCTCTTCATGTCAAGTGAAAGGGTTGAATGAGATAATCTCCAAAGTTCCTTCTAGTTTTGAAATTCTGTGATCCTTTGTTCTCCCAAGTACCTTTAACTAGGTTTGCTCAATGATTCTAGCATTACCTGTTAACTGAGGGATTGCTTCCATATGTTAGAAACTGTGGTTTATGGAGAAGGGTGGTCTCACTAGAGACTGAAGCAGTTCTGGGAACACAGTGTCTGCCTAATAAATGCTTTCAACAGGATAGAATGAGAGTTAGTCAAAGAATGCAGTGATTTCACCGTAGGGATAGACTTGAAAAGAAGACTGCGTAAAAAGAGTAAGGAAAAAATTCGACATTCAAAAGAATTTAAACTTTTCTTAAACTATAAGATGTCATGAAGATTGCCCAACCTAGCAATTTAATCCAGTGAATATTTATTACTATTTGCAGAGTATGGAGCTAGGTCCTGCCAAAGAAAGACCAATCAATCAAGGGCATCTATGTGCTTGATTTCAAAATCTGCCTCAGGCAGGTATTAGCTGTGGGATCAAGTGTGGGAAGTCACTTAACCTCTCAACCGAAATTTCCTCATCTGTTAAATGGAGATTAATAACAGCCCCTCTCTCACAGTTGTCCAATGCCTTTTGCATACTTTTAAGTACTTCATCAATGCTGGCTATTAGTGATTAAGGCCTATTATATACCAGGTACTGTATTAGTCTTGGAAAGATGGAAAAAGAATGTTCTCAAGGAACTTATAGTTTGCTTGGGCAAGATTCAAGGTGAGGAAGTGGGTCAGGTAGAAGGGAGTGATAGTCCAGTTTACCACACAGGTGTGATATTTTTCCGAGCATGTTAGATTTTTGTTTTCATATCCATAGGACCTGGCATAAAGTCCTTCACGTGATAAGTTAACAGACTTTGAGCTGGAAAGGACTAAAGAGATAAGCTGGCCTAATACCCTCATTTTACTGATGAGAAAACAGAGAAATAAAGATCATAGACTCATAGACTAAGAGATGGAGGAGGCTTCAAAGGCTGTCTAATTCAACTACCTCATTTTATGGAGGAGAAAACTGGGTCTTAGGGCGTACATAACTGTGCTTTGTCCATTGTCCCAAAGGATATAAATGGCGGAGCTCGGATTTCCTCAGACAATCATAGATTTAGATCTGGAATCAACTTAAGAAATCATTGAGGTCAATCTTTCTCATATTAATAAAGAAGAAACTGAGGCCCAGGGTGGTTAAGGGACTTGCCCGAGGTCACACAACTAGAATCTGATGGAGGACTTTCTGACTCTAACACCAGGACTTTGTTTGCTATAGTACACACTGCCTCTGGGATCCCAAACCCAGTACTCATTATTTTAATTGATTCTATGATTCTGTGAAGAAATGAACCTCTAGAAATTTTCCAGCCCTTTTATCTGCCTTGATGTAGAATTTCACCAAGCAAAATAAGTAAAATACCTTTTAAAAAAGTTTCCATTTTTAACTATTGTTAATTACACACATAACTGGCTTCATTTTTCAAGCTGAATAAAATATAATGACATTTCATTTGTCTATCCTCATTTAATTTAATTTATATTTATTCTATAAAAGAAATTCATCAAGAAATGCTGTTCCATGTGAAAGCTTCAAAAACAAACACTAAGTAATTCAACTCTTCATCCCTCCTCCTAACTCCCCACCCCACCCCCCCAAAAAAATTACTATCTATTTGGGGTAGACAGAGTCATGAGATCAGAGGCAGTTATTTTACCACACTCCGTTTCCTCCAAAACATATGGAAAAGTTGCTGTGTCAGCAACTGGGTGGTAATGTCAAATGACAAGGACCTCTCTAAATGACTTTCCACTTAGTCACATCTACTTTTAGTGTCCATCGCAAATGGCATGCTGATTCAGAGGAAATTCAATGTAAAAGAAATGAGAGAAAGAAACAAGAGAAAGAAAGTCAGCCCATGATAAGAAGGCTAAGAGCCCTGATTCCCTCACCCCAGTTGGAATGGGCTTGGGTATCTCTTTTTCTAGTCCTCAAATTACTTCCCTTGGCTCAAGTAAGGGAAAAATGATAATATTCAGTCCGTCACCTGTCTGGAAACTTGCCCCCAATTTAGGGCAGCATCCACATTCACTTGAGATACGACCTTCTGGTGAGATGTGTCAGACAAAAGTCTCCTTTGCAGAGGCTGATGAAAAGTTGTACCTTTGTAGAAGTGGGAACGTTGGAAGTCCTTAGAGGGACTCATTATGGAGATACAGCTTTGATGATATTACCGGGTGGCTGCTTGAAACAATGCATTTTGAGCCTGGCACTGCTTATCTGACAATAGGTCTAAAAATGTCTTAAGTCGTCCCAAAGTACCCTCCAGCATCCTCAAATAAATGAGTAGCAGCAATTTGTGGAGGGGTGCCATTAACTAAATCAAATTCCCCAATAAAAACCTACCAGGCAGCTTCTTAGCAATTGGCAGGATTCTCTAACTCTAGAGTCCGATGGATGACAAAATAAAGATAAAAAAGTGATTACCTGGATCTCTTCACCGAGTTTTCATTAAAACCAAAGTTCTTGGAATTTCATCCTGGCAGCTCTCACCTTTAGTGCTAGGAGGCATGATTCTTTATTTGGAAGGGTTCAGGGAAGGTCATGGAACACCAGACATGCTGTCATTGAGGCCTTCACAGTTCAGCTAGATTTCTATTCTTGTACTCCTCTTTTTACAAAAATTAAGTCCCTAAAAGTATGTGATGAGGAACAGATAATTATTTCTCTTAGAGATGTACACACACACACACACACACACACACACACACACACACACCCCAAACAAAAACAAAGTCCTCCATCTAACATCTTCCACTTATCAAGAACATCTGGTATTGTGTTTCAGTCTAACTTTAAATTGAGATCTGTGAAGAAAAACAAGGCACACTTAACCAGATGCTAGTGGCTGGGATAACCACAGGATTTCTCCACTGGAAGGTAATCTTGACAAGTTAAGAGAAGTGCTTGGTCAGACCTTGAAAACTTCAGTTAAGAGTTCCAGATGAGAAGCAGATAACCTAGCATAAAGCTGATGTTAGAGCCAAGAAGAACTGAATTCATATTCTACCGTCTGATTGATATACTGGCTGGATGACCCTGGATTAAGTATTTAACCGCTTCCTGCTTGAAGTGGCTCTTTCTTTCTTTTCTTTTGGAAGCAACCAGGATTAAATGACTTGCTCAGGGTTACCCTGCTAGTAAGTGTCTGAGACTGGATTTGAACTCAGGTTCTCCTGACTCCAGGGTTGTGCTCTATCCACTGAGACACTTAGCTTCCCCTCGAAGCCGGTCTTTAAGATTCTAAATTGCAGAGAAGCTACCAGCATAAATTGTTGGATGGAGGGAGTTGCCTTATCTGGAATTCCTTATGCCATTGACATTCCAGGGGAAGGTTGTATTTTTTATTCATTTTGACTCTTAATTCTCAGGAAAAGAGAAGAAAAGACATACAGTATAGCAGATTGCTTCTTACTACCTGTGTGCCCTTGGGAAAGGCAATTAAACTGTCTAAGCTTCAGGTCCTCATCTGTAAAATGAGAGGGTTAGAGGAGATGGCCCTTGAGGTACTTTTCATCTCCAGATCAGAGGTTTTTAACCTGGGATCTGTGAACTTGTGTGCATATGTGTGTGTGTGTGTGTGTGTGTGTGTGTGTGTGTGTATGTGTGTGTTTGTGTTTTTAATACTTTAATATTTCAATATAACTGGTTTCCTTTGTAATCCTGTGTCTTTTATACAATCAAAAATATTAATTTGAGGAGGGGTCTGTAGACTTCACCACATTTACTTCACAAAAGTCTATGGTACACAAAAATGTTAAGAATAATCTGCCCTAGATCTATGACTCTTTGGGCCTCATCCTTCTGGGCTTTATTTCCTAATCAGTAAAATGAGGTGGTTGGAACTCAAGGGTCTCCAAATTAACTTTCATATCTAAATTTACAATTTTATAATCCTAAATGCTTGTGAGGTCACTTTCTGCTCTCAATCTACCATCCTCAGCTCCTGTGACTCACACAAAAAGAACAGACAGGCATAGTAAGAAGAACCCAGGGTAGAGAGTCAAGATGTCTGGATCTGAGTCTCCTGACTTAGCCGCCAATTAGAAGTGAGGTCTTGGATAAATCACTTTTTCCCATGGCAGCCTCAGTTTTCTTGATTATAAACTGTGTGATCTGGACTAGCTTTCTTTCTGGGTACATCATAATTAAAAGGGCAGCAAGGGGGCACCATCGTGCATAGAATGCTGGGCCTGGAGTCAGGAAGTTTCATGTTCCTGAGTTCAAGTCTAGCCTCAGATACTTACTAGCTGTGTGACCCTGGGCAAGTCACTTCACTCTGTTTATCTCAGTTTCCTCATCTGTATAATGAGCTGTAGAAGGAAATGGCAAACCACCCCTTTATCTTTGCCCAGAAAATCCCAAATGAGGTCACAAAGAGTCAGATGTGAATTAAAAACGACTGAACAACAATACAACTAAAATTCTGTTACGCAGCGCCTGTTTTTTTTTGGTCAACATTACTTGGGGCAAATGAAAAAAAAATGAGTAGATGGTGGGGAGGAAGCTATTTAACACAGGAAGAATTCTATGAGAGAAGAAATCTGCAGTTCTGTGGATTTGCTCAAGGATTTTATGGAGTAGGCCCCAGAGTGGTTTTGGAAAACCTTTTATAGATTTGAGTTGGCCACAACTGTGAGATAAGCATCAAGCTTAAACAGGGGAAATCCTTGACCATTTATAGAAGTATGATACCCTGCCATCATACTCACTTGCTTTTCTAAAAGGAGAGATGTTCGTGCCAAGTTGTTTATCAGTAACCACAAATTCCACAGGAGGCGGGGGGGAGGGGGAAGGAGGGTAGAGAAAAGTTAATATCTATTGATAATCAGTCCAGTCTACTTTTCAGAGAACACAGAAGAAACAGTCTCATTGCAAGCCTAAGTTCAAAGTGCTTACAAATAGTGGCTAGAAGCCAGAGGCGAGAGCTCTAAGCTGACTCCTCGGAATATTTTCAAAGAATTCACATTTCATTTTCTTGAAGGTCAAAAGCAGCTCTGAGGGGGAAAACTAGAGTTCCGTTCCTTTTAAATGCCACTTTCAATTGGAGTCTTCTTTCATCCAAGGAGCCCCAGAAGATTCCAAGGAAAGAGGAAGGGGGTATCATAATCAATTACCTTCATTTGAGTGAGGTGCTGGAGTTGAGCAAGGAACATGACAAGACTCGTGAGCAGATGACCTAATAGGATGGTGTAGTAAGTAAGAGGCAAATTTGTTTAGGGTGAAGGAATTGAAAATGGCTTTTAAAGGCAATAGTCACAAAATCTTATGATTAATATTTTTTGGGGGTGAAATTGTCCTAGATCTGCATTTAGAGCTATTATGATAGTGTATATGACTCCTAAAACCCTATAAATGGCCCAGAGAGTCATATGTACTACCAGTGAAACATATCTTGTTCTCTATATACAGGGTATTGAGGTTTTTTCTGAACATACTAAGTGAAATGAAGGATGAGGGTTGCAGTATAGATGCTTCAGATTCTCAAAGCTTCATTTATCCTTGAAAAATTGCTAGAAATCCACAATTAAAGAAGGAAGGGGAAACACAACTAAGAAAAACTAGTGTTTTTCCAATTGAGCCCCATGATTTAAGTCTCAGAATCCTTGAAGCAGGTAGAGGAGTCAGAGGAGTCAGAGGAGTCCAGAGGGAGAATAGGGGGTAATTTTGGTGTGATAGGTGCCTGTTAGCTCAAAGGCAACTTGGTATGTCTCAGAGTGAAGAAAATCACCCAATCACAGAGATGAGGATAGGCAATTGGATTCCAATAGGAAAGGCTTCTTCTCAAGGATGATTCTGTATCAATTAAAAATATTTCGAGAGACATGATTTCTGCTTAATTTAATAATTCTATTGATAATGGCCACATTTATATAAAAGGGTGGTCATTAGGCCTCTCTTTTAAACCAAGACAGTCATGGCTGCTGCTCACAGTTTATATGTCCATTGAATCTGATTGGTTAACAATTAATGAAAGAATGAATATTATAGTGAGAGACCGGACCTGAAATTGGTCCAAATACAATTATTTACTTCCTAAATTACCCTCCTCCCCTCCTTGGGCAGGCTATCCAAGAATTTATCCCCATCCAAACATAAGTAGAGCACAATGGTTTCCCCACTTGGGTGGGGTCTGAATAAGAAATTTAATCAAATCTTATTATCAGTAATGTCCTTCTAGAGACTGAACTTTTAAAGGCAGGACTTTAGAAAAAGGAGAGGAATTCTGGATCTCCCCAAATCATTGGTTATTAAGAATCATTCTCCCAATTCAATGTCTTTCCCATTCACCAGAGGTTCTTACCTTGGAATCTATAAGCATCTATTTTTTTGATTATTATTTTGACAACTGTATTTCAATATAATTGGTTTCTTTGTAATCTTAAGTATTTTAGATTATTCATTTAAAAACATTATTCTGAGAAGTAGTCAGTAGGTTTCAGCAAAATGCCAAAGGGCTCCTTGATGAAAAATAGGTTAAGAACCTCTGCATTAGCCAGATATCCCTTTGTGTTCCTGACAAGGATCTTCTCTGTCATTACTTCTCCATTATATTAGCCCTTTAAGGATAAAGAACACAGGTAGATGGAGAGGTTAACTTTTCATACTTAATGGAAACTTAGGGAATAAAACATAGAATAGAGAAAAAGTCTTCCAGAGTAAAAATAGAGGAGTGACTGTGTGCCATAAGCCCTTGATAGCAGGGCTCACTGTAAGAGTACAATACCAGACAAGGCAGATCTAGAGAAATAGATTTTCAAATATTCATCTTATCAATGCGTGAATCTCCTTCCATAATGCATATTATAACACATTTATGCCTGCCCATCCAATGAGACTCTTTCCTGTCTTCTCCTAAACCAATCAGACATGGGTTATTCAACATATTAGGAACCTTAATTTCATCTGACATTGCAAGAAGACCAATGGAAATCATAGGAAATGTCCATCAGTTACCATTGACCCTAGTTATCTGACCTGCCATCTTCTCTTTCAATAATATACTAATTTCATTTTATCTCAGAGACAGAACTTGAATTTACTGAAATTTGTATGATTTTGGAAGAGAGGATTGATATTTTTCAGGATCTAAGTATTAATTTAAGAATAGAAAATTAGAAAAAAATTTAGTCTCAATTAAAATATATCTACTGTGGGCAGCTAGGTGGTACAGCGCTTAGGGTGCCAGGCCTGGAGACAGGAAGATTCATCTTCCTGAGTTAAAATTTGGAATCAGATATTTACTAGCTGTGTGATCCTGGGCAAGTCCCTTTACTCTGTTTGCCTCAGTTCCCTCATCTGTAAAACAAGCTAGAGAAGGAATTGGCAAATTACTCCAGTATTTTTGCCAAAACACCCCCCCCCCCAACAAAAACCCCAAAACAAACCAACAGCAACAGTAACAAATATACTCTAAATGGAGTCACAAAGATTTGGGCTTGACTAAAAACAGCTGAGCAACAATAGCAAATTATTTTTCAATTCTCCCTCTAATAAACGTGATGGGAGTAGGATAAGGGATTTTTGTTTAACCTAATGCAAACTCCGTATTTAAGGATTAGAGCTAGATGAAGGGATTTGTCCTATTTTTTGAATCTGTCTTCTGTGTCAAAAAAAAAAAAAAAAAGAGGACTGAAAGCCAGGTGAATAGTGGCCGTAAATCTAAATAGCAACCACTCAACCTTGGCTTTCTGGTTAACTAAAACAGACTGAATATTTGAACTGTTTAGAAATACAGAAGTGTGGGGTCAGTACATCTTTATTTTTCATCTAGGCAGCTGGGCAGAAAATTAGCCAAGTGAACTCCATCTGTCTCTATCTTTCCTTATTAGGCTTTCAAGGAAACATAACTCTATTTTTTATAGAGTATGTGTATTTTCATTTCCTTTCTTTATTTAAGGAAATATTATGGTAAAAGGATAAGGTGGGGACATGGCTATTAGACCAAGGCCTGTATATTTTTCCCCTATGACATAGAAAATGTTTTGTTACAGTTTCTCTCTCATGAATTGATGAAAAGTATTGGAAATGCAGTTTTGAGCAAAAAAATCACTTTAAAAATCCATCTACTTTGAGATCTCAATTATTGTGAAAGGAACCTACTGAGATACTCTCATTATTTGAATTCACACTGCATTTTTCCAGTGGTTTAGAATCAAGTACCATATTGTATATAATTATAACTTTGAATGGGCAGCTAGGTGCCACAGTGGATGGAGTGCCAGTCCTGGAGTCAGGAAGATCTGAGTTCAAATCTAGCCTCAGACACTTTCTAGCTATGTGACCCTGGGTAAGTCACTTTACCCCATTTGCCTCAGTTTCCTCATCTGTAAAATGAGCTAGAGAAGAAAATGGCAAATCACTACATTATTTCTTCCAAGAAAACTCCAAATAGCATCACAAAGAGTTGGACACAACCAAAACAATTGAACAACAACATAACTTTGAATATTCAGTGCAAATTCAAATACAGAATACCATTTCATGGAATTTGTTACTCATAGGGATTTAGAGTTAGCTATATGATTAGGATATGGGATGGGAACATGACCTGTAATTTCATTGGTGTTGGGAACTTCCAGGTGTGGAAACACTCTCTACCAATGCAGGTAAGTACCTTCTCTGCAACCCAAGTCTTAAAGCAAGAGGTCTTAAACTTTTTTATGTGTGTGTTATGGACCCCTGCAGAAGTCTGGGAAAGTCTATGCACTTCTTAGCAGAGCAATATTTTTAAATCCATAAACTAAGATGCCCAGGATAAGAGTAGAAACCAATTATACCAAAAATAGTTATCAAAGTATTAAAAATAATTATAAAATCATGGGCCCCAGGTTAAGACTCCTTGTATTAAAGAATATCCCTAAACATTTACGGGGTCCCATAGTCAGTATTTGTCAGAGCTGGCACTTGAACCCAGGTTTTCCTAGCTTCAAGCACTACCCTCTCCCTACTATATGAAACTGCTTCTCATATAGACCATGCCAAACAATAATTTGCAGAACAGAAGATCATGCATTTGTAAGCTCTTCACTGACATTAATCCAATACACAAATTAATGAAGTAAATCCCTGAGACTTTAAAAGGAATCAGAGAACCACGGAAATACATCTCAAGAGACCTCCATACATACTGAGAAAAATCATAGAAAGGCTTAGAAATGAATTTCATAATATTGGCTATTATTATAATGCTAAATCCTAAATTGAAAGGCATAGGGGAAAGAAGACAGGCCTCAGAATCAGGGCCTAGGGTCAAATTCTGCCAGCTTTTTTATCGTGGGCAAGTCACTTAAATTTCCAGTGCCCCAAGTACCTTTCAAAGAATTTAAGGGCAGTCTCTGGGCACGTATCAGACAGTTAATAAATTCTTATCAATTGACTATTTGATGCTAAGAATCAGAAAAGTTGCTGATTGCATCAGTGAAGGAAATTTCTATACCTGGGAATCATCACACTAAGAATATAAAAGATCTAGATAGTATTTCGTACCCCTAAACATATTTTACAGACCACCCCCCAACAGCAAATCATTGGGAATTTCTTACTTAAATAAAGCCTAAATTTGCTTCTGAAACTTCCATGTATTTTTTCTGAGTTTGTCTTCTGGTGGCAAACAGAACAAATCTTAATCTTCTCTCGATTTGAGAGTGTTTCAAGTATTTGGATTCAGGTAGCAAGTCACAGTCAAGTCTTCTCTTGTGGTGGTGGTGGTGGTGGTGGTATGGCCTATACTTTAGCTTTTTTATTATCTTAAATAAGAAAATCCTTCCTACCCAGAAATTTCCTTTCCCCTGCTACTAATATGACACTTTCCTTCTGATGAGGAGATTGGGGCTGTTTGGTCTGGAGAAGAGAAGATTTGAGTGTGATTTGCTTCCTGACTCCAAATACTTGAAACACTCTCAAATTGGGAGAAGATTAAGATTTGTTCTGTTTACCACCAAAAGGCAAACTCAGAAAAAATATATGGGAGTTTCAGAAGCAAATTTAGGCTTTATTTATGTAAGAGATTCCCAATCATTTGTTGTTGTCGAATCATTTACCAGTTGTGCCTGACTCTTCATGATCCCATTTGGAGTTTTCTTAGAAAAGATACTAGAGTCGTTTGACATTGCCTTCTCTGACTTATTTTATGGATGAAAGATCTGAGGTGAACAGGGTTAAGTGACTTGCCCAAGGTCCCTAGTAAGTGTCTGAGGTTGGATTTGAACTAAGGAAGATGAGGCTTCTGACTCCGGGCCTGACACTATTCATGGCGTCTCCCAGTAATTATAGCTATCCCAAATAGAATGGACTGCTTCAGGAATTAATGAGATCCCACTCTTTGGAAAGTTTCAGGCAGAAGTTGGTTAACTGCTTTCAAGTCTGTTAGAGCAAATATTATTTTTCCCAAGTCTTGTTTAAACTAGATGTCCACTGAGGTCCTTCTCAACTCAGGTAGTCTGTGATTCCTTCCTACTACAAAATTTAAGTATTTTAATCCACTACTCCAGTCATTCTCATGGTTTGATCCTTTATACTTTAGCATGGCAGATTTGGAGTCTGAGGCCTTGGGTTTAAACGCAAGCTTTCCCACTGCCTACTTGAATGACTTTAGGAAGGTTACTTCCCTTGTCTGGGGCTGCCTTTCCTCATCTCTAAACTCTTCTCCTCCTTAACTTCACCCCAAATCTCAGGCCCGTTAAATGGATGTCCGCTTTTCTACCCCAATGTCTGCTTTCCTTCTCTCCAATAGAGCCTTTTCCCAGAGACCCTTATAAATTATACGTCTAATATGGCCAAAATCTTTTTTATTTTTAGCCTAAAAAACAAATATGAAAGGCAAAATTGCTCTCTGTTTTCTACCTTTAACAAAACCGTGACTCTTCTTAGATGACACTGCATTTCACACTGTTCCTGGCCCTGAAAGTCTGAGCTTCTCTCCTCTGTCTTCCTATAACAATAGGACAGGAAGAGAGACCCTTCTGTTTCCTTGTTGCACAATACCCGTTTTAAACATTTGATTAACTAGCTACCTTCCCTCTATTTCTCTTCATTGGAAGTCTATACCATTAAATGGATCAATAATACCAAATTCTGCAGAGGTGTCATTAGGTGAGTGCTGAGAAAAGGCTATTCGATTGATAAATTCCAAGATTATTGGTAACTTTGGAGAGAGTAGTTTCAGTTGAAAAATAGGGTTAGAAGCCAGCTTGCAAAGGCTTTAGAAGAGAGTGAGAAAAGAAGTTCCTTGTTATTCAGTTGTCTCCAACTTTTCATAATCCTCTTTCTTGGCAAAGATACTGGAATGGTTTGCCATTTGCTTCTCCAGCTAGGTGTAGAGATGAGGAAATTGAGGCAAAAGGGTTAAGAGACTTGTCCAGGGTCACACAGCTAGTAAGTGTCTGAGGTTGGCTTTGAACTCAGGACAGTTAGTCTTCCTGATTCCAGGCCTAGACCTCTATCCACAATGCCACCCAGCTGTTCTGAGAGAGGATGAAATACCTATTATAGGAGATTTTCTCAAGGAATTTGGCAACAAAGAGGAGGAGATAATCCATGTAGAAAGTGTGGGAATCATAAATCTTGCTTCTGAATACTTACTAGGGATGTGAACATGGGAAAGTCACTTAAAAGCTTTCTGAGCCTCAGGCTTCTAATCTCGTAAAATGGAGATCACTTCAGTACCTTTAGGACTTCACATAGTTGTTGTTATGAAGATCAAATGAGATGTCAAACCATTCTGTCAGTCAGTATTTATTAAGTGCCAACTATATACAGAACACCATGCTAAATGCTAATTTAAATTTTAAAAACGCAAGAGTCCTTTCAATGAACTTATAAAAAGAGTTTTTCCCCACCTTAAGGGCCTATACATATCTATTATTATTTATTATTATTATTCCTATTAAATTGAATTTTCCCATAAGTATATAGGTATATAATTAAAAATATATATATATATTAATTCTTGAGATGGAAACAAGTTAGAAGCTAGTTATAGGCCAATTTTATTCCCAAATCATTCACTTTTGAATTTCAAGTTCTATCAAATATCTTCAGTATTTAAACAGCATGGCATGGTGGATAGTGAAGTAGGCAGAAATAGGTTCTAGTCCCCACTCTGACTCAGATTGAATGTATGACCTTGTAAACTTAGGCAAGTTACTTAACCCCTTAGAATGCCATAGCTCTCTACAGCTATGTAGTGGGAATAAATTTTAGTACCTTAATAAAATGGTAGGAATAATTTTGTCACCTTAGCGTACCTAACACCATTTTGGTTTAAGCCTCCATTTTGTGATTGAGCTCTAGGTTTGTTTCTTTTTATAAGAAGTTGTTTTTCAATAATAAGATAAGCACTTGTATAGTGTGATGTAATAACAGAATGTGTGTGTTTTTCAACAACTGAAAAACATACGTAAACTTTGATGAAACAGACCACCAGTGGGAAAAAATATTATTATAAACTGCTTTGCCAGTAATTTATTAAATCAACTGCAATATCAAATTATGTGGTAAATAACTTAGAAATACCTATATGGTATTTCAGTCAACATGTTCCTAGGGAGAGCCTGGGACTGATTCTTGGGTTCCTCACACTTGAAACTCAATCAGCG
>CM053584.1:43129986-43153519 GCA_028627135.1 Pseudochirops cupreus | reverse complement strand
TCTATTTGCTCATTTGTTTGGATCTGTTTGATAGTATCTTGATTTCTCATAAAGTCATTTGCTTCCATTTGCTCCACTCTAATTTTGAAGGAATTATTCTCTTCAGAAAACTTTTGAGATTCTTTTTCCATCTGGCAAATTGGACTTTTGAAGGCATTCTTCTCCTCTTTGGCTTTTTGGGCCTCTTTTGACATTTGAGTTAATCTATTTTTAAGGTGCTATTTTCTTCAGTCAGGTTGTTGACTCTCTTCTCATGATTTTCTTGCATCATTCTCATTTGTCTTCCCAATTTTTCCTCCACTTCTCTTATTTGGTTTTCAAAATCCTTCTTAAGCTCTTCTATGGCTTGTAATGAGTTTACATTTTTCTTGGAAGACTTTGGTGTGGAAGTTCTGACTATGTTGTCCTCCTCTCATTCCATACTTTGATCCTTTTTGTCTCCAAAAAAGGAATCTAAAGTTGAATTGCTATTCTTACTTTGTTTCCTTTGACTGCTCATGTTGCCAGTTAATTACTTGACTTTTTAACTCTGTGGAACTCTGCTTTCAGAGGGGATAGCTCTATCCCTAATTGCTGGAGTTTTTGCAGCTGCAGGAGCTATTAGGAGGCCACTGCAGCTCCCACCAGCTTTGGCTCACTGAAAACGCACCCCAGGACCACCACCTAAGACCATGATCCAGATCCAGGCAGCTTAAGGCAAGTGCACTTAGCCTTGGAATGATTGCTTGGCCCCCCTGCAATCTGCACGCTGGGAGCTTCTGAAGCAGCCACGCTTCTGCTGCTTCCTTGCCCTGGAGGCAGTTTAGCTGAATCCTCTCCCCCAAATTTAGCCAAGTTCCTCTAACCTTTCACTTAGCCCTTATTTCTTATGGCTTGATAATTCTGGAAATCACCACAGCTGATGCTGATCCACTCTCCTGAAGGCTCCAGCCAAGGACTGTCTTGGCCACCCCAGGGCCAAGCCATTGTTTCAGGCTGGGCTGGGCTCGGCTCCAAGCAAGCTGCCATGAGCCCTTCCTGTCCTGCCTCCCGAGCTGCCTTCAGTAGGAGATGTGTTTTTCTGTAATTTTGTGAGTTCTGGAGCCCTAAAATTTGTTTAGAGTCAAATTTTATGGGTATTTGAGGTGGCTATGTTGGAGCTGCAGAGTTTTCCTGCTTCTATGCTGCCATCTTGGCTCCACCCCCTCACTTTATATTTTTTGATTGGTAAATTGTTTTAGTGATTTTTGGACAGAGAAGCTAGAATAACAATACCAATGAGTACAATATTAGGCATCCTAAAAGAGTTGCATTTTTTAAACCAAAATTCTGACTCAATTCTGAACCAAATCCAGGTTTCTAGTACTTCAAGCATGTTTATTCTTTGTTCAGTCATTTCAGTTCTGTCCAACTCTTCCTGAACCCATTTGGGTTTTTCTTGGCAGAAGTACTGAAGTGGCTTGCCATTTTCTTCTCCAGTTAATTTTTCAATGAGGAAACTGATGAAAATAGGTAAGTGACTTGCCCACAGGTGCATAGCTAGTAAATGTCTGAGGCCAGATTTGAACTCAGGAAGATTAGTCATTCTATTCACTACACCACCTAGCTGCCCTCTTCCAGCATGTACACATTTACATGTGGCCCACAAAAAAGCATTTGTGGGTGAATTAACAGTCTGCAAGCGCTCAGAAAGGACAATAAAACCAGTTAAGAAAATTTCAAGATCCCTATCTGATAGTAGGTGGTGCAATGGATAGACCATTGGGCTCAGAATCAGGAAAACCTGATTTCAATCCAGATATTTGTACTAGCTGGATGATTTTGGGCAAGTCTCTTGCCTTCCCTCAGCTTAAGTTTCCTTTTCCCTAAAACAGGGATAATAATAGTACCTACCTTACAGGATTGTTATCAGGATCAAATGAGATACACTAAGTGCAGTATTTTGCTATGTAAATGCTAGATATTATCACTTTTACACATAAGAAATCATAATTTACAAATTTTGCCATGATGAGGAAAATTTTATGGTTGGTTTGTGAATAAAGGAATCTCAGGCTCTATTTCAAGCAAGTTGAGCCTTATGGATAAGTCCCATATTCTAGCCACTGCCTTCCCTGGCTTCTTTGGTCCCAACTAAAATCCCATCTTTTACTGGAAATCTTCCCCAAACACCTCTAAATTCTAGAGCCTTCCCTCTGTTAATTATCTCCTCTTTATCCAGTACATTGCTTGCTTTGTATATATTTGTTTCCATGTTGTCTCACCCATTAGATTATAAGCTCTTTGAGGTCAGGCACTGTCTTTCATCTCTTCTGTGCACCCCAGTGCTTAGCACAGGGCCTGGCACCTATTAAGTACTTCATAAATGTTTATTGAGTGAGTGAGTGAGTGTTAATAGCAAGAAGGTAGCAGAAAAACACAGAAATGGACAAAAGTGGTAGAGATTGGAAACAGCAATGATAGTGATGATTGGTGACAAATTAGCAGCAATGTTTTGAATGGGAGCACCAAATGCTTTGAGAGAAGAAAAAAGGGGGAAGCAATGACTGGAGAGGGGATAAAACAGTTCTCTGGCATGGCAGAAGGGGGGTAGGTGAGCAGGATAGTTAACAGCCATTGGTTCTTTAGTAGTGGGCTTCTAGGAGTCACAGGTAGAGGGTATCTCTGGTGCAAATGTGTGTATATGTGTTGTGTGGTGTCTCATTACACTTTGAGGCCATCCTTGCACCATGGTTGATATCCTCCTCCTCATCATCATCAGTAAGCATTGTTTAAGTGTCTGCTATGTGCCAAGCATTGTGCTAAGCAGTAAAGATACAAAGAAAAGAGGAAAAAAGTCCCTGCTCTCAAAGATCTCATAGTTCAATGTGGAGGTGGCGTGAAAAAAGAATCGACGCACATACAAATGTGGAGGCTGCAGTTGGGGTGAGGTAGAAGAAAAGGTGGGATTTGAGTTGAGTTTTGGTTTTCATGTTGAAAGAAGAGCCTCCTGCAAAAGATGGGCTTTGAGTTGCCTCTTGTTTTTAATGTTTAAATGTGTTTTGTTTTTACCTAACAAACATTTACAGATTACTTTCACTCTCTGAGAGTTCTCATTAACAAGTAAAATGATTAAATAAAACTCATAATATAGGGAGCTCATTTGAAAATATATGTAACATTCCACAAATGTAGCGGCCCCGCCTCTCTTTAAAAAAAATTAACAGAAATGTATTTTCTCACCCTCTCACCCCCCTTCCATTGGGGAAAAAATCCTTATAACAAATACATATTGTTAATCAAAACAAATTTCCCTCAGTGGATGGATTCAGTCTTGACGGAAACCAGAAAGTGGAGGAGAGAAGGTACTCCAGGCACGCTAGATAGCCACTGGAAAGGCATGGAGTTGGGAAATATAATATCATGTAAGAGAAATAGCCAGAGGGCCAGTGACAAGTCCTGAAGGCGTGCAAAGTGACCCAGCCATCAGACCCATCTTATGTACGGTTACATCTGCATTTGCGTAATACAATCACTGCCACTTGTGAAGATGGTTTTGAGACATACATGAAAATTTAAATTATGCTCAACAACTAAGGAGGCAGGGAAATATATAACTCATTTTAGAAAGACCTTTTAATTTAAAAGTTTTAGCTTAGTTTCAATGAACACAGAGTGAAAAGATTAAAACCTCAAAGATTAGGGACACTCTTGGCCTACTGTGCAGTCATCTTGGATAATCAAAGTGTTTCCACATGTATTATGATCCTAGAGCCACCAATGCCTGAAAAGGTTCAATTCTACTAAATTGATATTTTCTTGACATTTCATTTCAGAGTAGCATTAAACCTAGGTCCTTAGCCAAATCCCATTAACACTTTATCTTGAGAATTTTAGCTAGATGTGTAATCTACTCCCATGAACTTAATTTAGAAAGATATCATGCATAACACTTCTTAGCTGAGTCAACAATGATAAAATGAAGTGTTTTGTCTTCATAATACATTAAAAACTTTTTTTTAACATAGTGGGGAACATAAGGAATGCTTTTTGGATGGAATTATCCCCTTTATACCTTCAGATTCCCCATCAGTCTCACTTGGTTTGGCAAGACCTCCACAATTGCATAAATGATGACAAGAACTTATGTCTTCATTGTGCTATCAAGTTTGTAAAGCATTTTCCTCTTACTGTTATGTTTCAAGTACAATTTAATTCACAACCATAGCCATCTCCCTGTCACCTTGTTTCTGTACCATCAGGACTGCAGAACCTGCTGAGATCTCAGTCTGGGGATTTTATAAATTCAGGTTAAAACTCCAGCCTTGGATTTTTACTTAAGTCTTCCTGACTCCAATCTCAGTGCCTGATACATAGGAGGTATTTAATAAATACTTGTTGACTCCCACCTCAGTTGACTGACTATCCACTATTCCACATTAGATACTCACTAGCTGGATTGCCTTGGGTAGGCATATCTCTCTGATCTTCAGTTTGGCCTTCATGTGGTCTTCTTCATCCATAAAATGGAGGCATCTTCACATAAATAGTCCTACTTCACAAGGCTATTATAAGCCTCACATGAGATAATGGATGTAATGCCTTTTTGCACATTTAAAGAGCTGTATAAGTCAGAGTTGTTATCTTCTCATATTTTTTTCAATAGAAAAAGATGGGATGTCGTTCTCCTGCATTTATTCTTTTATACTTAATCCTTTGAAGATCACTGCAGAGGTGAAACAAATGACTGCTTTTTAAATAATTGAATAAACATATTGGGATGTAAGCACATCTTCTGTAGTCTCACTGAAGGCATCTTTGCAACAGTTCAGTAGCAGACAGGACAACATAAGTTTTATTTCTTCTTTGCCAGAGGCAGACTGGTGATTCAGTGGATAGAATATTGGGCCTGGAGTCAGGATAGACCTTGGTTCAAATGCACATTCAGACACTTAAAGGCTGTTTGACGCTGGGCAGATCACTTAACCTCTATGTACCATTATTTCCTCATCTGTAAAATGATGATGATATTAATAGGTTCTATCTCCCAGGGTTATTATGAGGATCAGATGAGATTTTATTTCTTAGCACTTAGTTTAGTAGATACTTCCTACCACAAGGTCTTAGTATGTTGAAATGTTTCATTCAATGTGACTTGGAAGCTATCAATGATTGGTTTAGTGACATCAAATTAAAATCTGCTTAAGTATTTGGGGTTCAACATTATATCTGGGCAATTGTGAGCAGCAGGGCTGGCTATAAGAATGATTTAATTCTGGTTTGGTTATTTTTTGAACCATCAAAGAAATTTTACAAGTACATTTGTATAGATTTATGAGAGGTAGTGTCAAGGTATGTACAGAGTTCATCTTGAAGTTGGGAAGATATAGTCTAACATCCTTTCTCTGGTGCATACTAGCTGTGTGACCATAACAAATCACTTGATCTCTCAATGCTGTGGACAAGTCTCTAAAACTATAAATTACAGACTGCATACCAAATTACACTGATAAAGGAGACTTCCTCATATTCTAATGAAATCATGGATCCATTTCCTATCCAGACTTAATACAGGGTGACTTTATTGTCTGTTATAGTTTCTGAAAGAAAGGACCATAACATCACAGATTTAAAGCTAACCAAACTCCTTCATTCTAGAGATGAGGAAAATGAAGGGAGCTTGAGAGACTTGCCAACATTTCTCGGATAATAAATATCCGAAGGAGGTTTTCAGGTTAGATCTTTCGAATACAAGCACAATAATCTTTCCACTATATTCTGCTTCTGATTTAGAATTCTAGTGCCCAAGGCGTTTTTTGCTTGTTATATAGTAGGTGATAAATTTTCATAACCTGCAGTGATATTTCCCAAATTCTGTTATTTCCTCGAATCATCTATATTGACAATAAGTCTGAGTTCCTTAAAGATAGCCAATCTATATTTTCTCTTGAAGATAACCATACTCTGAACTGCCATCATAAACCCCTGCATTTCTATAAACAAATCAGCATGACTTATGTTTGTTTGATACTCCTTTATCAACATACTGCTGGTTAAATTCATTCAGATTTTGCCCATTGAGGGCTTTTTAATACTAGTTCTTGCATATTAGATATTTTATAGGCTCCATGCAAAGAGCAACATTTTTAGTTATAATCAGTGAAGACAAAGAAGTCTATCTACCTTTCAAACTTTTTATTTTATTTTTCAGTTAACAGGTATCTATTTTCTTTTTTACTTAAGCCTTCACTATTGCTCAGTGAAGGGATTTCTAATTATTTCAAAAGTATTTCCCTAATATTTAACATGTTTTTGATATGCTCTGAAGAATCTGTATTATGCCTTTCCTTACTTTTGGCTAAGAAGAGAAAGTTTTTCCATAGTTTTCTCAGGGTGATGGACTCCATGTTTCATTAATATTTATGAGTTTTTGTTAAGAGACTTCTCAAACCTGTTATGCTAAATTTTATGGTTCTGAATGTACGTATTAAAGCTGGTATTGCATAAGCGTTAATTGCTTTAAAAGTACTTTTCCCATTTAGATTTAATTTTAAGTTGCCAGTAAGTCTCAGTCACAACCTTTCGCTTGACAGTTTTATATTTGATGTGTCTTCTTGGAGAAGACCATATGATTTAGAAGTATTACAACTACTTATAAATACATATACTGCCTGCTGAGAGTTAATCCATAGGTTCAAATTCATAATCTCATTTTCTATATTTCCTGGATATATGTTAAATTTTACTAGTATGATGATGATGATGGTGATGAAGCAGAGGATGACAATATGATAATGATTTTAGAGGTGCTCGCTGAATACCTACCAACAACAATAAGATATTGTTGATATTCCTGAGACTTTTTGGCACATCCTTTTGACTCTTCAATTATATTCTTTTCTAGTTAAGTATTCTTTTTAAAGTATTAAAACCTGTGAGAGTTAAATACATAACACCTCTATTTGGGGAGACCACTGGTGTTTTTTTAATTTTTTTAGTTTGACATGGGTGATGCCGTCAGTTAAGAGTGGTAGGACTGGGCTGATATCTGAGACGAATCCAGCAAAGTGCTCATGTCACAGTGTAAAGCATTGGGACCATAATCACAGACCTTACTGGGCAAAGTCTTGTTCCAGTTTTACAAAGAAGTTAGTTTCAGTCATTTGCTTGTATCTGTTTCTTTCTGTTTCTTATTTACTAGTAAAAAAAAACCAAAACCTTTTTTTCTTTGTGTTGGACATCTTGAGATTATAGATGACCAGAAATATTCTGTATCTTCTTTTTCTGGAGGTTCTCTCTCACCTCTAATGACTTTTCTTCTCAAGCTTCTATCTGTAACAAAGTTTTTGACCGATAATCATTTGTGTTGTCTGTACTGCTTTGATTCCTTCTATTGCCTTATTTTTTGCTTCTATTGCTGATTTATGGGGTCTAGAACTTGTGACATGCCCTTCTTTCATAAACTCTTTTCTACATTTCTCTTTTTAGTTACTTACAACTTGGCAATATTGCATTCACATTTTCAACCACATACATAGGATAAGTATTGATGTAACAGTGCAATATTTTTCTGCAGATTTCTGATAACTCTCAAAATCACTATTTTAGCATTTGTTGCCTGTCTTTGGGAATTTTGATAGTGCCACCTATCCTTCTGTGATTCTTCTTGCAGTCACAAGTGATGCATATACCGCTGTCTATGGCTCCTGAAGTGTTTTACATTTTTCTGTCAAATCATGTGTGTTGGATTAGATGGTTGGTTCCATCCAGTTCTTAAAGTCTTTAATTATGTGATTCTGTATAGAAAAATATGTTCATTCATGATGGTTATACCAGATAGCCACTTTTTAAAATTATCATGTTTAGGTGTCATTATACATGATAAATATCATTAATTATAATAGCACTAATAAATTATTACAAAATTAATAAGGTAACTTTATAATTACTGTTGCCGTTGGGACGCTTCTTATTTTACCCTGGGTCAGTACTCTCCAATTAATCAATCATTCAATCAACAAGCATTTATTAAGTGACCCCCATGTTCTGGTCAGTATGCTCCACGCTTGGGATGTTAATATAAAGGGTAAAATAGTGCCTACTCTCAAAAGGCTTACAAGTTATTGTTTCAGGGCATGAGTAAATGTGATTGGGATGCCAAGAGTATATATCATAGCTCAATGTAAAAGACAAGAGATATTCTGATCATTTCATCTAACAAACTATTCCATACTCCAGAAGATGATTAAGAAATGTTTTTATAAAAACAATTTGGAATCCATAGACATGTGAAGCTGCATTAATCAAGGCAGTACTATATAACATCTCCTACGTTTCTTTCTTCTATGTGATTCAGTAATTCTCCATATCTTGCCCTCTTCTCTGTTGCTATATTATCCAATATCACTTGAGCATGAAAGGTTCTTGAATTATTTCTCAGTGTGACTATAGGGTGTATTACACATACCTACTGAGATAAGAAGTCTATATGCTTAACATATATACACACTCTCTTACAAGTGGTGGATTTTTTTTTAATGTTTAAATAGTAAAGGAAAGGAAAACAAGAATAGGAATTATAGAGTGAGGAATACTTTTCTCTGGAAATTCACAATACCTAGGCGGTATTGATAAGGTCTCTGAAAACTCACAGTATCTAGGCAATATTTGTAACTTCAAATTCTACAAGAATCTTAGACAAGGTTAGATCTTCAGAGAAAAAATGAAAGCATGAAATATTTTTTCCAATTAATGCGCAGTTAGGTACTGTAGCATCTGAATTGTCAAAGTTGGCTAGAGATTGATCACTGGTCTTGTTAAAAGGGAAATTTTCATATTTCTAGTTCAATTTGTGATTAGTTAGATAAAGAGATAGTTGATTCAAGGACACAATCAGGATCCATTGATGAACCTCTGAGTCATGCCTACCTTTGAAAATGAAATCTTAATTATTCTAAATGGAAAGACTGTAGAATGAATTTTCCTAGCTTATAAGTCTAATTTTAACACCATAGCTAATGGGGATAAATCAAAGTCCACAGAACTTTTCTCCACCTTGTTCTCTACTTAAATGGCTCTTGGTAGGGATCATGGCCCTCCTTCAAAGTCTGCAAATGTACATGGCAGAGGATTAGGAAAGCATCGAAAAGTCTTGTAGCCAGCTTCCTTTCTTTCTTCCTTCCTTCCTTTCTTCCTTCCTTCCTTCCATTTGCATCCAATGTTGTTCTATCATCTCAGTCATGGAATGCCACAGACTCCAAATAATCAAAATTAGTTATTCCCCCAATGAGCAATGTGAAGACACATGGGATTGTGAATAGATTGCAACATAGTAAAAAGTTTTAATTGTAAGGGACGTGTGGTATAAAAGGTGTCATCAAAGAAATATCTGAAAGCAAAAAATGGTGTATGGGGCGGGAAGGGAGGGAAGTCTTATGGCAAGAGTGAGAGATCACCCAGAGACAATTCATATATTCCAAAACGTGAGGGAGTCCTCAGCCTTTTGGGTAGGCTCCTTATGGCAAAGTTATAACATAACACGGACCAGCAGAACACATAATGACCAGGCTGATATGAGTAGCAACTTAACTTAATATAGGGAATGCCCATACTGGTGAGATTGCAGCACCATTTGAGTGATGATGATGATGATGATGATGATGATAGACATTTATGTAAGGATTAAAACACTTTGCCAAATGCTTTTCCTGTGTTATCTCATTGGAGTTTGCCAATGATTTAGTAAAATATGTATTATTGTATTATTTTCCTCATTCTACAGATGAGAAAACTGAAGCTTGGAGAGGTTTAGTGAAATTCCAATATAAGTGTGAAATCAAGTCTTCCTGATTCTGAAGCCCACAATCTATCACTATTAATTGTTTTTGTTCTATAAAGAAAGGAGCATTGAGTATCCCAAGCAATGATCAGTGTCCACATGTAAGAATCACACAATTATGTTTCAATTATTAATCAGCCTGAATTGAATTGCACATTCCTATGTTCCATTTGTCAACAAGGGCCCCTCTCTTGACCCTCAGTTATGTTTTCTCCTTCATCAGCCCTTCTACAGTATCCTTCAGTAAAGAAACTTCCTAGTCCGCAACTTAGGAAATACACTAATACATTATTTTTTCTATCATTGATCCAGATCCCTGTCCCATAGAAAACATTGGGATGAAACTTGAACCCATAACGAATGGTTTCCAGGCAATAAAGCTCTTCGGAAAGGGAATACTATAAGGATATGTGCTCTTATGTTACATTTTCTCATTTTACTGTTGTCCAAGGAATTATCCAAGCACCGGTATCCTTATTCATAATCAAAAGTAGTAATTGCACTACAATAGGAAGTAAATTGTGTGGAGAGTTATTTTTTTTTCATTCTCTATGATAGGAAATATTTCTGTAATGCATTTGGTATATGACAGTTCTTAAATGCATGAAATTAACCCTTTTCAATAGATATTTTGCATAATATTGAGACTCTTACAGAGAAAATTCCCTTCCCCAGCAAGAGGCTCTGCTTAATAAGCATTTTAGTCCTCAGTTTTCAAACCTTTGTTCGCTTCATTACTGGACCATGATGGAATACACAGAAAGGACTCGCATTGTACTGAGTCTTGCAAAAAATGATCCCATCTTAAGGATTACAACATGGAAATGAGCTATCCATAAATATTAAAAATTATCTACTTCTCACAGATGTTCACTCTGCTTATTATCTGCAAAATTTCTGGATCAAATGTTCAATATGAATTTGTTAGTATCCACCAAAGATTGCTTTTGGCAGGGTCTATGTTGATATCAGCAGGAAATAAATAGGAGAACATTAAAAGGTATGGAACTTTAAAACAATAGCTTAAAGGTGTTTTATAAACTACAGATGGCTTACCCCATTTAAGTGCATGTTTGCTGTGGGATGAGGAATAGTCAGGACTGGGGGAAAGACGGAGGGGGGATGATGTGAAAATAATGTCTCCCATGCAATATGTTGTATTTAAAGCAGAGATAAGCAATATGGAAATTACCTCTTATTCCCTGTATTAGCAGATAGTCCAAATGTCCTAGTCCAAATATTCTAGGACATATAAGCAGAGCAGGGGGAATTTTTTCAAATATGATTAGGGGTCAAAATCATAAATTTTGGCATTCTGCAAAATGGGATCTCTTCTGTTATCAAACACTGAGCTTTCTTTCTGTCTCTCTCTCTCTATCTCACGTACACACACACAGACACAGACACACACACACACATTCCATCTTTAATTAGTCTCCTTCCAAGAGTTTTCACCACTGTTATATTTTTTAAAAAAAGCTTTGTTTCAGGGACCAGGAAAGGTGAAGGTCAAAGAAGTCGATTTCCACTGGCTGCAACAAATTTTCTCTTACTGAAATGCGTCTGGAGTTGAGTAAATCATTCCACGCCTTTCCTTTCTCTCTAGCTAACAACTGGATCAAACTAAAATGCTGCTTTACCACCTTAGGCTGTGATCTCATTAGAGCTCAAAAGCAGAAGAGCGCAGAGCACAGTGAGTGTACAGATGGGAGATTGCTGAAGAAAGGCAATGCAGGATGTGCTACTGGCGATTCATTTGTGCTCTCCTGTCTCATTCATAATTGAACCAGCGCACCAGCACAGTGCTAGAAGGCACCCTTGCTTGGGGAGGAGGGGCAGGCTGTCTTTGGAAAGATGACATAAAGGGATCTTCCTTAAAGCTTCCAGTCTTGGAAAGAATTAAAGGAGCCTGGGGTCTCAGTGACCAAATTCCAAGTAGTTCTATGCTGGCGTCAGCTAAGGGTATTCTTAAGTTCTACATTCTTCTGTTTTCAACTCTGAAAATGCTGTTGTACTATTCCTGGAACTATTGCTACAATCTTGTATGACTTGCTTATAATAATGTAAAGGGAGCGTGTACAGTAATGCATTCAAATGACGGCATCCTTGGAAGGAGAGTAATATGAGAGAGAATGAAATGCCTTCTTCTACTCTGGAGTTCATTTTGCCACGTGTGTTGTTCTATGACCCTGAACAATGCTTATACAGACATAGGAACAATAATATGCCAATCCAAAGCTACTTGTCCATTCTTCTGCTGTAACCACACCAATGAGAAAATCCTATTGTTCTGCTCGCACCAGAGCAAACTGGGGCCCTCATGGAAACAGTCCAAGAAAATCCACATTTTAAGGGCTGCCTCATATTCTCATAGACCTTTCTCCTCCTAGTAGTTTTTATTCTGAAGAGGAGACATATTTCTCCTTTTTTTTTTATAATTGCAATCCCTCCAGATTGCTAATTACCCCTCTCCCCCTGTTTCTGTTTACTTGGCAAGAATCAAGCTTACGTAGATGCCAGCCATGATTCAATCATTTTCAGATACTACAAAACACTTGATAGTATACTTTCAACACACTATTAGTGAACCAACAATACTTAAAAGCTCTTAGCAACCCTAACAATAATATTGTGACTGTTTAAAAATAGATTTTGCTTTTTGACCAATTATATATACTTTAAAAGCTTAAGAAATCATAAATATGGTTCAAAGAGTTCAGATATTCTTTATGACCCATAAAGGAGACATAATCAAAGTCCCAATTATAATGTCCCAAATATTCCCAATTCGTAACCAAAGATAACTTCAAAACTCAAATAAAGACCTCCTTCTTAAACTTCATGACATTGACTAGGCTTCCCTTGTTCACACCATTTACATGCTCACCTTCGGTCATATAAATGCTCCATAATAGGAGCATCCTTAGGCTTTCCAAACTAATGTGTAAAAATGAAATCACTTCCAGCTCTAACATACCATCAGTCTTCATGTACAAAGAAGAGTCAATTGCTAAGGTAAGAGTTAATGTTTCATAGATATTACTTACCTATAATGTCCACAATAATACATCCCTATCACAGATATGTGATATCTATAGTTCTCAAATATAAAGTTAGCAACTGAAAAGTAAACCTCTAGTTGAGGATCTAGGGCTCAAAAAAGGCAAGAATTGTATAGGTAAAGAAGGCACAGATGAGTTGGCAGCCTGGCACTGCATTTTGTAGTTCCAGGACCTACCCTAAAGTGGTGCTCTGCCATTTGTTGAAATTGAAAGATAATTGGCTCTGGAGACAGAAAACCTGAATTCAAATAGCACCTCTGACAATGATTACTTGTTTAACCTTGGACAAGCCATCTGACCTCCTTGGGTCTAAGTTCCCTCATCTGTAGAATAAGGGGCTAGACTACTTCCAGCTTCCAACTTCTTGATCCTAGATTTGGTCTTGGTAAATGTATAATATAGCCTCATGGATGGTGTCACACATCTATTGAAATATTATCTTAGGGCAATGGAAAGAGCACTTAAATTGGAATTGGAGGACCTAGGTATATATCCTCACTCTGCCACTTGTGTTATTACTTGCATGACTGGGAGTCAATGTCTTTACCTATAAAATGAGAGGTGGGGTTACACTAAATGAACTCCAGGATTCTTTCCATTACTAAACCAGGGTCCTATGATCTATACTTATCATCATTATCATTGTAGCCATTGCAGATGAAATTTGTATAGCCCTTTGGAAATTGAAAAATTCTTTACCTACTTTATCTCATTAGAACCTCCCAACCACCACAAGGGTAGATATTTGTGATGTAGGTGGAATTTAAGATCTTCCCCACCCATTAATTGGCCTCACGTGGAGCCCATAAAGGGAAGCTTGCTTAGGGGAAGGCTTGCTTGTAGGAAGACTTTCACACCTTTTGCTAATTTCAATTGGGCACTGAGTCACAAGGGTTGTGATGCTTTCTGGCTCTGAGAACTGTATATATACTCTGAGTTGGTATTTTGCTTTGGTGAGCTCACTTATGAGAAAGATCTTGTGATTCCATGGTCAACATTCTGAGTGGCTCCATGTTCAGAGCTCCCAGCCTGCTCAGATATAAAGGTTCTCTTGATTCAGGGGTATATGTGAAGTGTACAGTTGATTCAGGCGGTCAGAGCCCTGTCTGTTGGTCTTTATTTCTCTGTTTGAATTTTCTCTGAAGTTCAGGGTGCTGAGCTTTTCCCTGGACTAGTGAATGTGATTTAAAAAGATTGCTAACCCCTTAAGCAGCTATCTTTCCTAGTAAAGCAGATCTAAGAACCTGTGCTAGCAGCCATCCTGGATACATACTTTATAGAGTTCACACTATAGGTATTGCTGCTGTTGTTGCTGTTGTTGCTGTTGTTGAGTTGTCTCTGTCATGTCTGACTCTTTGTAATTCCATTTGGGACTTTCTTGGCAAAGATACTGGAATGGTTTGTCAATTCCTTTTCTAGCTCATTTTGCAAATGAGAAACTGAAGCATATAGGGTTAAGTGACTTTCCCAGGGTCACACAGCTAGTAAGTATCTGAGGCAGGATTTTAACTCAGGCCCTCCTGACTCCATGGTCTGTGGTCTATACACTGTGCCTTCTAGAGACCACTATAGGTATTACCCCCATGACATATTTGAGAAAAACAGCTTCAGAGAGTAGAAGATGCTATGCTAAGTGATTCATACCCAAGTAACAATCTTTTTGTTCTACTTTGATCAATGGTGTTTTCTCCACAAAATCTTGATAAAATGCTAGAACTATTTTTTCCCCTAAATTAGGTTGATGAAACCCTCCTCTTATTTCTCATTAAACCTCAAGGTACAAAGAAAAAGTCATGGCATCCAGGACGAAGAAACCATGACAAGTAAAAACCTCATGGTGAAGGTGAGGGAACAGGTAAAGGCCAGCACCCACAGCCACAGAGAAGACTGGCCCTTCCCATGCAGAGTAGAAAAGAAAGAAATATAGGCAGACGAGTAGATGATGCTTCTAGAGAGACGATCTGCTCATTTTATTGCTGGGGATCAAATGGGATACTTGAAATCAAATCAAATGGTGGACTCGATGGGGTTTTTCAATTTTCACAGGTTGATTAGTTTCTATTTTCACCGAATGCTGTGGACTTTTAGAGAGGGCTAGAAAATCCTTTCACTGCTCTGCAAAATTTCCCTACATGAAAACTTTTTTCTGTCAGGAATTTCACTATGTATCAGTTACTAAGCAATTGGAAAAGGGGGCAGCTGCCACTGTGGTAGTAGAGCCTAGGGTGGGATAATGGAATTTTTGATTCTCCTGCTTCCAGACACTGAAGGGAAAGGAAAAGCTGCCATCAAAGAGGACATATTCCTCCCAGTTTTTGTCACTCTTTTGTTGTGTTGCTATTTCATCCCTCAACACTGCTCACAGAGATACAAATAGCAAGCTGTTCTGCCCCAGTGAGTAGCTGGAACAGCTGAAGTCAGGGATTGGGTGGGAAGAAAGACCAGCAACACAAAGAGAAATCCATACCTATGGCAGGTGTGAGTTACAAAGTACACTGATCAAAAGGACTGGGAAGCAGAGCCATCAGAGGGCTCCTGCTTTCCCCAGTTGGATGGAGGATAGTCAAAGCTCTGTTGTTTTAATTAAAATCTCTATATTACTTAGTACTTAGCATAGCCACATAACTAGAGAGATGAATGAGAATATGACAACAGAGTAAAATCAACTTCTTCTGGGTCCTACTCTACTAACACCACAAGAATCAGAGAAAGGCAAATCTGGCAACTGACAACCTTAAGATTCCGATGCTTAGTCAATGAAGGGAGCAAAATTTTTTGTTTCTCTTGTTGTAAAGTATTACAGGGAGACTTGGGTAAAGCAGAGGAAGGAGAACAGTCTTTAGGGTTTTTCATTTCTTAAATGTCTCCCATCTGTATTTTTTTAAAATTAATTTTAGAGTTAAAAAAAATAACTGCTGAGTATGGGTAGTATCTTAAAGGGAGAAGAAGAAGGAAGCTACATTGGGGTATCTCTGAGGAGAACTTTGTCCTGAAAATCTTTTGGGCTTTGAAGATGAGGGAAACAGGTTTAATGAGATTTTTAATTGTCATAGGAGTCAGAAGAGGTGCGGGGTGATGTGTTGGCAAGGAATGCTCTGCTCAAATAGCAGGCTGCTGTCTCACAAAAACCAGCCTCTGCTCAATTCGGCTGCATTTATCGTGATTGTTCACCGGAGGAATGAGAGAGCCCCAACTTGCTAAGCAAAGGAAAATGGAATGAAATACTAGAGATGGACTTCCTAATTGCATCAAGTCCTAAATGAAAGGTCATGCAGCAGACAATACAAAATGAGAGAGGCAGGGAGGGCAGGCTGAATGCATGGCTTCAGAGCAACTGCAAAGGAAACATTAGAAGAGAAACTGAATAGTGGATAGGAGAGAAAAATCAGATGATAAAGCCCAAGTTGGAGGGACCTGAACTAGGTGACAAGCAAGGCCTAATTATTCTGTGAAATTCAGAGCAAAGCTCTTACAATCATCTATTACATTTCCTGTACCTCCTGCCCCACTACCCTCCAGAGAATATCTCATCAAGTCACTTTACAGAACTGGAAAACTTCAACACATTCCCAAGACTTGGCTTCAAGGTTAAGAAGGAAATGCTACACTGTGCTTTCTATATAATAAAGTTCAGCTGTATCTCCAACTCTATTTCCTTTTTAATTACAATTTTCTTACCTGAGCCTCAAGTGATTCTAATGTTACCATTAACCCTGGAGGCCCAAGTTATTTTATGTTCAACGACATGTACAGAAACAGCAGCTTCTCTATGGGCAATTTCTTCCCTCCATGAACTTTAACCAAGTGGATAACATTGAGAACAAAGTTCCACGCTACCTGTGCCCTGTGGAGTCTGGTGCCCCAGGGATGGTAAATGAATTTGAAAGAAATGGAAGATTATATTGCTTCTGAACTATTGGGGCACCAGGGAACTACAGAAGAAAGAGTAGAATTTGAAAGGAAGAGATAGTCTAAAACTGAGCTATTTGTGAGAGATGTTACAGTCTCCTTAAAAAAATTAAATTGGGGAATTGGTGCCAACTCTAAGTTGTACTTTTGGTGTTTAGGAAGTATTACTTGGGCTCACTCTACCCAATGACCCTTCCTAATGATCCTATTCATAGCTTCAACCAGCAGCTCTGGAACCCAGCTCACAGGTATCCCCAAATCAACCACACTCTTCTAGGATTCTGACTGCAGTACACTTTCAGTTGACTATATGATGTTCGATCCCCTGGAAATTCCATTACCTATCACTACCTCCTTGGATTTTCATACTGACAAAATTCCATAGCTGGAAGGAAATTCAAAGACCATCCAGTTCAATAGGTACCTGATGGAGACTCCACCTACACAACATTCCCATTCTCTCAATTTGTGTTCATGAACTTTTGACTGGAAGGGGATTTGGAGGCCATCTAGTCTAATCCCTTTATTACATACATGAGGGCACTAAGACACCATGAGGAAAATTCCCCCCTGAATGTGTTAGCATGGCCCTCATTTTGGAAGAATTGCACTATTCTGGGACTAGATTAAAGAGATAAGTAGATTATGCCCCAAAAGAAGTATCTGTAGGACTTATCATTTCTAGGCAATTCTTTTTTTCTATTTAGGTCCTATACTGCTACTATTATTATTATTACCCATATTTTTCAAATGAGGAAATGGAAGATTAGAGAGGTTATGACTTCTCCATGGTCACACAGCTAGTAAATTTCAGATGCCAGATTTGGCCCAAGGTCTTCCTGAATTCAGATTCTCATTGGATCCATGCTATACCACACTATAACAGAAAAAACAGAATATTTGTCCACACAAATATAAAAAACAGGGTAGTTTCTAGGACAGACAGCAAGATGGCATAATGGATAGAGTGCTAGGCCTGGAGTCAGGAAGACTTACTTTCTGAGTTCAAATCTAGCCTCAGACATTAACACAGTAGCAGCATGACCCTGGGCAAGTTACTTAACCCTGTTTGCCTAAGTTTCCTCATCTGTAAAATGAGCTGGAGAAGGAAATGGTAAATCACTCCAATATCTCTGCCAAGAAAACCCCAAGTAGATTCATAAAGAGTAGTACAGGACTGAAAATAATTCAACAGGTTCTAGGAAACAGCTGGAGATCTATGCCATACATACATATATACATGCATATATGTATGTATATATATATATATATATACATATACATATACACACATATATATATATATACACATATATATATATATATATATACATATATTAAGGGTTCAAAGTCTTTCACATCTGGTCTGCTGGAAAGGTGTGTTGTCAATGTATTGAGCCACATTATATGCAGAGAAACTGGGTGGAGGGAAAGAGACAGAGACAGGAGAATGAAGGGAAGAATGAAGGGAAGTAGAATAGAAGGAAAGGGGAGGAAAGTCGAGGTAAGAATAAATCAATGCCCTCAATGTCTGCTTCATTAGAAAATGAAAAAAAATAACCTTGCTAATTATAATGCTTTAAATATTTAAATAATTCAATAGAAGTTTTTCTAACTAGTTACAGAATTAAAATTTCTTACAAAATAAATCTGACGAAATTTTAGAATTACAGATGAAGAGTTCTGAGACCACCTAAATGAACAACAAACAATAGCAGAGTTGAATTAGACTTCAGAGTTCATATAGAAAGACCTGGCAGTAAGCAGAGATCTAATTTAGAAGATTGTTAACAAGGGCAAAAGCTCCAGGGATATGGAACTCTACCATCTCGAGTCACACAGAATAATTTTAAACTCTTCCATGTGATTCCAAAGATCATAAAAAGATTTAATCATGATGCTTCTAAGCTTTTATTAAGTACCTACTAAGTGCCACGTACTGTGCTAAGTGAAAGGAATACAAGGAAATGCAAGACAATGTCTGCAAACAAATCACCTAGATACAGGATGAATTGTTGTTTGCTGTTTGTCCTTTGAGAGGACCATGAGATCAGGAAGGTGATGCTGTGACTAGCAAGTCAATTGGATTTAAGTGAGGCAGGACTGTGCAAAGTCACTGGCCTCACTTTCTCCTCCAAAGCCATCTGGGTCCAGTGGCAAGATATGGATCAGGACAACAAGCTGAATAGGAAATAATTAACAGGAGGAAGGCATTAAATTAAGAGGCACCAGGAAAGGCTTCCTATGAAAAGGTGGGATTTTAGTTAGGATGTGGAGGATCAATGAAGCCCCAGATGGTGAGGTCTTGAGAGCATTACAGACATGGAAGACAGTAAGAGAAAATGTCCAGAGAGGAGAGAGAACAGTAAGGAATACAGTCTCATTAGGTCAGGGCATACAGGTAGGTGTAGTATAAGGAGACTGGAAAGGTGAAGGAGGTCTAGTTTATTAAGGGCTTTGAATGCCAGAGGATTTTGTATTTGATCCTAGACATCATGGAGAGCCATTGGACGTAGGAGTATGGGGGTCACATGATTGGATTTTTAATTTAGGAAAATCCCTTTGGCAGCTTAAGGGAGAACAAGCTTGAGTGCAGTGAACTTGTAGAAGGCAGAGTAACCAAATAAGCAATAGAAATAGTTCAGATGTGAAGCCATGAGGGGCTTTACCAGAGGGCTAGCTACATCAGAGGAAAGAAGGGGGCATCATTGAGAGTCTTCTCCAGGCTAAAAAGTGGCAAGTTCCCTCTATACCTATCTTCACAGGACATAGTTTTAAGTAATTTATCAATGCCCCGCTTAAAATATGATGCTTTAGGCGGTAAAATGGATAGAGTCCTTCACTTGGTGTCAGAAAGATTAAAGTTCTGACTCTGATATCTATTATCTGTTTAACTATGAAAAAATTATTTGACCTATCTGAGTCTCAGTTTTGTTGACTGTAAAATGGGGATAATGATACCCTTAGTACCTATCTCACATGGTTGTCATAAGGTTCAAACAGGATAAAACAGCAGAACATGTTTGCCTTTGTGTTTATTTTAGTCTAAGCCCTATTTCTTTTGTCAAAATTTTCTCTTTCATTATTAAATAATGAAAAAAGAAACTATTTTACCATATAAAGATGAACCAAAAGAAAAAGAACTGTATTATGGTACCACTAACTTCTCTTATGGACAGTTTGTTTTTAATATGCATATTAATTTTTACAAGGTTGTAATAGTAGGGCCATATTTGTTTCTGTCCCCTTCTGACCCTTTGATTTTATTTTGTGTGCTTTTTTAATATTTTAGGGATGTTTCTTTCTCTCTAGTAAACCATTGTGCAAACTTAAAACTTCTATAGAAATGTCATTTTTTATTATTATTAACTGAATGTAATATTCCAGGCCTATCCCAACTAACACAGAGCACAACGGCTATAACAGTTGCCTATGAAATGATAATTCTGCTAAAACAAATAATGACACAGTGCTACCTCTACAGGATAATTGTGATTTTCACAACATTCCTAACTCCTGTTCTACCTACCTTACATGGCCAGGACGAAGAATTAAGGGGAATACACACAAAGAAACATTTGCAAGTATATGTAAATATATAAGAATGTATGCAGTGGGTGGCTAGGTGGTGCAGTGAATAGAGCACCGGCCCTAGAGTCAGGAGGACCTGAATTCAAATCCAGCCTCAGACTCATAACACTAGCCATGTGACCTAGGGCAAGTCACCTAACTCCAATTGCCAGGCCTTCCCCCCTGCAAAAAAAAAAAAAAAAAAGAATGTATACGTGTGTGTGTGTATTTAAATATACAACCCACTATTAGAAATTGGTTATAATAACTTAACTATCTGTATATTACATGTTATATACATGTATGTAGTATATATAATACAACAGTTAGCAATTGGTTGTGATGGCTCACATATATGAGTGAGTATGTATATATATGTGTATATACTTATACATAACACACATATCACTGTTATTAGCAGTTGGCAACAATAGCCCATATGTATGTGCATGCACATATACACAAAATCTTTATTATATATACATGTGTGTATATTTCATAATACACATATATACAAAGCCATATAATGTGTATTAGCTTTCTCCTACAATAGTTCAAAGATCTGCAACTTCACGAGTGTGCCTCGTCACTTTGCTAGTGCAGTCCACATTCCCTCCACAATTTAATTCATGCTTTTCAGTATTTCAACCAAAAAAAAAAATCTGTCATCCTTTTCCCAACCTAGTGACAAACTTCTCTCCCTTTCTCAGGGGACGAACATACAATCCATCGCCAGATAAAGTTCTAAAACTTTCCAGAATGGTAGGACCTTTTAAGGTCTGAGCACTGTTGCTTCAGGGGCCCAAGGTCTCTCATCTCTATATCACAAGGAAGAATGAGAGGAGCCAGTCTTCCCTGGGAAGGCTACGGAGAGCCCTTGAAAGCTGGAGTGATAACCAAGTGAAAGACTGGGATTTTATCATTAGTTTCATCCTCATTACCTCCTTTGATTTGGAATTCCAATTGGAAAATAATAAGCTGAATTGATGAAGAAATCTATAAAGTTTGTTACTGAATGCTCAATTGAGGCTTTTAAAAATGGAATACCTTTATGAGACATAGCTTAAATATCATTCTCTTTTTTATTTGTTTGAAAATATGTTTTTATTTATTTTGTAGAAGATTTCTCAGTTACATTAAAAAAAATAACTCTATATTCTTTCCCTCCTACTTGTCCCCATACCTTGAGAAGTCAAGCAATGTAGTACCAATTTATACATGTGAAGTTATATAAAACATGTTTCCATATTAGCCATATTATGCAAGAAAATACACATACAAAACAAGAAAAATAAAGTGGAAAAACTATGTTTCAATCTCCACTCAGAGTTCATCAATTCTCTTTCTGAAGGTAGATAGCATTTTTCATCGTGGGTCCTTTGCAGTTGTCTTGGATCACTGTATTTAGCAGAGCAGCCAAGTCTTTCAGGGTTGGTTATCATCACCATAATGTTGTTGCTATTGTGCTCACTTCACTGTGCATCAATTCATATAAATCTTGCAAGATTTGAAATGATCCTGTTTGTCATTTCTTATAGCACGTTAGTATTCCATCATACTCATACACCACAACTTGTTCAGCCATTCCCCCACTGATGACTTCTCTTCAATTCCCAATTCTTCACTACCACAAAAAGAGTTGCTATAAATATTTGTGTAAAAATAGATTCTTTCCCCTTTCTTTGACCTAGCAATAGACCTAGTGGTGGTATTGCTGGATTAAAGGGTATGCACAGTTTTATAGCCTGTTGGGTATAGTTCCAAATTATTCTCCAAAATGTTTAGACGAATTCCAACTCCACTATCAGCAAATTAGTGTCCCAGCTTTTGTACATCCCTTCCAGCATTTATCATTATCCTTTTCTGTCATGTTAGTCAATGTGATGGGTACCTGAGACTTGTTTTAACATGTATTTCTCTAATCAGTAGTGCTTTAGATCATGTTTTCTTCATGTAACTACTAATAGCTTTGATTTCTTCTTCTGAAAACTGCTTGTTCATATTCTTTAATAATTTGTCTATTGAGGATTGGCTTTTATTTCTGTAAATTTGGCTCAGTTCCTTATATAGAGAGAAATGAGGCCTTTATTAGAGAAACTTGCTGTAAATTTTCCCCTATTTTCTTGCTTTTCTTCTGATTTTGGTTGCATTTGCTTTGTTAAATATCACTTTCTATATTAAGTATATCCTTATCCCTGACTGCTAGTGCCCTCTACTCTTCAAACTATTTTATGTTTAACTACCTAGTATTGATTTTATTTAGTCTTTTTTTATTGTTATGAATATGTGTGAATATATGTATATTAATATATTCTGATATGTATACATGTCTCCTCAACAGAATGTAAAGTCTTTGAAAATAGGGGTTTTTTCACTCTTTACATTGGTATACCCAGTGCCTAGCATGTAGCAAGAATGATTAAATGCTGGTTGATTGACTGCATGAACTGATATAACCTTCATTCCTCTATCCGTTTCCAGTCATCTATTCAGCAAGCCAAACCTCAGAGTATAAGAAAAAGGAGAATTTTGTTTTGTTTTGTTTTTGTTTTTATTTTAGTTTTAAATTAACTTTTGTTTATTTTTAGTTTGCATCATTCATTTCCACAAGATTTTGAATTACAAATTTTCTCCTCATCTATCCCCTACCCGCCACCCCAAAACAGTGATTCCACTGTATAACCCCTCCCCCAATCTGCTCTCTCTTATATCCTCCCCCATCAGCCCATTGACTTTCCAGTAGGACAGGATGGATCTCCTTTCCCTAGTGCCTGTACATCTTAATTCCCAGTTGCATGTAAATAATAATGATAATAATTTTATATATATATATATATATGTGTATGTGTGTGCATATATATATGTATATATATATATGTATATATATATATATTTAACATTTGATTATAGAACTTTAAATTCTAGATTCTTTCCCTTCCTCTCTCATCACCCTCCTCCACTGGAAAGACAAGCAATTCAATACAGGCTGTACATGTGTAGTTACGCAGAACATCAAGGAGAATTTTTTTAAAGCAACTCAATAAAACTAACCAATGTATCAACTGAGTTTGACAGTATATGCAGTATTTAACAGGGCTCCTCACCTCCATACTCAGTACTCAGGAGGAAGATTCATTTTCTCATCTCTTCTTTGGGTCAGGTTTGACCTTTAATTACATGGATTCAATTTTTAAAA
>CM053584.1:43109356-43129486 GCA_028627135.1 Pseudochirops cupreus | reverse complement strand
TGTTCCAAGTTTTCCACATTACCTCCAGAATTTGTCATTTTGCTTTTCTGACATGTTAGCCAATCTGATAAGTGTGAGACGGGTACCTCCGAGATGTTTTAATTTACATTTCTCTAACCAATTGTGATTAGGGCATTACAGATAATTTTTATTTCTACTTCTGAAAACAGCCTTTGACTATTTATACTTTGGGCACTGGGTCTTATTTTTTTATAAATTTGACTCAATTCCTTATATAGTTGAGAAATGAGGCCTTTATCAGAGAAACTTTCTGTAAAATTATTTTTCTACAGTTGCTTTTGTTTGTGTAAAATGTTTTAATTTCATGTAATCAAAATTATCCATGTTACTCCCCATGATTCCTCTCTATGCCTTGTTTGGTCATAAACTCTTTTCTTATCTATAGATCTGTCAGGTAAAGTTTTCTATGTTCTGCAAACTGCTTATTATATCACCCTTTACGTCTAAATCATATGCCCATTTTGACCTTATCTTGGTATACAAGAGATGTTGGTCTCTGCCTACTTTCTGCCACACTTCTTTCCCATTTTCCAAACACATTTGTCAAATGATGATTTCTTGTCCCCAAAGCTTAGGTTTTTGGATTTATCAAACACAAGAAGACTATGCTCATTTAATACTGTGTATGGTGTAACTAATCTATTCCACTAATCTACCACTCTAGTTCTTTTCTAGTACCAGATTGTTTTGTTGATTACTCATTTGAAATAGAGTTTGACATCTGCTATTATAGGGGTCACCTTCCTTCATTTTGTTTTCGTTGAACACCATAATACTCGACTTGTGAATTTCATTATTATTATTTTCTCTATCTCTGTGAAATAATTTGTTGGTAGTTTGATTGGTATGGCACTGAATAAGTAAATTAAGTTAAGTATAATTGTCATTTTATTGCCATGTTAATTGGCTCAGCACACCCATCAGCAAGGAATAGTTGTCCAATTCTTGGGATTTATCTTTATCTGCTTGAAGTGTTTTGTAATTCAGTTCATATATTCCCTGGGTTGTCTTGGCAGGTAGACTCCCAAGTATCTTATAATGTCTACAGCAGTTTGCAATGGAATTTTTCTTTCTATCTCTTCCTGCCTGGCTTTGTTGGCAATCTATAGAAATGCTGATGACATATGTGAGCTTATTTTATATCCTACAACTTTGGTAAAGTTATTCATTGTTCCAATTAGTTCTTTAGTTGATTTTCTAGGGTTCTCTAAGCTTACCAGCTCTTATGGCTTTAATAATGTAAAACTACAGTAGATCATTCAGGATATCCTTTAAGCTCCTTAAATCTGGGGCTATCTCACTTTATAATCTGTATCCTTAGTACTTATGGCACAGTATTTTGCCTACAGTATTCACTACAGGATAATAGATTCAGAGTTGGAAGCAATCTTAAAGGCCATTAAGTCCAAACATTTCATGTTTCAGATGAGGAAACTGAGGCTTCTAGAACTTAAGTAATATACCCTTCTTTTGAGTAATGATCTCTAACATTTATAAAGACCTTTAAATTTGCAAAATATATACATACATATGCATATATACACAAGCATACACATAAACATATATGTATTTGAATGTGTGTGTATGTATATATATATATATGTGTGTGTGTGTGTGTGTGTATGTATGTATATGTATAGATAGATAGATAGATAGATAGATACATATATAAATTGATAGCAACTTATAGCAACTCTGTTAGTCAGTGACTTCAAGCATTATCCCGTTTGAATGATGACAATCTCTCAGGTAGGTACAATGAGCTTTACTGTCCCATGCTATAGACATAAAGAGTAGCAAGGACCAGAACTCTTCAATGCGGAGTGGGGCATCTGGGCTTTGCTCCAGGTTGTTTACTTTGAGGAAATCATACTTCCTCCCTTCTGCTGTATTAAGCTTGCTCCCATTGGCCCCAGAAGGAAGAATTAGGAACAATTTAAATCAGAATCACAGACTATTAAAACCAATTGGGCCCTCAGCAGTCATCTAGTCCAACTTATATCAAATGAGATAACATATGTGAAGTGTTTTATAAACCTTTAAGTGCTATATAATTATTATTGTTATATTATATCCCCAAAAGAATTAATCCTACAACAAAACCAACAGTGATTAATTTGCCTTTTCTTGAAGACCACGAATGAGGGAGGATTTGACTACCTTCCAACCTGGCTCATTTCACTTTAAATGTTGAGGAATGTTCCCTACCCCAAACCCCAACATCAAGCTCAAATCCTAGTTTTTCTCTCTGGGCTCCAACAGCATCTAACCCATTTTCCATGTGAAAAATTTTCAGATACTTGAGGATCATTTGAGTCTTTCTTTAGGTTAGGCTCAGCATTCCCCATTTCTTCAAATTCTTTTCCTATATCATTGACTCAAGGGCATTCACTAGTCTGGTTGCCTTTTTATGGCCATTCTCCATCTAATGAAGGCCATTTCTTTACTCTTATTTCCACAATTGAACATAGAGTTCCAAATGTGTGGTCTGAATAGGGCAGAGTATAACTCAATAATCATCTCCTTATTTCTGGAAATTTCTCTCTTAATAAATCCCATGAACCCATTAGCATTTTTTTTTGTTATATAGGACTGTTTACTCCTTAATTTCAAAAACCTAAATAATCCTCAGATTACTTGCAGTCAAAGTGTTATCTTGCCATACCTCCCCTGTCATGTATTTATGGAATCAATTTTGAGTGCTTCCGCAAAATTTTATATTTAACTTATTTTTTTCTTATTTCACTTAATCTACTACTCTAGACCATTAAGATTTTTCTAAATCTGGCTTCATCTTTTAATATGTTATTTATCTCTTCCAACTGTGTATAAGCTGTAAGTCTGATAAAGATATTGACTATATCCTTATGTTAGTCATTGCTAAAAAATGATAACATAAATTTAAACACACAAGAACTCTCTTTCCAAGCTGACGTGGAAAAGAGCCAAGTAGATATAAGGAAAGAAAAATTGCATGACAATTATAGTGACCTCAAATTGAAATTCACTCTTGTGTTAGTTAAATTCTGGATTAGTAGGAACACTGACATAATCTTATCCACTTTAAAGTGACTCATATTTATTGAGTAATATATAGTCCATTACTAGGACACTTAGTCTTGTGAAGAGATCATAATCTAGGTAAACCCTCCAACTCATCACCAAACCAACTCCTTGCTTTAACCTTATTTGAAGAAATGAAGACTTGCTCCCAACACACACACACACACACACACACACACACACACATACACACACACACACACACACACACACACACACACACACACACACACACACCCCTATGTGGCAGAATTCATGCCAATTGACTCAGATCAAACCCCCAATTGTTTCTAGATGAACTAGATGTTGAAAATGCTCAGTCATTTTTCAGTCATATCCAACTCCTCATGACCTCATTTGGGGTTTTCTTGGCAAAGATACTATAACGGTTTGCTGTTTCCTCCTCCAGCCCATTTTTACAGATGAGGAAACTGAGGTAAACAGGGTTAAGTGACTTGTCCAGGGTCACACAGCTAGTAAATGTCTAATTCCAGATTTAAACTCAGAAAGATGTATCTTCCTGACTTCCAGTCCAGCTCTCTATGCACTGGGCCTCCTAGGTGATCCAGATGTTAGGAACTGTGAAGCTCTATTACAATGTTGTCAAAGGAAGTTGGATTTTTTATGTAGGGTCAGAAAACTCCACTCATCTATAGTGACACATTCATAAGTAGATCACATAAAGCTAAACGAAATAATTACTAGAATTCCTTTGAAGTCAGGGAATGCACTTAGCTGTAGCCCAAAAAGATCTTTAAAAAATGGGAAAAGACCTACTTGTGTGTATGTAGGTGTACTTATATGTGAGTGCATATATATAGATATATGTGTGTGTGTGTGTATGTGCATGAGTATGTGTATATACATAGGCATATGTATGTGTATATGTATATGGGTGTATATGTGTATATATGTATGTATAAGTACATGTATATGCATATGCATATGTATATGTACATATATATGTATATATACATATATATATATATATACATACCTATATAGGTACTTAAGCTTAAGTAGGTACTTAGCTTTATTGATAAGAGAAAATCTGACTATCTCTATCTACCCTCTATCTCCACTTTCTCTAACTATCTCTCTCACTTTGTGAAGAGGTCTTTAAAAAGCTGGCTATATCAACTGCTTCATGAAGTAATGATTTCCCTGTGGATGTGAAACTCCTATTCTGGTACACAGTGGAGTAGATCATGTCTGACTTCCGTTATAACAATGAGATTCCGTGATTTTATGACTGATTAAAACGCCTTCAGGAGCAATTAAAATCTTTAAATTCTTCCATTCATTTTTTCACAAGAGCAAGTAAAAGAATATATGAAATTATATATTAAGCAATAATGTAGAACTTCTAATTGGAAGGGCACTTCGAGGTCATCTAGTCCAAACCACTACTTAAAGCAGGAATTCCCTCTCGAAAAGAATGTAGCACTACTGAGTTGCATTACATATTTTTTTAGGCTGATAGGAGGAGGAAATGAATGCAGGAGAGACTCAGAGATCCAGAGATCCAGGGGCAAATGAAAGCATATGAATGATTCAGTGGTAAATTTAAATTAAAGTAACTCCTTGGCCTTAAATGGTAGAAATAAAAGGAATGATACCTAGACACAAACTCAATCAACCTATGGCTATGCTTTGCATGAACCATAGCAGCAATTCTCACTGGTCTTTCCTTCTTGGGTGTGTTTGATCACAGTTCTGACATCTGTCCCCCAAACGGTAGGGCAGCTTTCTAAAGTTTGTTTTCCAATGTACTTCCTGCAAATGAATGCAAAACTTATTTCTAAAGCAATTGATGATCTCTACTTTTGGTAACATTAATGTAAGTAAGAATCTAATAAAGAATGCACTAGCATATTTCTCAATTTCTAATGATGCTAGTGAGGTCAAAGAAATAACTGATACACACACACATATGATACTGTTCAAATATGCCACAAATTGATTTAGGTAACATGCAATAATCACAAAATAGGTATAGGTCTCAAATAGAATTGCTTTTTCTCTGAAAAGAAATGTGTAAGAGGGGCAGCTAGGTGGCGCAGTGAATAGAGCACCAGCCCTGGAGTCAGGAGGACCTGAGTTTAAATCTGGCCTCAGACATTTGACACACTTACTAGCTGTGTGACTTTGGGCAAGTCACTTAACCCCAATTGCCCTCCAAAAAGCAAAAAAAGAAATAAAGAAATATGTAAGAGGTTCAACTGACAGAACATTTATTAGAAAAGTATGTAGTTTTTAGATATAGGAATACAGATTAAACATGTGGATATAGTGATGTAGGAAAACCCCAGATGAGTAAACTCCTTTTACCTGTGCAGTTCAGCACCTCCTCTGCAATTTAGATTTTTAATAAGTTACCTGGGAGGCTGAGAGAATAAGCAAATTGCCCAGTGACACATAGCCAGCATGTCAATTAAATGAGATCGTAGTTGTAAAAGCAAACAAATGTACCACACCCTTCCCCCCAAAAAAAGAAACCAACAACCAAAAACACATAGTTGATTCTTTATAAATGTTTATTCCCTTTCCCTTTCCTATATATCAAAGAAAAGGCTTGAAACCAAGTCTACCTGCATCTGAGACCAGACAGTCTTCCAATATGCAGTGCTTCCTTTGTTCTCCCTTTTCGGCCAGTATGCATTGTATAGGAAAATGCCTTGGCCAAAAGAAAAAAAAGATTATTTGGCTTCATGTGGGATGGTTAGTGTCAGGTAGTAGAGAAAGGCCTTGCTATTTCTTCCATAAAAACTTGCCATAGGGTTATCTTTGTACTTTCTTCTTTTTACCTCTCATATATTCATTCAGTTACCAAGTCCTAGCAATCATACCTCTTTAATATCTCTAGTATATCTTCCTAATTCCCTGTTCCTATAGATAACACCCTATTATTATCCCTATCACCAACTACATGTACTATGGCAAAAGGTCTTGTCTTCTACTCTCTTCTCTCTGTACACCTTCCTTCATATTACTGCCGGAATAATCTCTCTCAGGTATACATGCTGAGATGACACTCCTAGGTTTAAACTTGTTCAGGTAGTCATTGTTATAGTCCGTTTTTGTTGTTGCTGTTGGTGAGCAATTTCAGTCATGTCTGACTCTCCATGGTCCCATTTGGGGTTCTCTTGGCAGAGATACCAGAGAGGTTTGCCATGTCCTTTGCCAGCCCATTTTACAGATGAAGCAACTGAGGTAAAAAGGGTTAAGTGACTTGCTCAGGGTCACATAACTAGTGAATGTCTGACGTCAGATTTGAACTCAAGAAGATAATCTTTCCAGCACTCTATCCACTATCCCGCCAAAATCCAAATTTGTGTGTGTGTGTGTGTGTATGTATCTAAAATGCAAAGTCTTGCCAATTTGATTACATTTTCCCTGTATAGCATTATCTCATACCTTAATAGTTGGCATTTGCAGAGTAGTTCACATGCATTACCTCATTTGAGCCTTGCAATGACTTGTCCAGTCCCATAAATGCAACAGTCCCAACAGTTTCATGCATTTACCATGGATTATGGTGAACTTCTCATGGAATATGGATAAGAGTTACACAGTGTAGGAAGGTATGGATAGGTTATGATCTGAATCATAGGTGAAAATGCTTACATTGATAGGATCAAAGATCTAATTATTTTAGTATCGTATAATGTAATTCATGTTTCATTTCACATTTCTAATTCCAAATAGGAATGGAACAAAAGAGAGAGGAAAAGAGAGGAGAGGGGAGGAAAGAAGAGAAGACAAGAAGAAAGGAGAGGAGAGGAGAGGAGAGGAAATAAGGTAATATTAGGTATCTAACCTATATTTCCCACATTTAAGATATTGTAGTCACAGGGGTCCTTGGCATCCTTTCAGAATGATCTTGAGGTCGAAATTATTTTCATAACAATACTAAGATATCATTTGCCTAGTAAAATACTCCTTTCCAACTACATATCTATGTGAGGCTGGATTTTCTTCACATAGTTCAATAAATAAAATATATTACATCAAAGAAAAGGCAGAAGCAGGTATGAGGATCCAATTATCTCATTACACCAGACACAAAACAAGAATTACAAAAAACATGCAAAACAATTCTACTCTTCTCAGTATTTTTGTTTCTGAAAATATAGTTATTTTCATAAAATATGTTATTTAGGTTAGCATACAGTACATTTATGATTATTATTTAAAATGACTAATAAATATGTTAAAACATTATTAGTTTTAATTTTAATATCATAAATAGTGATGGATATAGCACACAAAAAGTAAAATTCTTTGGGATCCTCTACAATTTTTAAGAGTATAAATGAGTCCTGGGTACAAAATACTTAAGAACCATTATCATAGTGGCTAGCTAACTGGTCTTGGAATCAGGATGATGTGGATTTCAGTTTTGTCTCTGACAAATAGGAGCTATTTCATTCTGAGCATATCATTTAGTCCCTCAGTCTTCCAAGATATCTCTCTAATACTGTCAATTAGAGAGTGGGTACCAATCCGTAAGTCAATTGCAAGAGGGGGTTTCCTCATTGGTAGAATGAATTCTCAACACTAATGAAATCATAGGTCTACGCCAAAACAAACAAAAAAATAAAATAAAAAAATGAATGAATGAATGAAGACTGAGGACAATAGTAACTACCATCCCTTCCTCAGAGTGTTTTTACAAGATCCAACTAAGCAAATGTAAAACTGCTTTGCAAACCTCAAAATCCTATATAAATGTCAGTTAGGATCACTGTTACAATTGGATTGAAAGTAACCTAGATCCAATTCCCACTTCTGCCACTAACTATCTGTTTGATCTTGGACAAATGATTTAACCTTTCTAGACCCCAGTTTCCTCACCTGAAAATGAGAAGTCAGTTTGCATGATCTCCAAAGTCTCTTTTAATCTTGTGTCTTTAAGTTGACTGTGACTCCAGTTCCATATTTTTTTTTTGTCGGGTAATGAGAGATGAGAAGAGACTACCTCGCAGAGCAGACTTGCGCCTTCAGCAGCTGCATGTTTATGTCTTGTTAAAAAAAAAAAAAACACCACCACCACCAACACCACCACAACGACAACAACACAGATCATTGCTATAAACCCTGCAGGGACTCCAGTCCCTCTGGCACTGTGGAAACAAGGGGGTGGCATAAAGAAAAGGCTTCAAGAAGAACTTTTGAATGTTTATTACAAGTGACAAGAATGGTAGCCCAAAAAAATGGCTTCTCAGACTTTTTTCCTATGAATTTGCAGGCTAAAGGAGACTCAAAAATAGTCACTGTGCAACTTTGAAGCTAAACTTCCTGCTTACTTGTTTCTGAAAATGTTTAGATAAACTAAACCGCTTTCAAATATCTGTAGGAAACTGACAGGGAGGTTATTATGGGCCCAGAAAAAATATTTTCAAAACAAAGTATTATAGGTAGAGTCCAGAGATTTTAAAGTTGTCTGGGAAAGGCATAAGCCTTCATTATGTTATGCTAGAAAGTTCTCTCTCTGAAATATACAAGCAATTTCGAAAAAGTAGAAGGAAAAAGTACATGGCCAATCTCTGATATTCAACAATCATGAGAAGTAACCAAAAGAAAAGTTTAAAAAAAAAGGAAATTCGTGAGAATTCTAACACCAGTTGAACACGTATAAATACGAATGCCTGATGTGTCAAAGAGGATATAATAGAAATAGCTCATATAAAAAGCAATTATCTCAACAAAATGCAGTGCATACTTTTTTTTTTTTGCCTATTATCTCACTTAACCTGTGCTTATGTGACAGCCCCTAAAGTTTCCAGATGTGAAAATTGTACAAGGGATGTTGTGAGATTTCTTTAAAACCAGAAATGACTCTCCCACCCCCAAAAAGAAGACAAAATGAAAGATTTAGTAATATTAGTGAATCTTAGTTCTGGAAGGGACCATCAGAGCCATATTTTTTCTGGGAACATAACTATTAAGTAGTTATTCAATGGTTACTTGAAAATACCCAGTGAAAAGGATTCCACAGCCTACCAAGTCGGGGCATTACAATTTTTGCATAGCTCTATATTTTTAAGACAGAGAAATCAGTTTTACCATTTTTGTATATTCGATATTAGCTACTGAGATACTTGATATTCTGTATATTAGGTATTAACTTCTGCAAGCTTTTTTGACTGACTAATATCTGAAAATGACCCATGTGATGTGAGAAAGTCAAGAAAAAAAAACTCCTTTCTCCAGAAGATCCCAAGGTCCTTGCAAATGCAGTATCTAATCTTAAACATTCAGCTGTGGACTACCAGTGTGCTAAGCTATTCCTACTCAAAGATGAAAGAGAACAAATTTAGTATCAATGGATGAAAGTCGCCAAGACACAGCTTTCAGATGAATTAAAGGAAACTCTTAACATCAACAATGAAAGCAACAATAACAGCAACTATCACCCGGCAACCGTCACAGCTACCCACAATCACCACCCGGCAACCGTCACCACCACCAAGAAACCACTACCAATACTGAGAACTTGAACCCACACCTCTACCACACCCCCAGCACCTGCCACCATACAACAACCACCAGAGCGGCTCACAAGAGGAATGAGCTGTTATGGAGTGGGAGGGAGGGAGTGGTCTCACTCCAATCTCTATTCCCAGGTTTTCAATGGATAATTTTGTCAATATTATAAAAGGGACTCTTAATTAGGATGAATTACATGACTTTTGAGATCCATTTAAACAATAAAATTGTTTGTTTTTTAAGAATGTGTATCCATACGAGCTAGCGAGCACTATATTTGGTATCATAGAATCAAATTTCAAAGTTGGAAAGGACTTCAGAGGCCATCTAGTTCAACCAATACCCAAGAAGGAATCTTTACTAATAACATATCTCACCTGTGGTCATCCTGTCTCTACTTCAAAAAGATCCTTTTATCAAGCACTACACAGTATTTGCTGATCCAATCCACTTTACCAGTGAAGAGCTCAGATTTTTAGGAAATTTTTCAAACTCTTTTATTTAACATTTGAGGAAGTTGATGGTCAGAGAGGCAGAATGGCTGGTCCTATAGCAAATGACAAAGCTAGAGTTCAAATGGTTCTCTGAATCCATCTCTAGAGCAATCAGACATAGAACCACTCTTCTGAGCTGAGTCTGTGGGGTGGGAGAGGAGGACCTCCTTTTCCCTCCCATTCCTTAAGGTGGTAGGAGTCACTTGGATCTGCATGAACCTCTTGGATTTAAAGTTTTTCTCCTCTTCTGAGTCAAAGACATGGTTTGGACATGTGGCTGCAAATCTGCAGAAATCCTGGGAAAAAGAGACCAAAGGGAAGGGAGGGAAGAGGCTGTGTCTTCCTTCTCCACTGATGGAGATAGTTGAGTAGAGCCTGAAGCAAACTGGGACCAGTCTGAGGAGACAGGGACTTGGCCAGAAACTTGGAAGCTATTTATTTGCCTTTGTAGGTCATGAGAAAAGATAGAAAGATGGTCTCATATCATTTCAGCCTAGTTATTTGTGGGAAGTGAGATAATGTTTGTTAAAGTCAGGGCACATGAATTGTGGAGAATGTGATTAATATAAACCATCTCTATTCTGCAACTTGCCCTTTCCACTTGTTTGCTTTTAATAAGATTTGGTTTGTAATTGGTTTTGTGTTCTGTTGTTTCCTTCATACTGATGAGTATGTGTCTGGGTGTCTGTATGTATGCATGCATATGTATATATGTGTATCAATATATGTATGCTTATATGAATAGGTACATGCACACATATCGATATGTAAATACATATAACATATGTGTATAACAATGTATGGTATGTGTTCATATGTACACAATAATTTCAATAATAGTTTAAAGAAACTAGTATATGCCAAAGAATAACAAATACAAAAATTGATAGGCCTCACCCTCCAGAAGCTTACATTACACTTGGGTTAATAGTGTGTCTACAAATAAATTAATATGAAATGTATACAAAATATAAAAATTTGGGGCAACTTGGAGTACTGACAACAAGAAATGAGGAAGGATCTCCTAGGATGTGGCTCTTTGATGTGATGCTTCAACAGCATCAGGGGTTTAAATAGGCAGGGGAGGATAAAGGGGACCATTCCAGGAGCAGTGAACAGATTGTACCAAGGCACAGAAACAGGAAGTAAGATAGCATGTACAGGAACAAAAAAGCTTCAGCTGAAAAGTAAAATACATGAAGGGGCATAATGTGGAATTACCCTGGAAAGAAAAGTTGGAGCTAGGTTTTGGAAGGGCTTTAAATGCTAAGCAGAAAAGGATGCATTGTATATCTAAAATATACAATATATACAATAGTGAGACATCGCAATTCTACATGTAAGCAAATAGCGTAGTTCAGACTTGCACTTTTGTAAATGTAAAATGTAACAATGTAAAGAACACTAGACAGAAAGTCAAAAGATATGGGTTCAAGTCCTGCTTCTCAGTCTCTGAGCCAGTGGTATCGAAATCAAATAGAAACGAGAGTCACTGCCAAACACAAAATCCCTGAAGGTTGCATGTTGACTAAGATATTACCGTTATCTCTGTTCTATGGTCTATTTACTTTGCTAATTATTGTCCAGTTATATTTTAATCTGATTCACCTGAATTTGGTTTATAGCATCCTGTGCTCAAGAGTGACATATGCCTTGCCTTTGACACCTTTGCTGCGTGCACATGGTCACATCTGTATGAAACATAGATAACTTTCTTAACAACTCTTCAGAATTGTTAGAATAAACTGAGGTAATATTTGGGAAAATGTTTGGTAAACTCTACGGAGATAGACAGATATAGATAAATACACATATATATAGATATACACATATATATACATACCTCTGATAAATATATAATATATTGTGTGTGCATGTGAATACCTATGCACACATATGTATATATGTGTACGTGTGTTATATATACACACATAAATACATATTGTATAAGTGATATGTTATATATGTGTGTGTTATATATACATACATATACAGAACATGAGAGAATTTTTGTAAAGGACTTTGAAAACTGTAAATCTCTACAAGGCAACTAGATGGCAGAGTGCTAGGTTGAAATCAGAAAGACTTACTTCAAATCCAGCCTCAGACTCTTGTCGTGTGACCCTGGATAAATCACTTAACCTCTGTCCACTTCAATTTCCCCAGATGGAAAATTGGGAACATAACAGCATTTATATCCCAGGTTTTTTGAGAGGATCAAATTGTATAATATTTTTAAAGCTTTTAGCAGAGCTCCTGGCCCATAGTAAGTGCTTAATAAATGTTTATCCCTCCCCATAGACACAGAGACAGATACAGACCGAGAGACCAAGACAGAGAGACAGAACAGATATGGAGAAAAAGAGAAAGAAAAAGAGATAAAGACAGGAAGAAGAAGAAGGAGGAGAAGTAGGAGGAGAGGAAGGAAGGAAGGAAGGGAGGGAGGGAGGGAGGGAGGAAGGGAGGGAGGGAAGGAGGAACGAAGGAACAGCAAATGGAAGGCTGAACATTTCGGTGTTAGCAATGCCTTATTTTCACTGAAGCTTCTGTGCTCCTGTGTCGAGACATGGTGCCTTACAGACAACAAACTTTATAAAGTATCAGCATTCAACTCATATCCATATGCCTAAAATCCCCTTCTCATTCCATACTCTTCAGCGCTTTAGGGAAAATAATGGATGGGGACAAGAGGATTTGTAATCTTAAATTCTTAGAGACTTGGAAGGTGATAGTGTGGGGAAACAGATGTTTTAAAGAGAGGGCAAAAGCAGAAATCAAGCCCAAAAAGAGTGTCTGTAAGGAGTTACCCTCTTGAAGGGTAGAAGCCTCTTCTTGGTCTATCTCCACCTGTCCCGCTCACTCTCCAGTAAAATCAGGTAAGCATCACTTATCTTCACTGTCACCAACTCTACAGAAAGAAGAAAACGACTGAATTATAGGATCATATAACTAGAGCAGAAGGAGACTTCCATAGCCACGATCTCCTCCCTCTCCCACTTGACATACGAGGAAACAGCCCAGAGAAATTAAATGACTAACACTAACAAGATCTGAAATCAGGTCTTCTGATTTCAAAGCCAGTGCTCTTTCCACTGAACCATGTTGGGTATCTCCTTGGTGGAGCAGAAACAAAAAAAGTAAACTAAGTCATCTACACTTCTTTTCTTCCCACCTTCCTTATTTCCTTATCTCTCCTTACACCTCTTTTTTCTCTCCTTCCTTCCTTCCTTCTTTCCTTCCTTCCTTCTCTCCTTCCTTCCTTTGTTTCTTCCTTCCTTCCTCCCTCTCCTTTCTTCCTCCCTCCCATCCTCCCTCCCTTCCTTCCTTCCTTCCTTCCCCCTTCCTTCTTTCCTTCCTTCCTCCCTCTCTCCTTCCCTCTCTGTAGGAAAATTTCTGCTTAGAAAATTCCTAGACAGAGGCAACTACAGCAACCCTAGAACTCAGTAATTGTGAATTATCTGGGGTGGTGAGAGGTTAAGTAACAACCATGTTCAAATAGCTAGCACATGTCAGAGGCCAAATTTGAACCTTCCTTTTCCTAATCCCCCCAGCTACAATTTGTATCAAATTACAGTCTCTAAAATATAGATCTGACCATGTCACTCCCAAATTTTAAAAAAAAAAGCTTCACCTGAACTCCAGGATGAGTTATGAATCTGTCAGTCGGGTATTTAAACTCTCCACAATCTGCCTCCCATATAACACATTTTCTTACACGTTATATACACTCCTTCACATGTTCTAAATTACAGTCAAATGGAGCTCCTGGCTTTCTTTGTTCCATTTCCTGCCTCTGGGACTTTGCCCAGGTCTCTAATACTCTTCCTCCTCACCTCTACCTCTTAGTAACCCCAGCATCCTTCAAAGCTCAGCTCAGGTTGAACCTCTTTATTGTAATACCAATGTTTAACATTCTTTCCTTCTTGAAATAGCTTTGTGTCTACTTGTTCTTTATTCATCTGTATGGATTCTGCATCCTCGTGAGATGCTCTAAACCCCCTGAGGGTAAGGCCTGGTTCATTTTCATGTTTTTAACTATTACTTAGCCCTGTGCCTTATCCAACACAAGTGCTTCATAAAAATGTGCATTGAGTGCCTAGGATCAATTATTTAGAGTTAGTAGGAACCTTAAAAGCCATCTACTTGGACCACTTCGTTTACAGGTGAGGAAACTGAGGCTTAGAAAGATCAAGTAATTTACCCAAGAACTGAAATGAAATGTTTTTAAAATGATATAAAACATTCAGAAAACAAAGAAAATTCTAATATCTGGGTTTAGATATTTGTAAAAGAATGAACCTGAAAAGAAGACTTTTCTCTTAAAAAGATCTAATTTACCTGATTCTCATTCTTGTGGTAAATTAAGGCATGCATATGTCAAATGCCAAATGGAACCCTGAATAAAGTCTACGATAACTCAGCAATCTTCAGTGTTTGCCAGAGGGAGTTTATCTGATTCAGAAAGGCATTTTTTTAGGGCACCTTTGTCTCTTAAATTTATAAAACAAAAAAAATCACAGAAGAGGTAATCATACAACCTGCTCTCCCATCGAGTGCCAGTTGCCGAACATTTTTGAGACATAAACACGGATAACATCAAGAATAATAACATATCTCAAGGGGTATTATAAAGCTCTAATTCCTTCCAGGGTGCATGTAATGTCGTAAATTGTAGGAGCAAACTCAAGCAAGAACCTAGAGATGAAATTACAGCTTTTATAATCCCCCGAGAGGATATTCTTTCAGTAAAATGGGAGCTGGAGTCATTTCAAAATACCCCTGCTCCCTTGCCAACCCCCCCACCCCCCATAGCAAAGGACAATGGTCACTGGACAATTGAAAAACGCCGGGAAGATACAGAAAGAGCCAAATTGATCGCAAGGAAAATAGACCATTATGTTGAAGCCATTATGGCCTCTCCTAAATATAGCATGGTACCCTTTCTAAAGTATGAGAGCAGACACTTACATAATCTCAGCCATGAGAAAGGAAAGGTTTTCTTTTTTTACAGGTGTGAATAGAAAGACACTAAAATATATGTTATTCCAGTTTAGCCAGCATCACATTAAATCTGTGAAAGCCCTTACTAACCACATGTGAAAAATACGAGCATTCCTTATATTAAATGTCACAGTAGCTAAACAAGCTAATGTACTGAATAACAAAGAATACAATTAACTTTCATGGGGTGTTGAGAAGGTATTTTCCTCCAAAAAAGTTCACGTAATATCATAATTGCAGAGCCAACTGAAAGTAAAAATCTTCAATTTCCACAATCAATGTTTTTTGGCATAGATGGTATAATATGTCACATTAACAGGGACTACATTCTCTTCTCCAGCACAGTACTCCAAGAGAACTCTAACCCATAGTTATTTAGGGACTATTTAATTCAATGAGTATATATTAAATGCCTGCTATTTGTAAGGCATTTCAAATGATTGGTAGATTCATCGTCAGAGAGTCACAGGATCTCCTTGGAGTAGTGAAGACTCCTTCCCATGGTACCCTTCTTCTTGTGGTTCCCACACCTTCTTATCAGGGACAAGGATTGTCTAAGCTTTTGTTTTGTACATTGTCATAGTTAAAAAATTCTTTACCTTGTTGCCAGTCTGATGCTGATACATATTCAATGATTTACAGGAAGCACAGTCTGCCATTAAAACCATACCAGAAACCTTTCCAAAATGGTAGAATTTACAGGAGTAGAGGCGGGGAGAAGTATGTATTAGACACCTATTATGTTCCAGGAATTGTCTTAAGCACTTTACAAATATCTCATTTGATCATAATAACAACCCTGTGAGGTCAGTGATATGAATATATATGTTTTACATTTGAGGAAATTGAGGCAGACAGAGGTTAAGTGTTTGCTCAGGGTCACACGGTGAGTGGCTGAGTTTGGATTTGAACTCAGGGCTTTCTGACTCTAAACTCCAAATTGTATGTACTATGGTGCCACCTAGTTTCCTTAAGGACTTACATTTCATGGGCATGCTGTAGGGAATCTAGGGTGAGTGCCATGTTGTAGTGAAGCGGTAGAAGTAGTCAGAAGTAGTGGATTCAGATGCTGACTTTGCCACTTACTTCTTATGTGTTTTTAGATAAATCACCTGATCTCTTGGATTTCTAAGATCCCTCTCAGCTTTCAATCTCTGATCCTATGACTTATGTCAGAATCATTCATGGAGTTACTTGTGTAGCTTTTCTGCATCATTATTTCCTATAAAAGCAGCTTCTTGTTGTTCAGTCATGTCCAACTCTTCATGACTCATGTTGGGGTTTTCTTGGCCAATATACTGCTCTGGTTTGCCATTTCTTCTCATTTTATACATGAGGCAAATGGGGTTAAGTGACTTGCCCAAAGGTCACACAGCTAGTGAGTGCCTAAGGCTGGATTTGAACTCTGCTCTTCCTGACTGCAGACCCGGTGCTCTATCCCTCTAGTGAGCTACCTTGCTGCCTAGCTTGGTGTGCTGGAAAGAACTTTTGAGAGAAACTGGATTCAAAGACTATTTTTGTCATTTAACATCCCTAGACTTCAGTTTCATCATTTATCAAATGAGAGAATTGCACTAGATGAATTCTGAAATTCAGATCTATTTTCACGATTCTCTCTGGATAGTCATTCATAATTCTAAATCTTTGTTTGGTTTATCTATCATCCTAAAAGTGATAGAGAGAAGTGAAACCCATGCTGCTTTTAGCAAGCAAGTTATCTTGTAGATTGAAAATTCAATTGAGAGTCAAGAAAACTTGAGTTCTAATCCTGCTTTAGACACTTACTAACTGTTTGAAAAAAGGTCTTTGGTCTACCTCAAATGGGTAGATGAGAGTACCTCTTCCAATGAGAGATTTTATATTAAGACAGAGAATCACATTTTCACTCTGTTTCTCCTGCTCCGAGCTAAAAAGTTACAATCTCCTGTTTTCAAAGTGTCTTCCTCTGGAAGAAAATAATGAGACTTGCAGACTTTGGTCTACCTCAATTTTCTCACTGGTGAAGTGGGGACAATATCACCTACTTCTCAGGGGTTTGGGGAGAAAAAAATATAAGACCATTTGATTTATTTGTGACATTTATAGACATACATACATACATATTACAACTTTTTATAGGTATAGATTGATAGATAATGTTTTGCAAACCTTAAAGAGGTACATAAATGTCAGGTATTAGCTATTTATTAGAGTACTCAGTCTGTGTTGTTCATCTCTCAGTGGCAGAAATATGGTAAAATATGGCGGAATGAAAAGAATCATACTAGAATGACGAAAACCTTATTCTACCTTCTGAATTTAGCTTTAGTCAATCTCATCCTATTTCAGAGAACTCCAGTTTCACTAAAATTATGTTATCTAAGCAGTTCATTGCTCAGGCCAATTTGATCCTTTTGTCTTGATACACACACGTGTGTGTATGTAGACATTTGTATACACATATACACACACACACACACATAATATGCTTCCATTAAGCCAAGAACTTTCTAGTAGAAGATGCTAAAGCAATTTGGCCATGAAAAATCTATTGCTTCCATGTAATGTACTGCTTGCCTATTCCAGTGGATAATCTCCAATATATAATAGCCCTTTAATGACCAGTGGTTGGAGGAAAGGTTATAAGTGATTCCATAATAAATTGGTAGTAAAGGAAGAACATAGGCCACCATTCCTTCTGCTGCTTCTTCTGCTTTCAAATATGAGGGTCCTTGGATCAAGCCTCAGCAGGAGAGAGTCTTACACTGGCGACTTAATTGGATCTAACAGGAAACTTGCATTACTACGCCTGATGATATTTTAAGGTTATTCCTGCCCATTAACCAAACTGCAGGAACCCTGTCACCTTATTTTTTTTGATTTACTATTACATCATGTTCTGAATTGCCTCTAATTAACTAGCTATTGACCTATGACCAGAGGTATGACATTTCAAGATCATCAACATCGATACTTTTTATGAGGTCAGGCATCTTGATCTTGCATTAAAGAGAAGAATATATATTACCTTTTCCTTCATTTTAAGTGTACACTAGCGCGGCAGCACAGATATGCAAATACTAGTGCATAAGCACTGGGTTATTGTTCCAAATAACCTATGAAGGACACCTTCTTCTGGTCTTTGGTTCCTAAATTAGCTTATTGCAGATTCTATGTTTCTCTGCACTTGAAAGAAGTTGGCAAAGGACCAGTGACATGAGCCCTTGTTGAGAGCAATGGTTGAGGCAGCATTAGACATTGGAAAAAGCATTAGACTAAGAAGGTTATGGAAGTGGGTTCCAGTCCCAATTATGGTAAGCTAATTAAGCTAACTTTCTGGGCATAATTCTTCTAATACGGTAAATAAAAGGACTGGACTAAATGATGTCTAACAAGTCTTTTAGGTCTAAATATCTATGATTCAATGGAGAGTACCACTTCTCATATCAGAACACTGAAAATCATGAAATGTGGCAACCAATAGCCATTTTTACCTATAATTAATTAGAGATGCTGAACAACATTATCAGTTTATAGAAAACAGTAAAACAGATTAGGATTCAGAAGTTACCACAAGAAGAACCATTGATTTTTCACAAATTGAGAAGGGAGCCCCAGCTATCTATTTGAAAGGCACCTTTCTTTCCAGCCTACTAAAAATAAATCTATGTGGTTTAATAACATTGAAAATGGGTTAGCCTCATTTTGAGAGAGAACTCAGATTGAGTAACATGTTAACTTTAACCCATTCAGTTTTTTTTCTATTTCTGGATGCCCATGGTATCACTTTTGATCTTTTGTGGGTTGGAGTTCCAATTCAGTCTGCAAGTGTCATTTTTTTTCTTCCTGAGAAAGACACTTTTAAAACAGGAGATTGTAACTATGTTTTAGCCCAGAGCAGGAGAAACAGAGGGAAAATGTGATCCTCTGTCTTAATATAAAATCTCTCACTGGAGGAGATACTCTTATCAACCAGAATGAAATCAGTGGTGTATAACATTTCACAGAGCTTGTTTCCCCTGGACTTTGATGGCATGGCATTATTTTACATAATGCCGTTTGTATAGCAATGTTATCATACTTCTAGGTTTTAATTTCATGTAGCTGATGAATAATCATTAGCTCTAATGTTTTGGATTGCTATTAATTGTCTGACTATTAACTTTACCTTAAGTCATGCCTTGCTGGGGGAAGCAATAAAATTGATGTTTAAATTCGATGGCAAGTGTTATTTTATTTCCTAAAAGATTACAAAGCAGTTGTAATGTGTTCATTATAACTGTTATCTAATATTTATGGAACCAGATTCTTCCATTGAGTAAAATAACTCTTTAAAGTTAGTTACAGGGGGGCGGAGCCAAGATGGCAGAGTAGCAGCAGCAACATATCGCAGCTCTCACATAGCCACCCCAAAATACCCATAAAACAGGACTCTAAAACAATCCTAGAACTCCAAAACCCACACAAAGATACTTCCCACTAAAGTCAGCTTGGCTACGAGGAACCATATCAGCACTGCAAACCAAAATCAGCCTGCCCTGAAGCCATGGCTATGCCCCGGGGGTGGCTTGAGGGGAGGAGCCTCTCAGGTGAGCTGATTAGCAGCAGCTGCGAGTGGGGATTGTGAAAGGGGCAGATAAGCAGTCTGGCCAGAAGGCCTCCAGAGCAGAAAAGCCCAAGGCAGAGGTTTTGCACCCGCCTCTGCTTTGTAGCTTCCCGCCCACAGCCTTCAGACAGCAGGGGGACTTAGCAATTGTTCTCAGGCCAGTGCTCTCGCGTTGAGCAGCCTGGATCCGGATCGCCATCTTGGGCCTCCGTCTTGGAGTCCTCATTATCCAGTCAGCCAGAAGTATTTAGGAAGACTCCCAGCATCTTCCTGAGAGCTACAGCACCCGGGAGGACCCCAGCGATTTGGGACAGAGCTTTCCCTTCTGGAAGCAGAGCCCCCCAGAGATTTAAAAAAAAAAATCACGGTCTCAAGAACCATGAGTAAGAATAAGCATAAGAAGCAAAGTAAGAACAGCTCCCAAACCCTTGATTCCTTCTTTGGGGAAAAGAAAGATCATGGGAGAGAGAGGGA
>CM053584.1:43081808-43108856 GCA_028627135.1 Pseudochirops cupreus | reverse complement strand
ACTGCCTCTGACGCCGCTTCCAGTCAGCACCGCATGGAGACTAGCTTGGTTCTGGCGTTCTCTTGCTCCACACCTTCCTGCTACATCAGCAAGCTCAAGGGGCGTGGAAGATCTTCAAATCCCAGTATCGTTACAAATATATAGGTTTGTGAATCATATACATAGAAGTAATTTAACTAAATGGAACTAATGGAGTCACCGGAAGAAAGAATATAAAGACTGAAGAGTATCCACAGCTAAGGGATTTAATATAGATGATGTACCAGTAAGGAAGACTGAAAAGGAACAATTAGAAAAGTAAAAGCTAACCAGGCTTAAACAAGTAAGAGTATACAGGAGACGATAGTGGTCAAATGCAGCAAAGAGGCCAAGAATGATAATGATTGAGAAAAGACCATGAGATTTGACATCTCCGCAATCCAATCTATCTGCTTCTTTGGGGGTCACCAGGTGACTCAATGGATAGAATGCTGGGCATGAAATCAGGATGACCTGAGTTCAAATCCAGCCTCTGACATTTACTTGTGTGACTCTGGGCAAGTCATTTATAATTTCTGCCTCAGTTTCCTCAACTGTAAAATGGGGACAATAAAGCACCTATCTCATAGAATTGCTGTGAGGGACAAATGAGATAATATTTATAAAGTCCTTACACAGTGCCTGGCATGTAATAGGTACTTAATAAAGGCTTATTCCCTTTCATCACCCCTCTCCCCTCCTTCTTTGAAGGTCTCTCAGGCTCAAAGTTCTATGTGCTCAAGAAAACTAATTTCCCTTTCCATAAACCTCCCTTATGTAAGCTATAGTTACCTACTAGCCTCTTACAGGTCTCTTTGTGTAACACCATGCATGAACAGCTTCCCAAAAGAATGCTACTGTGAACAGCTTTTAAGGTTCTAATTACACAGGATAGTGAATACTCCATTTATTCCAAAACAAATCAAGGCAAACATTCACAACAAATCACAATATAATATTCACAACCTTACGTTTTATCACAGAAAATCACAATATAGTGTTCACAACACTTTAACATTAAAATGGCCACATAGTTTTCACCAAAGTGGTCACAGTGTTTAGAACAAAGAACAAAAGAACAATCATCTGGTATCCCTAAGGAGATTTGCCTCCTTACTTAATCATCACTTCACAATACAAGTCAGTTTTCGACTCCTGGGGCAATCATAGGTTAACTTAGTCACTTATCTAGTAATCAGTCACTAAGTATCGTTAATCACTAAATACAATCATTAGAAAATCACACAAACCTTCCACCCCTGGGTCTCTAGTAAACTTCAATTTCTTCACACAGTTCAACATCCAAGGAGAGGCCTTTTCTTCCTCTTGACTCAGGGTGGTCTCTCAAATTCCCTGGATCCCCTTCCATGGTCCCAGCTCCTACCTGAATCCACCAAACAGTCACCTGGATTCAGAAGCAGACAGCTCCCAGGTCCTTGTCCAATCCTTCTCGGCAAGAAATTTTAGCCTTCCAGGCAGCCTTCTCAACAAGTACTCATCCTACATACTTGACATAACAAAAAGGGGTCTTCAAATTTAAATTAATTACCATTACACTTTGGTAATATGTTACACGTATTGGACATGGCTCTGTGCTTCCACCAACTCCCCCAAATCTAGACAGTTAAATGGTACAATGCATAGCCTCAAGTCAGGCCAATAAAGAGTGTCCTAGACTTGGACTCAGGAAGACCTGAGTTCAAATATAACCTCATACACTCACTAGCTCTATGACCCTGAGCAGTTCACGTAATTTCTCCCTGCCTTAGTTCCCTCATCTCCAAAATAGAGATAATAAAAATGCCTTCCTCCCATGGTTGTTGTGAGGATCAAATGAGATATAATATATAAAGTACTTTGCAAATTAAAAGCATTTTACAAAAACTAGCAATTATCATTTCTGTTGATAACACAATGCAGGAGGGAAAACTAAACCAGAACTGAATATGAAAACCATTGTTTTGAGTGTCAGGGTGTATCTATTGTGAAAAAGTAGATGGAGGAGTTGTAACATGGGCAAATAGTGGAGCCACTTTGGTATTGTCCAAATAGTTCTCTCTAGCTAGTCATTAATTTGAGAATGATAGGATCTGGCTGGAGGGGAGATCGTAGCTGCAAAGCAAGTCATTTTTATAAAGGTGTCATCACTATCATCATCACCCATGTGACACCTCAACAACAGAATCTATTATTATTCTTGCCCACAGTCATTGAGGGTTTAAGTGACGGTATAAAAATCAAATGATTTTATATGCAATTATCATTTAGTTATACACTATTCAAAACTTGAATATGTAGACTGGATTTATACTTGAAAGAAAACCACCAGAATGTCTGTGTGAAACATGCGGAGGACCTTGAATAGCTTTCCTATTCAAGTTTTTATGGTATAGCTTCAATAATGCCCATTGATACTCTCCAGTGGAATACATACTTTAAAAAAAAACACATAGTGACAATTTGCTCTATTGTTGACCACTTATGTACCTCCTCTTCTTTCTCTTTTTGAATTCATTTCTTTTTTTATTGATTTTTCCATCATATACACATCATTGTCAACCATCTCACCTTCCCTTCAGTAGAAGCTCTCCTTAATAACAAAAATGATTAATTAAGCAAAACAAATTAGGATATTTGGCCATGATTGAGAATCCATGTCAAGTTTTGCACCCCTATAAGACAAGGTATCAAACTCACTACCCTCAGACCCTAATTTCTGACCCAAATCAGATTAAAATATAATTGGGAAACATTTAGTAAAATAGATTAAAATGCAATAGAATGTAGATAATGTCTGTTGGGATCCTTATGTATAGTTTAGTGACTTTTTTGATACCACTGCTTGTGTCATAGGTGGTTGAAACCTTAGAAATCAATGAGTTCAAATTCCTTGTTTTAACAAATGAATAAATTGAGAGTGAGAGACTTTTACATGCCTTACTCTCACAGGTAGTATCTGAGACAGTATTTGAACTCCAGTCTTACTGAATCCAGTCCATGGTTCTACTACCTCTCTATTAAAGGTATAAGATAGTTATATTAGGGCTTTTTGGTGGGTTGGATACTGTGTATGTGTGTGTGTGTGTGTGTGTGTGTGTTTTGCTTTTTGCTACATGTTCCTGTGTGTCTATCTGTGTTTGTGTATGTGTGTTTTGCTTTTTGCTACATGGTCCTGTGTGTGTGTGTGTGTGTGTGTGTGTGTGTGAGTGTGTGTGTTTTGCTTTTTGCCCCATGGTCTCTGATTTTGTCATACTTCTAGAGTCTTTCAATGTGGAACACATAGGGACACACAATAATAGCTCTAACGCTGGCAGGAACTTCAACCTCAGAAGCTATTGCATCTGACCCCCTCATTTTAGAGAAGTTCTTGGTGGTTGTGACTTATTCAAGGTATATGATCAGTACATCAAAAAATACCCTCCCTCTGCAAAGGGAATGAAGAGGTCCTTCCTGCTTGGATGGTGTAGAGCAGAAGGGTCCTCTGTTTCCTGGCAGATCAACTTCATTAAATCTAGTCAGAACTATGTAGCTGGAAAATGCTTTAGGCTAATATCACTTCCATGAGTAACTGGGGAATTTTCTGGCTTCCATGATTCCATGACAGAGTGTCTGCTCAGTGATTGTGGTGGTCTGGAATGTATACTCCAGAGAAATTAAATGGGCTGAAGAAAACACCCACCTTATCTGTTGCTAGAGGAATTTCTCCCCCTAACACCATTGGAAGAGTTTTGGAATGTAAGGTCAGTCTGGATAACCCAGGGGTGCTGGACTCTCCTTTTCAAATTATGGCACAAAGCCTCAAATGCTCATGGCTAATGGGCCCTTTCCTAAAATCAAATAGGCTTCTGTTTTGTTTTTCCCCAGATAGACATTATTTCCATGTGAGGTAAATATATAGGACCAAAGAACATAGAGGGAGAATATATATAGCTCGAGAGAAGAGAACCTCAGGGGTTAGGCTAGAATAGATTTAGTTTCATGAAAAAGGCTTTTGAAGGTTTTGGGTATGTGAGTGTGGAAGTCGTGATGAATCTTCTTTTTGGCTCAGTCAGGAAGACCTGAATACAAAAACAGCCTCAGATACTTAACTAGCTGTCACTTAACTTCTGTTTGCCTCCATTTCCTCATTTGTAAAGTATGGATAATAGCAACACCTACCTCCCAGGATTGTTATGAGGACCAAATGAGATAATAACTGCAAATCACTTCAACACAGTGCCTGGCAAATAGTAAGTGCTATATAATTTTAGCTGTCATCACCATCATCATCATCATCATCATCATCATCACCATCACCATCATCACCATCACCATCATCACCATCATCACCATCATCATCATCACCACCACCACCATCATCATCATCATCACCATAATCACCATCATCATCATCACCACCATTATTATCATTACCTTTGGATCAGGTATCCAGTGGGAAATCTTTATGTCCTTCAAAGAACAGATTTGTTGGTGTGGTCAAAGTAGACAATTGAGGCAATACTATCCTATGAATACAGAAATTGTTGTCTCTTTTTACAGTTATAGATAACCCCCTCAAAAATAATTTCCTCTAACTTTCCCAGGTCTGTTGAACCCCTCCATAGCTCATTATATCATAGACCAATTGAATTTTAGAATTTTCAAGAGTCCTCCAAGAGAACTCCCACTATAATATACCCAACATTGTTGAAAGTTTCCATTGAGGGACAAATCATAGCTGTAAACTTTTGGATACTTCTAACTATTAGAAAGTATGTTCTATATCACCACCACTACCCCCAACCCTAAATTTACTTTTTTTTCCATCTCTATTCATTGTTTCTGGTTCTGCCTTCCAGGGGGAAGCTGACCAAGCTGACTTCCTCTTCCATATGACAGTCTTCCAATAACTTGATGCCAGCCATTATGCCCCGCTGAGTCTTCTCTTCTCTCCTAGACATCACCTGCTCCTTCAGCTGGTATTTACATGGCATGACCTTTTCAACACTTAGCTCAAATCCCATCCACCTTACTGCTAGTAACTTCCTTTTAAGATCACCCTCCACTTACATTATTTTATATGTGAATAATTATTTGCATATCATCTCCCTCATTAGCATGTGAGATTCTTGTTTTGTCTTTCTTTGTGTTCCCATAGTATTTCCCTATGTACTTCCCATAGTCCCTGGAAAATAACAAATATTCAATAAACCTTCTTGACTGAATAACTTGAGGCTTTTCACTATCCCATTAACCCTCTTCTAAACCCTTCTGCTCATTAATAGCTTAATCTATGGTGCCTAGAATTGAAAGTGATACTCTAGATATAATCTGACCAGTGTAGACTAGAGTAGGATGACTGCCTCTTTTTTCTTGGAAATGTCTTAATGTAAGAACTCATAAGCTTTTTTTTTTTTGGCTGCCCCATTTATTCTGTTCACTTGGTTGCAGGAAATGTAGAACTTCCTTTGTTAACTCACGTCTCTTTATCTTCATGAATGCTAGATCCTCTAGCAACCCCAGCTGTAAGTCCTCAAAGGTTGCTACAAGGACTATGTATCACATAAGAAATCAATCCCATCACTTGGAGTATCATGAAAGGGTATTCAAAATTCCCAAGGTCGAAAAAGAGCTTCATTTTGGCAATGTACCCAAGAATACTCACACTCTGTCCAGACGGTTCCTTAGGAGTAAGAGAGCACTGACATTGAGCTGTTGTCTTCTCCACTATTGAGAGATCTCACTGGGCTCACTGCCCAGTATGGTAGCCATCTGGACTCAAATTGCAGCATTCTTAGTCATAGTTCTTGCTGTAGGGAAGCATTTTGGGTCTGCAGTTCTGACAGTCAATGGTGCAGAATGCTCACTATGGCAATCAGGTTTACCTGTCATATGTAAAGGACTTTACCTGTCTTTGCCTTTCTTTGTAGCCTCAGTACTTAGTACAAAGTATGACACATCTTAAGTGTTTAATAAATGCTTGTTAATTGACTGACTGACTGCTTTTCCTTTCCCAACTGACAACACTCCTCTGGACTTCCTTATGACCCTGGAACCTTCTCTTCCTGCAAGATCATTTCAGCCCTGGAATTCATACCTCTCAGTATTCTCTGACCCATGAGGACCCTTCCAATGATGTGGAGGGTGGAAAGGACCTTACAGAACATCTATGTAAAGGGTGGAATGGGGAACAGAACATCTCTCTCTCCTCAGTCTCACCTAGCTGGAAGCTTCTAGATTTCAGCATCATCAAGGTCACGTTCCCTGCCCACAGACCCCCTCTTTTCAGCTTCCTTGGTGTGATGTTTTCCACTTTTAGATTATATGACCCTTGAGAAAAGGAACTGTCTTTCTTTTTCATAATTGTATTCCCAGTGCTTTACACAGGGCCTGGCTCATAATAGACACTTAGCAAATGTTTATTGACTTTCTATAAGGGACTATGTATATTCTCACACTAAAATGGATTAAATTGGCCTTAGCCCTGATAAGAACCACAACTGATCAGAGACCTTATCTTTACTTAAAAAAATGCAAAATAGGATATGAAAAAAATCCAGGTATAGCCATAAGTCAACAGCTGCTGTACGCAACAAGTCACTGACCAGGATAGAGCATACAACTAAGAGGGTGGAAACAAGAAAAAAAAATCCCAGTGATCTCACTAGAGAACAATATGAGTGAGAGGAAAGTTTGGGTTTGGGTCTGAGTAGACAAAAAAAAAATTAATTGAATTTGTTAAACACAGGGGCCTCATGGAAAGTTGAAAGTTTGAGATCTAGCCACATATATCCAGCTATAAAGAACTCCCTGTGTGGCTACATTCTGTAATCTCTAGAATCCATGGGTTATCAGATGCTAATGCTGGAATGGCAAACAGTAGGAAAGGTTAGATAGCTTAGGGCACAAAATATTCCCTAGTGCACTTCAAAGCACAGAATCCCATGATAGGATAGATCCTTAGAAGTCATCTACACCAATATTTGAGCAATATTTTTTTTTTCCCAGGCTCCAACTTACAAAAGATTATCTAGCCTTCATTTAAAGAGCTCGTATTTGGGGATACCCAGAGGTGGCACATTCTACTTTAAGAATAGCTGGTCTTTTCCACCATAAATTCATCTAGAATGTGTTTTAGGAGCATTTTATGAATGCTTAATCACCTTTCAACAAAAACTCTGACACTATGATGAAGTAGTTCGAGAGAAATTAGAGTTTCACCAAGAGCCTCTCCTTCCCAGAAGTTTATCCTGAGCAGTGGAAAGATGAGAGACATTAGATCCAAAGAAAATGAACAAAGGTCTCCACTTTCACTGGGTGGGGCAGAGGGTGGGGAAAATGTGAAAAGCAAACTTTCCTGATTTTTCTATCCCAGTTTCAGCCAGCATTCTACAGTTCTAAATGATCCCATTCAATAAAATCAAAAAAAAAAAATTATTAAGTGCCTACTATGCGCCAATCACTTGTGAATCAAAGACATGAGTGAAATAATTCCTACCTTAGAGATTTTTTATTCAACTGAAAGGAAGTCTGTCTGCAGCTAAATCAGTAAAAGTTACATACAAAATAGAAAAGATTTTTCCATAGGTCTCTCAATTTCTACATACATTTGCTACTCCTCTGCTTGGTCTCCCAGGAGACGGAACAGGGGACTACATAACTCCTTAGCTTTGTTCTTGTCCTCTGGGACCCGAAACCAACATAATCTATTTACTTCTTCTTTGCTTTTTTTTTTCTTTTCCTAAAGACAGACATTAATATCTAGGCAGGCTAAATGCAAAGCAGGTCTGAAAATGCACTAGAAATATGTAGGCAGTGTTACAAAGAGGGCTTGTGAAAGTCAGCCAGAAGTCATGAGCTCACCAACTTCATTGTGTACTCACTCATACCTTCAGGGGAACCAACAGGTCCTCTCGCTTCTGTCAGCACACATTATGAAGACAAAGACCAAGAGCAGTATCGGAAATGAACATAACATTGACCCATGGATAACTCAAGGGGAAAAGCCGGAACCTGACATCAAGCCAGGGCTCTCACTGGCTCTGCCAAAGTGTTTTTATTCTGATGGATAGAAATACTTGGATGTCAAGCTTCATCATTAGTCAGAGAGACAGACAGACAGACAGACACAGACAGAGACAGAAAGAGAGAGAGAATTACAAACAGCCAAAGATATAATCCTTTTGTAGCACCAAGGGCTGGTGTGTGTATGGGGGGAATATATGTATAGAACATTTATACATGTATGTGTATGCATGTGTGCATCTATGAATGTCTGTATTTGTATATGTGGCTATTTTAACCCACTATAATTAGCACCCCAAAAACGAAAACTATTGAAATAATTTGGCAGAGTATCTAAAGAATCTACAAAATGGACCTTTATCCTAGTAATTTTTGTTTTTCTGTGAAAATAAAAAGGAAGGCACTTTAAAAAATAAAAAAAAAACTTTTGTTAAAAATTAAACTGCAAACTATTCTATTTGGTTGTGAAATTTATGTTGTTTTTCCTTTCCTTTACTCTCCATTCCTTTCCTTTCTTTCCCTTACCACTCACTTCTATTTCCTTCCTTCTTTCCTGTTTTATTCCTTTGTTCCTCCTTCCCTCCCTCCCTTTCTTTCCATCTTTTATGGATTATTTCATTGGAATCATTCTTGGTTGTTTCTGAAGTACTATTTATTTAGGAAGTTCCACTGAAATCCTGCCCCAAGAATTTTCTTTTTCCAAATGAATAACTAAGAAGTTCTTTTTCTATGATTTCATGTAGCACAGGGAGCAGATGTTTTAGTTAGCTTCAGCTTCAAACTAATAAATTATAGGAATAAAAAGCAATAACAGCTAATTTTACATTCTAACAAAATTCCTTTTGTGTCTATGTGTGTAAGTGTGTGTGTGTGTCAGTGTGTGTGTGTGTGTGTGTGTGTGTGTGTGTGTGTATGTGTGTTTTCCCTTCCAAAGTACCATTCTGCCTCCCCTTGGCTCATTCTGCTTCTTTTCTTCTTTCACAGCTTTGTCCTCTGCACTGAGCGGTCACTTCCATGATGTTTCTTGGCAGGACCTTGTTCCAGACATCACTGGCCAAAAACCTGCCATTGCCTGAAGAATAAAGGAGGCTGGACTGGAGCGTTCCATTCTCCTCTGCCTTTGCTATTTCAGTCGCTGACATGGCCTTTCAGGAGGCGGAGAGGCACTCCTATTTTCATTGCCATTTCAGGATTCATAGGCACTGGAACAATATTTTATTTATTCATTCATTTATTTAGCGCACATGTTAAGTGGCCTAGATATCCTGAGCTCTATTTTAATGTTTGTACCATAGAATTCCTGTGCTCAAAGAATCATTTTCTAAAGAGAAAAGATTTATACTTATACATATATGTATGTATATATATATGAATAAGGAACTGCTTTTACCAACCAAAAGTCTAAACTATTTACATTTCAAAGACTCTATGCAGTTTGAAATGGGGTTTGAGAAGAAAAGTTGACCTATAACAGTGGTTCCCAACCTGTGGGTTGCGACCCCTTTGGGGGTCGAACGACTCTTTCACAGGGGTCACAGGGGTCATCTAAGACCATTGGAAAACACATATTTCTGATGGTCTTAGGAACTGAGACACTGCTCTTCTATCCATCTCCAGGTGGGTCCACTCACATACAGATATGCCCATATAAGAGCATTAAAGGGTCCCAGCATTAGGAAGGTTGGGAACCACTGACCGAGAGGATAGAGTGTGAGATTCGGAGTCTGGGCAATCTGTGTTTGATACCCACCTGAGACACTTCCTAGCTGTGTGATTCTGTTAAATGTAACATAATGAAGCCTTAATTTCTTCATTTGTAGAATGGGGGTGATAATAGTACATATCTTGAATGTCTATTTTGAGGGTCAAATGCAATAACAAAATGCTTCTAAAACTTTGAAATGCTGTACAAATGTTGGCTATTATTACTCTGGTAATAATAATAATGCTGTGCAAGATCCCAGAAGTCATCCAGTCTGCCCTCCTCATTTTACAGTTGAAGAAACTAAGGTTCAAGTGATTTAATGACTTACCCACGGTCACACAGGTTGTAAGCATGATTTTAATACAATTCTCCTGAATCCAGAGCCAGTCTAATTTCCAAGGCAAGGAATAATAGATCTAAAGTTGAAGGGAATCTTAGAGGTCACGGAGTCCATCCAACTCCCTCATTTTACAAATGAAAAAACTGGGACCCAAAAGAAATGAGATGATTTAAATAGTTTGGAATGAATTCTTCTGACTCCAAGAGTAGCATTGTCTTTTTTTTTTAATTCAAAGTTTATATATATTAATATTTCCATAGTGTGAGGGACTTGGACTTGGAGGCATTTGATCTGAGCTTAAAACCCAAACAATGTTACTTAGTAACTACAAAGCAGGTATACCACTGGTTGGAAATTTCACAGGGTTGTTGTGAAAGTGAGAAATGCCTGAAGCTACCTATGAGGAGCTAGGAAGAACTGCAGTATGATATAAAGCCTGAGCCATGAGGGAAGGCAATCTTATTGGGCTGCCATGTCCTGTTGATCTTGAAGCCATAGAGACTTCTAGGGAACCATTATTCACTGAACAGTGCTATTGTATTTAATAGGTTTCCACTTATATCTAATAGATTGTTATTAATATATATTTTTATGTTTTTACAGCACTTAAATTTACCGCTGTATCACTTGCCTGCCAACTCTCAGAAAACCATTCCTTATAACAACTTAGATAAAAAACGTTCCATAAAAATCAATTAACACATTTCTTTTTAAAGTCAGATATTGCTTGTGATATTTCATACCTGTCAGTGGAACCTCTGCAAAGGAGCAACTGGATGGAAGAGTTGTCTTTTCTATTATCTCTTATTTGGGATCAAACTAGGTCACTGTCCTTACATTCAGTTTTTATTGTTCAATTGTTCTTTCTTTTTGCATCATCATAGTCATGTGGTATTTTATTTCAGTTTGCTTCTCATTGTACTAGTTCATATTAGTCTTTCCACACTTCTGTGTATTCATCATATTTGTCATGTATTATAGAAAAGCAATATTCCATTTTATTCACATACCAGAATTCACTGAACTGTTACCCAAATCAATAAGCATCTATTTGGTTCATTATGAAAAATGCTATTAAAATATTTTGGTATATATAGAACCTTTTTGGTCAGTGTCTTCCTGAAGATACATGCCTACCAATGAATTTCTGGGTTTAAAAAAAAGGGGTATTTCATTCATTTTATTTGCATAAACTCAAATTGCTTTAAAAAATAGTTGGACCAATTCTTAGTTCTACCTACAATGCATTAGGCTATCAGTTTCACAGTCCCATCTAATATTAACTACTCTTACCTTTTGTATCTTTGCCATTTTGCTAGATGGAACAGTAGATAGCATGCTGGGACTGAAGTTAGGAAGACTCATCTTCCAGAGTTCAAATCTATTTCAGATACTTCCTATCTGTGGGACCCTAAGTAAGTCACTTAACTGTATTTGTCTGTTTTCTCATCTATAAAGTGAGCTGGAGAAGGAAATGGAAAACCACAACTGTATCTTTGCCAGGAAAACCCCAACTGGGGTCATAAAGAGTTGGACATGACTAAAAATGCCTGAACAACATTTTTCTGGTAAGAGTTGAAACCTCGAGGTTGTTTTGACTTATTTTTACTACTGTTATTAGAGATTTAGAACATACTTTCATATATTAATAGATTGCATTTCTTCTTTGTAAAACTATCATACTTTTTTTTTTTTGCTTTTTGGAGGGGGGAGGTAGGGCAATTGGGGTTGACTTGCCCAAAGTCACACAGTAAGTGTTGTGTCTGAGGCCTGATTTGAACTCAGGTCCACCTTACTCCAGGGCCAGTGCTCTATTCACTGCACCACCTAGCCACCCCTAACTGGCATACTTCTAGTTCTGCCTCCTCACTCATCACTGGAGGTAGAAATTGCAGAGAATGGGCCCACCACCCTCATAATCACCTGAAACATAACCTGATCAACTGCCATTAATGGGCAAGTAGGCATAAGAGCCTTACTAGCCTTACTATCCCATCCCTAAGCGCAGATGACTGATCTTTCTTCAAATCCAGCCCTCACTGCCATTATCTAGGGAAGCAACACCTATGAATAAGGGGCAAAACATTCTGCCAAGCAACTGCCATCTATATAGGGCATGCAAGCCACCATGGCTGAAGCAGCAAGGACCTCTTAGGAGAGGCAAGAGGCAGTATATTCCAGGTAGATCAAACCATCCCCATCCCCATCACCACCTTGACCACCTTCTCCCTTCAGTCTCTAATGGAAGCAGCCCAGGACTCTGAAACCAAGAGCCTTGAGAATAGCAATGCTTCCAACCTGGTGTCTAAGCCTTCATCTTCAGAAACAACTCCTGTAGATATGCAGCAAGGTTATTATTCCTGCAGGTGCTATAGCAACATTGATTGAAGACCCAGAAAAGAAAGTTCTTATCACTAAAGTCTTGGCACTGTCAAATGGTTCAGCATCAGAAAGTGATATGATTTTGTCCAGGGAAATGAGATTAAAGAAGAAACAGGAACATATCTGCTTTACTGCTATACTCTAAGAACCTTACGATCTTTGAATCTGACTTAGAGCTGGAACCTACTAGTTATATCTTATTCCCCCCGCCATTATAGTGTGAGCTCATTAAGAGCTAGGATCATCTTACTTTAAATTTTCTATCCCCAGGTTTTAACATTCTGCTTTGCACAGTTAACCACTTAATAAATGCTTCATTCATTCATATAATTTGACCTTTAATCTATTGTAGAATAGCTTTGGTATTCTGTATTTCATTTTGTTGTCCATATATTATCTTAGATATCAATGTTTTCAGAGATATTTAATATGACAATCTTCCCCCAGGAGATTCATTACCTTCTAACCACAGATGAATTAATTTTGTTCACGTAAAAGCTTTCCATTTTCATGTAAACAAATAGACCTACTTTATATTTTGTAATTACCTCTATCCTTTCTTTTCTTAAGAATTAATCGCATTTACAAAGATATGATATGATATTCTTCCATTTTAAGGATTTCCTTATTTAAGCCATTGTGAATATGCTGTGACATGTGGTAAAATATTAGTTAGGATTTGAACTCAGATCTGCCTAACTCCAGTATTCTATGTACTAGCACAGCATGGAAGAACTAAGTTCTAATTCTAATTCAGATTCCTAATAAATGTGTAACATTGGGCAAGTCACACTTCTTTCAGCCTGAGTCAGTTGACTAGTATTTATTGAGTATGAATAATGTACGAGATACTATACTAAGCACTGGGTATAAAATTAAAGGCAAAAAGCTGTCCCTGCTCTCAAAAAGCTCATAGCCTAATGAGGGAGACAACGTGCAAACAACTGTGTACAAAGAAGACACATACATGATAAATTGGGGGGGGGGGTAATCTTACAGAGAAGGCTCAAAGGTTATGGGTGACTGGGAAAGGCTTCTCAAAAAATATGGGAATTCAGCTGATACTTGAAGTCAGTGTAGCTAGAAGATGGAGATGCAGAAAGCAAGTATACCAGACATGACAGCTAATGAAAGTGCTTAGAGTGGGCAAAAGGGAATAGTGTTCAGGAACTTCTAGGAGGCCCAAGCCATATCCCAGAGTATGTGGAGGGGAGTAAGGTATAAGAAGATCAAAAGATAGAAATTGACCTGTTTATGAAGGGCTTTGAAAGCCAGATAGAGGATTTTATATTTGATCCTGGAAGATAACAGGGAGCCACTAGAGTTTATTGAGTAGAAGGAGGTGGGGTGGGCATGCATAGTCATACTTAAGCTTTAGGAAGATCAAATTGATGCTAAATTGAAGATGTATTAGACTCGGGAGAACTTGAGAATGACCTACCGTGAAGGTATTAGACCAGATGTGATGAGCTCCTGCACCATGGGGTCAGGGTCAGAGGACAGAAGGGGATGTATACAAGAGATATTAGAAAGGTAAAAATGACAGGACTTGACCACTGATTGGATAATAGGGATGAATAAGAGTGAAATCTTCTCTGGGTGGGAAGACTAGGTGGCTGGGAGGATAGTAGCATCCTAAATAGTAATAGAGGAATTGGGGAGAGCAGAGAGCTTGGTATGAAAGACAAAGAGTTCAGTTTTGGACATATTAAGTGTAAGGTGTCTATAGGATATCCAGTTCAAGAAATCTAATAGGAAGTTAGAGATTTTAGATTAGACTTTGGGAGAAAAGTTAGGGATAGATATAGTAATATGCATAGAAATTATAACAGAAACCATGAGAGGTGACAAAAGCATCAAGTGAAATAATGTAGAGGGAGAAGGAAATTAATTGCAGGAAAGAGCTTTGGGTGACTCCCTGCTTTCAGTTTGTGACTTGGATGAAAACCCAACAAAGAAATCAGAGAAGTCAGACAGGTCAGAGGAGAACCAGGAGAGAGTAGTGCAACAAAAATCTGGAGAGAAGAGGGTAGCTAAGAGAAGAGAGTGATTGACAGCGACAAAGGGGATCAAAATAAGTCATGAAGAATGAAGATTGAAAAGGAGGCAATGAATTTGGCAATGGAGAGATCATTAATAACTTTCTCAAGATAAGTTTTGTTTGAATGATGAGTCCAAAAGCCCATAATGCAAAGATTTAAGAAGAGAGTGAGAGGAATGAAAATAGAGCCATCTATTGTACATGACCTTCTCAAAAAGCCAGAAAAGGAAGTAGAAATATAGGGTATTAGGGAGTAGGGATGGACAGATCAAGTGAGGGTGTTTTGAGTATGGGGGAAACACTGGATTGCTTGCAGTCAGGAGGGCATCAGCCAGTAGAGATTGAGAGAATAAGGAAGATGGAAGGGCAATTTGCTGGAGAGGATAGGTTGAAATTGGATCACTTGTGCAAGCAGTGATGTGTCTTGTCAAGAAGAAGAGCCATCTCTTCTTGTGAAATGATTATTAAGGGGAAGATAGTGGCAGAAGGTAATCTTAATGAAGTAAGATAAGGAATACAGGACAAGAGGGATCTCTCTTTGAGTGGCTTTATTATTTTCAGTTCCTTCATCAGTAGATTGGGGATAACAGTGGTGTCTACCTTGAAGGGTAGTTAGAAGCAAACACTTTTGAAAAGGGACAGGGTCAAAGGAGAAAATAGAATAAGTGGGGGGCTGGAAAGGATGAAGGGAATTAAAGTTAGTTTTTCACAATATAACTACTATGGATATGTTTTGCATAACTATACATGTACAGCCTATAGTGAATTGCTTATCTTCCCAGTGGGGGGGGGGGGTGGGTGAGGAGGGAAGAAGGGAAAAAATCTGGAACTCAAAGGTTTAAAAATAAATGTTTAAAAAAATTGCTATTTACATGCAACTGGGAAATATGATATATAGGCATTGGGGTAGAGAAATCCATCTTGCCCTACTAATAAGTCTGGGGAGGGGGAGGAGGAGGAGGGAAAATATAAAAGAGAACAGATTGGGGAAGAGGTATTCAGTAGGCTCACTATTTTGGGGTGGGGGTCGGGGAAAGTTAAGGAGAAAAATTTGTAACTCAACATCTCGTGGAAATGAAAGTTGAAAACTAAAAATAAATAAGTAAATTTGGGGGAAAAAAGAAAAAAATATTTGCAAAGTGCCTAGTTATAAGGATGGAGATCCTGTGGCCTCAAGGCCACATGTAGCTCTCTAGGTCCTCAAGTACAGACCTTCAAATCCAACTTTCACAGAACAAATCATCATAATAAAAAGATTTGTTTTGTAAAATTTGGACTCAGTCATGAGGCCACACCCAAGCACCTAGAAGGCCACATATGGCCTCAAGGCCACAGGTTCCACACCCTTGGCCTTAGTATAATGTCTAGCACATAGTAGGCACTTGATGAATGCTTATTCCCCCCCCCCCCCCTTCTCAGCTTTGCCCTCTGGTTCTAATAGATCTGGACTTTTTTTCAGTTATTTATTGAAATATAGTTTCCTAACTTTTATTTTAATAATGGTTTTCAAATAGTGTAGTGAAGCTTAAATTATCTCTTTGACCTGTCATTGGTTTGATATCAGATATCTTACATGTTGTCATATTTTAAAATCATTATAATTTTAACATCTCTTGCTATTTAATGGAGTTATTAATTTGTTTGTTCTATTTTAGTATTTTGGTTTTAGGAAGTTCATTTCTTCTTGGGTATGGTGGGGGAGAGAGAAGGGGGAGCAGAGAGAGAGAGAGAGAGAGAGAGAGAAGATCCACGTTTCCATGGTTCCAGTCCATCTCTGATCACACTGAGAGATTTCCTTCTTTGTTTACTTTACAGTGGTTCTAGCCTTGATGGTCCTTTTTCTATGGCCATGGATTTAGTTGTTCATGATTAACGCAATAGTACTCTCCATACATTTGCATTCAGTTCTTTGCTAGTTGGTCATTTTAATCAGCAACAAGGAACAGATGACAAATTTATCATGTTTTCATTTGACAAAAACCTCAGAAGGGTAGCGAATACAGTATACCACAGATATAAGATCCAAAAAAATCCTAGAGAATGGGGCCAATTGTTATTAGATGGAATAAAACAGAGATAGATTTAAATTAAGTATTGCATTTGCGTTCTTAAATCAGTTTCATGAGTAATAGCTATGTGAGCAATGCTTAGACAACAATTTGTCTGAAAAAGATCTGGATATTTTAGCATCATGTGTCAATATGAATTAATACTGTTATATGACAGACAAAAAAAACTAATTTGATCTTGATTTGCACTACAAGAGGGTTAACATATGGGAATAATAAGTAAGTGGTAGGCTTAATGTACTGTATCCTTTTGGGCTATGTCTGCATTATTACATTCCATTTTTGATAACACATTTTTGGAAGGGTATTGATATGTAAGAGAATCCAGAGAAAACCAATCAGGATGGTGAAGAACCTTGAGAAAAAAGTTATATGAGGATAGTTTCAAAGAAATAAGACTGTTAGCTCAACAGAGAGAAGGGGAATGGATAAAGGGAGGGAAGGATAAGAGAATGACCCTATGAGAGGAACTTGATTGATGCTTTCAAGACTGTCACGGGGAAGATGAATTGAATTCATTCTGTTTGCCTTTAGAGACTCTGACTAGCTCTGGAGGAGAAAGTGAGACTGGTGACTGTGCAGCTCTGCCCCACTCATGCAATTCATGCTCAAGTCAAGACACCACCCTCATGAAATCATTGGTCCACTCTGAGAATGAAGGATAAATAAAAGAAGGCAGAACTAGAATCAATAAATGAGAACTGAAAAGAGGCAAACAGGTCAGATGCAAATACGAAGTTTGTTAACTGTGCTGTAGCAGGAGTTTCTTGGGAGGTAAAGGTTAGACTGGCTAGCCCTTCCTTGCAATCTTCTATCTATGATTCATTCATCCCCATCACCTTCTAATTGAGTTCATCACATTTATCAAATGAGTTCTTTATTATTTTATTCATTTTGCTATGTAAAAGTATACCGCATTGCAGAGTAAACAACCAGAGCAAAGGAATCTCCATGTCAAAGGTCAAGATAAATCTTACTGTCTGGAGAAATTCACTAGAAGATCTGTCTTTGAAAGAAAGTCTAGGGAAGAGACGTAGAGATGAATAGTTTACTGAAAATGATTGAAAAGGATTTTTTTTAACTTAATTTCGACCAGACACTTATGAGATGCCTTAAAGAAAGCTGGAATATGCTTCCATAACCCCAACAGATTTAATCACTTCCATAACTTACAAATACCCCCACAGAGTCACACTCTGAAATGGATCTGGCATATAAACTTTATTCTAATTCCTCTTGCTGCAAAATCTTACATGTGAATAAAAGAATTCACCTCTCTCTCGTGCCCTTGATTTTTTATTTTGCTACACCTCTAGACATCTTACACCAATAACAGATACATTAATTAGAAAGTGGCTGATATTCAAAGCTAATATTTAATCAAGTTAAAACTGATGATGAAGAGAAAGAAAAGAGTTGGCAAGACTAATGCCTCTAAAGTCCTGTGTTGGGTGATTTCCTCTATTGTAATTCATGTGAGGGGATGAAGAAATAGACCTGCTTTACTACTAGGGGACATCTGGCATGAAGTCTCTCTTTTGAGGACTTCAAATAATCTGATGATTTTCCTTTTTTTTATCAGAGAATTGAGAATCTGGGACTAAATAAAAAGTGAGATTATTTTAAAAATAATATAGGAGCATATATTTAGAAGTAAAAGGACCCTGAGGGATTATTGTAGTCCATCCCTCCCATTTTACAGATGAGGGAATCAAGATCAAATATATAAAATGACATTTCCATAGTAACATATAAAAGAGGTAGCAAAGGAAAGACCTAAACCACATCTTTTGAGTCTAACTGTGGGACACTTTCCATTGTATCATAAGAGAGTGCAGATAGGAGGAAACAAATTGGAGAAGGAAGGGGAACGTGGCAGTAGCCCACAAAAAAAGTTAGCCTAGTTTTTTTTTCTTTCCCCTCTGATCTTGTCACTGAAAATGAGTCTAGCATTCCAGAGTTTCTGATGCCCTCCCCGACCTCATAGATCCCGACAGGTGTGCTCTAAGGGACTTGGATGCTAATCTCAAGCTAATTCAAGCTTTTTGAGTTCAAAAAATGGATTGGAAATCTTTTAAGAGCAGGCTTTCTCACGAGATTTCCATTACTTCTATTCTTACTGATAAGCCACAGGTATCAGAGAAACATCCATTTGAGTGCTATCTTAGGATCCTTCACTCTATGAGAAGAGGTGCAGAAAGGAAAGATGGGGTTTGCTTTGATTCTCATTTCGGAGGAAGGTTTCAATCAATTCGGATTTTGTCTGAAGCCACTCACCTTGCTGTAATGGCTTAAAGTCTTTATTAGGCACTTGTATGATGTGGTCTTCAGTGTGACATACCAACTTTAAGAGGAGGAGTTGATCTGTTCTAATGGATAGGATCTACCTCTGTCTCTTCTTGTACCCCATGAAATGACCTTGAGCAAGTAACATTTCAATTTTGACTCAGTTTCCAAATGTAAAAAAAAGAAATAACCAATTATTACAAAGTACACGCTATTTTTTAAAAACAAATTTGAGTTGCTTTTGAAAATCTAGTACATTTATCTACAAAATTGTTTTAATTCAAAACAGTCTGTATGCATGGTTGATTTCTAGTGAAGTATCTCAGGTGGAGCACTAGATAGCACGTTAATGATATGTGCAAGAAATACTTACGAATATACATAATCTATATATATACAAGTGAATCTTTTGTCTCCCTAAATGGGTAAGAAAAAAGATAGAATACCTTTCAAAGACTTCTGTGTTAAATGATGAAATATTTTCCACTTGCAGAAGGAATAGTACTTTGTTATATGATCATTTGGAAATGACTGATAAAAAAATAAACTGCATTGTTAATTGGAATACTGCATGCTGCCTTGTTCTGGACCTACCAAGGCTCACCCCCTCAACAACATCCCCATTGAGTTCCTTGTGTCATAGAGCAAAGCTGTGCTGGTAAATATTTAACAATTGGCTATCTGAAAAAAAATTGTGTGCATGACACACTTTTAAGTTTAATGGGAATTATTAACAGTTTCTCCATTGGTTTCCTAAGTCTAGACAATCAACAGGGTAATGAATCAAGCCATGATTTTTATCATTTGCTGATTTCTGAGGTGTATAATGATCACACTGAAAATTTAACAGTTGGCTTTCCTGAGTCAGTTAGAGCTGGCTTCAGTACTTCCCCAATCAGAGTGAAGTAATTTTGTTTTAAGACTAGTAAGTAGAAGAGACAGAAGCTCAACCCAGAATCTCCAACTTCAAAGACAGATCTTTCTAACACACCATGCTATGAGCAGCAGTGTAGGTGATGGTTGAATTTAGCAACTGATGGTTATACACCCACTGAGTTTCAGGCGGTGATAAGATGGAACTAAACATGTGTTTTGTATGTGTCTGTTTGTTTGTTGCTCTCAAAAGTTCTTGGAGATTTTAATAAAACCAGAGAAATCAATGCCTAAAAGCTAAGAAATAAATGCCTAAAAACTAGGCAACTATAAAGGACAGCTGGAGAGTGAGAGAAAGATATTGTTGAGGTTTTTAATTTATTTTTTTACTTTTTAAAAATAGTATTTTCTTTTCCCCCAATTATGTGTCAAGAAATTTCTTGCATTCATTTTCACAAAATTTTATGTTCTAAATATTTTAGACTCCCTCCTTCTCCTCCCCTTTTCCTAAAATGGCAAGCAATTTGATGTGCTATGCATGTGCTATCACGTAAAACACATATCCATATTAGTCACAGTTGTGAAAAAAGAAAGAGATTAAAAGGCAAACAAAACCACAAACAAAGAATAAATTAAGTAAAAAAAAAAAAGCATGGCTCAATCTGCATCCAGAGTCCATCAGTTCTTGATCTGGATGTGGATAGCATTTTCCTTCTTGAGTCCTTAGTGCTTGTCTTGGATCATTGTGTTGCTGAAAAGAGCTGAGGCATTCATAGTTGATCATCACACAATGTTGCTAATGCTGTGTGCAGTGTTTTCTTGGTTCTCATTTCACTTTTCATCAGTTCATAGAAATCTTTCCAGGTCTTTCTGAAATGTGCTTGTTCATCATCTCCTGCTGAATAATAATATTTCATAACATTCATAAACCACAATGTGTTCAGTCATTTCCCAAATGATGGGCATCCACTCAATTTCCAATATTTTACTTCACAGGAAAGGACTGCTATAAATATTTTTGCACATGTAGGTCCTGTTCCCTTTTTTATGATATCTTTAGGATACAGACCTAGTAGAGGTATTGTTGAATCAAAGAGAATGCCCAGCTTTAAAACCCTTTGGGCATTAATTGTCTACAGAATGGTTGGATCAGTTGACAAACATTGCATTAGTGTCTCAATTTTCCTACATCATCTTCAACATTTTTCATTTTCCTTTTTTTGTTGTTGTTGTATTAACCAATCTGATAGGTGTGAGCTAGCACCTTAGAATTGTTTTTATTTGTATTTCTCTAATTTAAAATGATTTAGAGTACTTTTTCATATGCCTATAGATACCTTTGATTTTTTTCATTTACAGCTTATTCATTACCCTTTAATCTTTTATCAATTGGGGGATGGCTTATATTCTTATAAATTTAACTTGAGTTCTCTATATATTTGAGAAATGGGGCTTTTATCAGAGACACTTGCTATAATGATTCCCAGCCCCCACCCCCAGCATTCTGCTTTCCTTCTAATCTTGGTTGCATTGGTTTTGTTTGTGTAAAATCCTTTTAATTTAATATAATCAAATTATCTATTTTACATTTGTAATGTTCTCTGTCTCTTGTTTGGTCATGAACCTTAACTTTTAACTTAACACTTAACTTTTCCTTTATGAATTTGGTTGCAATACCACCTGGTGCATATCTGTTTAGAATTATTATTACTCCATTATCTACAGTACCTTTTAGCAAGATGTAGTTTCCTTCCTTATCTCTTTTGATTAGGTCTGTCTTTGCTTTTGTCTTTATCTGAGATCAGGAATGTCATCTTTGATCTTTGGATCCTCTGACCAATGACTTCATTTGCCCAGAACCCAGAACCCACACAACCATACCACTTCCCCTCAATTTCCTCTTATGATCCTTTACTTTTTCCTTTCCACTTTTATAATGCTATATATTATCCTCACCAGAGGAATCTTAGCTCAGGGTCAGGGACGGTCTTGTCTGCTTGTATTTGGACCAGTACTTGACTCAATACCTGCTTTTTCATTCATTCATTCATTCATTCATTCATTCATTCATTCATTCATGTACTATGCCTAGCATATTATGGAAAGCTATTAATTGTTGAAAATTGAGTGGTCAATGGATGCATTGATGAAGTCATGCAAGATTGAAGGCTGCTTTCCTCAATGTGTCAATTCTCAGTGAGGGGGGCAAATCTGCAACTTACCTTTCTGTGCTAGATACATTTCAAAGGGTGATTTTGTTTTTCTCCCCACTCTCCTTCTGTATCATAAAAACATAAATAGAAGTAGGGAAAGAGAAGGGATTAAGCCTTTATATAGCACCTACTATGTATAAGAGACCAAGTGGGTGGCACAATGTATGAGAGTGCTAGATCTGGAGTCAGGAAGACTCATCTTACCGAATTCTAGTCCAGCCTCAGACACTTAGTAGCTGTGCGACCCCGTGGAAGTCACTTAACCTTGTTTGCCTCAGTTTCCTTATCTGTAAAATGAGCTTGGATTGGCAAACCACTCCAAGAAAACCAAATGGGGCCATGAAAAGTTGGACAAAACTAAACAACTGAACAACAGTATTATATATCAGTCACTATGCTAAATACTGTAAGCTATTTAATAATAGCTATAATAACCTATATGTATATATACATATACATACACATATGTGTGTGTGTGTGTATAATGTGTGTGTGTATATAATGTTTGTGTATGTGTGTGTGTGTGTATATCCCTTACTCTCTGCTGGGTGCTTTACAACTATTATCTCATTTGATCCTCACAACAACCCTGGGAGGGAGGTGTTATTATTATCTGCATTTTACAGATGAGCAAACTGAGGCAAATAGAGATTAACTGAGTTACCCAGGATCACACGACTAGAAAGTACCTTAATCCTAATTTGAACTCCGGTCTTCCTGACTCCAGGCCCAGTGCTTTTTCACTGTGCCACAAGTTACCTCTAAGAGAGTGTTTTGTTCTATGTTTTTTCTTAAGATAAGATTCCAAAAAATGCTGTCATTCCAAAGAGATATTTAGAGGGTGATTCATTCTTTCCAAAGGTTTGGGCTTTATTTGTTGCTGGGCATAAGCAAGAAAGGGCAATTTGGTGGTGGGCCTGAAGTCAAGAAGACTCATCTTCCCGGGTTCAGATTTGGCCCCAGACATTTGCTAGCTGTGTGACCCTGGGAAAGTCACTTAACCCTGTTTGCCTCAGTTTCTTCATATGTAAAATGAGCTGGAGGAGGAAAAGGCAAACCATTTCAGTATCTTTGTGAAGAAAACCTCAAATGGGTACACAAGGAGTCAGGCATGACTGACCACAACACACACAACAAACACAGAAGCAAGAAGGGCTGTGGTCTTTTACTATTCTGAGCAATGATTATATCATGAAGCTTAATATTCTTTACAGAATTTCCATGAACTGCAAAAAGGTGTGCATCTAGAATGAAATAAAAATTCACTCTATTTTCTCTGGGTTGTTGTCCTATGGGGTTCAATGCTGTTACTTATATTGTCTCAGTTTAACTTTTTACCTGTAGCCTCATCAACCTTAATGTTTAATGATTCATATTTTCTTAGACTGGAAACAACATTACAATTGTTAGAGTCTTTCTCCACTAATGAGAATCTCAGAAACATTGTCATAGATTTCCATCTTGGACTTCTAATCTAAGCAACAAGCACCTATTAAGAGCCGACTGTACTCATCCATTAAAATACGTAGATACATAAATATGTATATGGATACACACCTATTATATATACATGTATGTATACATATGTGCATATATGTAAATGTGTGTATAAATGTAGACACACAAATATATGGACAGAGAGGGAGGATAGTATGTGACTGTAGAAAGGGGATGTGAATTGTGAAATGATCCAAACATTTTGGAGATCAATCTGGAAATATGCCCCAAAAGTTATTAAGCTATGCTATCTTCATCCAGAAAAAGAACCAAAATAGAAGTATGTATAGAACAATTTTACACACACACATATGTATACATGCATGCGTACACTGATTTGGGTCTAATAGTAGTCATCTTGAGGTGGGGAGGGAAGAAAAAGAAGAAATTTACATGATAATTTTGTATTTCAAAGGAATAGCAAGTTGTGCATAGTAGATTTGCAGTTTCATGTGCCATTATCTTTTTTTTTTGTATTGTGTTATGGAAATGCTTGCTTCATTCCATAAATTAAAAATAAAATGGAATAAAGAAAGGGGAAGTAAGCTTTGAAGTGAGAGAGCCTGTGTTCAAATCCAGCCCATTTCATTTGTGTTGCCCATATAACCATGAGGAAGTTGGTTTGCTTCTCTGTGCCTCAGTTTCACCATTCATTAAATAAAGGGTTCTTACTACGCAGCCCCTAAGATTCTCCAACCTCTGAATGTGATACTTAAAATATCTCATAGTTCAAATTTGGTTTACAAATTATTTGCCTGCACTTGCTTCACTTTGCTACATGACCGTTCTTTCCAACATTTTTGACTCCCACAAGTTTTTGTTTCCCTGCCTTATTATTTTTGTTTCATGGCTATAGTGTCTATCATTGCCTAAAAGTCTCCTGCCGTTTTCATTTTTCTATATATTGTTTCACTGCCTTCTGCCTTCCTCTACTGGAATTCACTTGCTGAAATGTCCTCCTCATTGTTTTCTCTTAGTTTAGCTCGTGTAGATCATTTTCCTATCTTGCTTTTGCTACGAAAGACCTCTGGCTGGCAATCTACCTCTGAGCCCACCTGTGTGTGCCTTCTCTGAACGTTCTAAGTCCCAAGTATCCCAACTGTGTGCAGAGTTTCACATTGAAAAAAAAATTGAAATAATGAAGGATGGTCAGGAAAAGTAGGATGTAAGAAAACTGCTCTACTAATAATAGATTAGGCAATTATGTTATGGGGTTTTGATGTATTTCTGACACACCTAAAATGGCATCACTCAATGGAAGAAACAAAGGAACTTGATTCTGGGAGACTAGAGGTCCGGAGCATGTATCGACATTATATGTTGCCCTATCATGCAGGGAGAATAGTGTTTTTTTCATTTGATCTTGCATCAGAAATTGTCCACTTCTTTAAAACTGCTTGACTGAGCACAGTTAGGACTTTTTCTATATTCCTATTTGAGGATAAAGGGTTCAGGTACTCATACCTTACAGTAAAACGGAGGGAGGGCTGAAGTCTATCTTCTTTCTCTCTCCCTTAGGTCATTTGCACCCAAGAAATAATTTTGGGGTCTTTGGAGTTTTTCTTTATCTTTTTTCCATCCCGGATGCAAGAAATGAAGTCCCAGGAGCTCATGAATACAAGCAAGGGGTTTCAACCAAACCACCCACAAAGTCCTGTCTAGCATGGGACCAGGGCCACTTACCCTAGTTGGGTTTTCAACTTGAACATGGTGAAACTAATGCTATGTAAGAACTGATCTATGTTGTGAACCTAATGACACAAACAATGAAAAAATATCAATATTAAATATATAAGGGAGTATCATGCACCTGAAGTACTGGACAAATGGTTGTTTCTTTTTCCTATATATCTTCAGAGAATATTCCTTTATAAAGACTAATCAGATGTTAAATGGGTAAATGAAATCAAGTTGCTAATCACTGGGCCCCTAAAATGGTACAAATAATTGGTAAGTAATTGCACTTATGGCAGAAATGAGATCTTCCACAACCTTTTCAGGGTACTAAAGAACCTTGAGGAAGATGGTAGGGGAATATGGGGGAAAGAAGGGAACATAACAGACCTGGTCGTGAGAAGGTAGAGTCAGAGAAAACATAATACAATTACATAGAAACTTTTCAGAGTCCCTTTTCCTAGGGATGTTTGCTTATTAAAGTCCTTATTTCTCACTACACTATTCCTTCAGAGAAAGACAGAGGGTTGATTATTCTTTGAAGAATGTAGTTCAAATAGACTAAAATATGATGATAATATGAAGAAAGAAAAAAATAAGAAATGCTTTTAGGAAAGTGTTAACAGTAAAATTATGTTCCTTACTCTAACAGGTTAGTGGGAGAGGGATTTTAATTTCAAGAGCAGCTGAGTGGGAGGGGAAATATCAAAAGATGGATAAGAGCGGATAGAAAAATAAATGAATGAATAAAAGAAATATAAAAAGACATTGGCATCAAAGTGGTAGAAACAAAAATTAATAGCAGGAAGAAATTATTGACAAAAGAAAAGGGTATTAAAATCAATAAACAAAATAAATATACAAATGATGAATTAATATCAGTACTAAATGTATTAGAACCAGATAGCAGCTAGATTCATAAAAAGTTAATAGTCACAAAAAGACATACAAAAAGCAACACACAAATTGTAGGAGATATTAACGTTCCCCTCTCAGAGATGAATAAAGCTAATAGAAAGATGGCAAAAAAGGAAAAACACAGAACTGAACAAAATGTTAGAGAAATTAGACTTGAAAGACCTATATAATATCTTCTGAATAAGAATGTTAAAGAATGTAGATTTTCTTCAGCATCCTATCACTACTGAAAAATAGGACCCTGTACCAGGGCACAGGGAGCAAAAATAAAATTACATATTGTTAAAAATGTATATTTTTTCCATCAGGAAAAAGCTACCTTTCCTTTCTCCTACGACAACCTCCCCCTATGTAGTTGGAAAAAAAAAGAGAAAATAAAACCCTATTATAAACACGAAGAGCCAAGAAAAATAAATTTTCATATTGGTCATGGCGTATATAAATACTTGCGTGTACATATACGCACTTCATTCTACATTCTGAGCTCTTCATTTCTCCATCGGGAGGTGGGCAGCATGTTTTATCATTAGTCTTCAGGAATCATGGTTGTTCATTATGCTTATCAGTTTACCTAAATCCCAAATTATTTGTCATTCCTATGTTGTTATCATTGTATAAGCTGTTCTTCTATGCACTTCCATTACTTCACATAAGTCTTCTCAAGTTTCTCTGAAATCATCCCCTTCATCATATCTTACACATAGTAGCAGTCTACATATTAAAATACCATAATTTATTTAGTCATTTCCCAGACTATAGGCACCCCCTCAGATTCCCATTCTTTGCCACCTCAAAAAAAAAACAACAACACATATTTTAGCACATCCTTGATTAAAATTTGTTTTTCATGGGACTAATTCTTCCCTCTAATTTTCCTCTCTCCTATATCTTTCTTATTTTCCTGTTGAGTTCAATGTATTTCTGTATAAAATTTAGGGTGCATTCTTCCCTCCTTTTACCAGTTCAGATTTTATATATATATATATATATATATATATATATATATATATATATATACACACATATAA
>CM053584.1:43052282-43081308 GCA_028627135.1 Pseudochirops cupreus | reverse complement strand
GTGCATCTCTAGCTAAAGAATAGCTGGATATAACTTGAAAAAGTTGTTGGATATTATTTTTGTGAATATGGTTTTAAACTGTGTGAGGAGGATGGGATTATGATGGGTCGATGCAATGAGAACTATAGATTGAGTTGATCTCAGATATGAGATCATTATGCATTCTGAGCTATTTGGAAACAGGACAGAACATTGAAATGCCAAATGATCTGCTTATATAAAATAGTGACATTACTCTCTCTTTGTTTCTTCCCTACCTGTCTTCTCAGTGTCCTTTGATGACTCATTATTATGATCCCTAATTGTGGAAAATTCTTAAGGCTCTGTCCTAAAGCCTTTTTCTCTTGTCTCTATCTCCCTCTCCCTCTCTCCTTCATACTCTCCCTCTCCCTTTTCCTCTCTCATTCCCCCCCTCCCTCCTTCCCTCCCTTCCCCCCCCCTCTCTCTCCCACCAGACTGGATGAACACTTGTCAGATGTACAGTAAAGAGATTTTTGAAACTAATATGGATTCTTCAACAGAAAATTTCCATGTAACAGAACTTTTTCATCAAATGCTTTGCTAAAATCTAAGTTACCTGTATTAACTTTATGCTTCTGATCTACCAGTATAGCCATTCAGTAAGAAAACAACAACAACAAATACACACACACACACACACACACACACACACACACATATATGTGTGTATATATACACACATATATATAAAGGAAGAAAGGTTAAACTTACATGACCAGATATTGATTAAGCCATGTTGGCTCTCTGAGATCATTACTTCTTTTCTTTTCCTAGATTTTCACTAACTATCTCTTTAATAATACATTAAAGAATTTTTGCTGGGAATCTAAGTTAAGCTCACTGTCCTATCGTTTATAGACCCCATGTTCTTCCTTATATTTTTTAAATCAGAAAACATTCATCCTTCCCATTTCCTATTATACATTTCCTGTAATCTATGATTTTTCTCATGTTGTTGATAGTCCCTATGCTATCGTCCTCCACTATGGGGAGCCCTCCCATCCTGCAGCAGGGCTGAGAAAGAATCACCTACCCAGAGGTTGTGCGAGGGTGCATAAAAAGAAATGAGACTCTGAAAATGGTGGAAAATAGAGAGCCAATTTTATTACCTTCATCCAGGTTTTTATAGGACACTTCCTAATTATTTTCCCCTGAGGACATTGTGCACTTCTTTGTTCCCAGGCCGTGGGTGTAAGCCACACTTATTTTGAGGACATATTCCTCACACCTGTGTGTTTGAGCTCTTTCCTGGGGGATGGGGAACCAATCCAGGCCCAGCAACAGGCTCTTTAGCTGAGAAGGCTTATTCAACCATCTGTGTCAGAGTGCCACTTACCTATGGTCCTCTATACTCCACCTAGTCTTTCAGTAATTGATGATAAATCAACTAATCAACAAGCATCTATTATGTACCACAATATGCTAGACATGTGCTAAGCCCTGAGAATAAAAAGGAAATTAAAAAAAAAGCAGCTTCTTTACTCAAGGACAATACCTTCTAAATGGGGAAAACAGTGTTTATATAAAAAAATTGTAATTAGAGTAAATGGAAGATAACCTTTGAAGGAAAGGCATTAGCATCTGAAATTATTGAGAAAAGTCTGTATCAGAAGGAATGGGCTAAGCTGAGACTTTAAGAAATCTAGAGATTTTAAGAGATCAGGGTAAAGAGGAAGAGTTTGGGGAAAAACCAGTTCAAAAAGTATGGAGATGTGAGATTACATGTCATGTTTGAGAAGCAACAAGTTGTCTCAACCCAAGAGTGAAGAAGTTTGTAAAGACTGGCAGGGACCAGGTTATGGAGAGTATTAGCTGCCAACTAGAAGAGTTTATCTTTGATCCTAGAGTAGAATTGACTGAGTAGGGAGGGTACATGATCAGATCTACACTTTAGGACAATCACTTAGACTGCTAAATGGAAGTTGTATGAAAGTGGGGAGCAATTTGAGCAACTATAAAGTTATTACAATAGCCTAAGCCAGAGAGGTTAGGGTCCTAAATAGGGGATGATACCAGAGATGTTACGTAGGTTGAAATGGTAAAATTTGGTAACTGATTGGAAACTCAGAATGAGTAAGAGTGAGGAGTCAATTTTGACATTGAGGCTGTGAGCCTGGACACACCTAGCCTGTAATAAAGAAGCTTGGAAAAGTTTTTTTTTTTAATTTTGCATTTCTTTTTCCATTAGAATAAAAGCTTCTTGAGGGTAGGGTCGGGTTTTGCCTTTCTTTGTATCTTTAGAGCTTAGCATAATGTCTGACGCTTAAGGAAGTATTAGTTGATTGAATCTTCACAGCAACTCCTATGAAACAGGTAAGGCAAAGACTATTACTCCTAGATTTTATGTGAGGGAAAAAAAGTCTCAGAGAGGTTAAGTGATTTGCCTGAGAGATATTAGATACAGTTATAGACCAAGAGTCAGGTGATCTGATTTTAAAATCCATCACTGATGTTTGTTAGCTGAACAAATCATTTAACCTCCAAGAACCTCAGATTCCTCTAATGTAAAACATGGATAATCTTACTTATAGTCTCACCTCATGGGGTAGTGTTATGAAGAGTGTCTTAAAAGCCTCAAAGCATTAAGTCAATGCAAACTGGCTTTCTTTCTTGGTCAAGGTCACACAGCTAGTAAGCAGAGGAGGGATGACTTGATTTCAAGTCTCCTGATTCTAAAATAGAAGTAAAAAGATCAGTAGAAGAAAACCAGAGGATGCCAGCAAAGAGAAAAGGGAACAGGCAGGGAGGTATAAGGTTTGAACCCAGAGGAAGGATTTTGAGAGGATTCAACTCTGGACTTCAGCCTGGAGACTTTTATATGTCCTGAGTGAGGAGAGGTTTCATGCATGCACAGTTGATAGCTCTCCAGACACAGCAACTTTGGCATTTGGGGTGGGGAACCTGAGACCTGGAGGCCACATGTGTAGTATTTTGACTGAGTCCAAGTTTTACAGAACAAATCCTTTTATTAGTGGGATTTGTTCTGTAAAGTTTGACTTGAGGACTTAGAGGGCTACATGTGGCCTTGAGGCCACAATTTCCCTGGGATAAATTGAAGGGAAGGATATGTATTCCACAGAAGCTGTCCTTTCCATGCTCCAGTACTCAAAAAGGCACACAAGGACATGAGAAGGAGCTTGTCAAATATTCCAGGAGTCTGAAAGTGCAAATGCTAAGCTCTGAACAAAGGAAACTGGGATAGAGTTCTATCAGCTAGTACTTTTCCTCCACATGAATATAATAGTGACAGGTCTATGCTCTAGCAGGCTTCTGGCCTCTTATGTGGAGTGGGTTGAAAAATAGAAACATGGCTGATTTCCAAAATTAGATTGCCTACAGGACTGTGTGACACAAGGCACCTACTTCCTCATCTACAATGTCAAGACACTGACTGACCTTTGCTTCCCAATTCTGTAAATTGGTGAGTCTCCATTCAATAAAATCTCCATTCAATATTATCAGTTGCCTACTCTATGACCGGCACTGTAGGCTTATCATGGCTGTAGCTCATTGCCTTCACCTGAGTTAATCCAAGAAGATCTCCAAAGTGATTTTTCTTTTTACCATGTGTATTTTTATAACAGCTTTTTTTTTCCTTTTTTTTTTTCCAGTGAGGGGTGAGAGAGGGCAAGGGGATATAGGAATAAGGTAGAAAAAACAAAATTATAATAACATACATATTCCTTACATGTTTGCTTCTTTATGTGTGTTCCTTATATGTCCCCTCTTCTCATTGATATTTTGTATATTTGTGGGAGAAGTACATAATGAGTCTTGTTTTGGCATATTGAATTTGAGATTCTACTAGGGACATTAAATTCAAAATGTCCAATGGGAGGTAGGTGATATAAGAACAAAAATAGAGTTAGGAGAGAGACCAGGACCAGCTATAGAGAACTAGGAGTCATCTACATTGGGATGCTAATCAAATCTCTCCACCATGCTGACAAGATCACCAAGAAGAGAAGGTAGAGGAAAAAAAAAAAGGAATAAGACTGAGACCAGAGTCTTGGTAGATAGCTACAAATAATGGATAAGATTTGAATGGAGAATGAAGAAGAGAACTCTAACATTTAGAAAGAGAACAAAGAAAGAGAAGTGACCTGAAACCCAAAGAAGAGGTAGTATCTAGAAGGAGGAGATGGTCGACTGCATCAAAGGCAACAGAAGAAGCATTTTATCTGGGTCAGGTGACTTGAAATGTTTTTAAAGATAGTCTAATACTCTTTTTCCCCCTCATTTTAAATATTTTGCATGAACTATTCCTTGGCAGAAAAACCAAGCAAAGTAAGAGTATGGTATTGCCTTCTTTCCATCATTAGTCATACCATGTTGTGTTTGAAAAGCCAGACAGTTAGTATTGTGGTAGATCGGGAAGAGTCAGGAGTAACTGGATTGAAATCCCATTTCAATCACTCCATGTCCCTGGGTAAGTAACAACCTTTATGTGGCTTCAGTTTCCTCACCAGTAAAACCAAATAGTAGGACTTTGTGGCCTTCTATATCTAAATCTATGATACAGCCTCCATCTAACATCCCGTCTAAGTCTAAATCTAGGATACATTCTGTCTTTTATGGAAATGCCTCTTTTCTCTCATATAGATTTTAAAATTTTAGATTGTTTTCTTTGGCTTTTACTTTCATTTTCCTCTTACCTGAATTTTAGCTACTTTTGTAACAGCATACTGTGCTTTTTTTTATTCATCCTTCATCATTACCTGTCCTTTCATAATTTCTCTGTAACATTCATATTAGTTATCTAGGCAACTGTATCCCACACAACTAGGACTTTCTTTTTTCTTTTTCCCTCTGTGTCTTAAGCATTTCATTTTTGAAGACATCCTCATATGTTCTGGGTTTACTTATTCTCTAGAATCTGAGCCCATAGCATCCCATTTTTTCCTTTTTTCATTGAAATGTGCTTCCTTATAACTGAGTATTCATGGCAAACTCTATCATCTCTCTCCTCTTTTTCCAATGGAAGATGCAGTGGGTCATTTTCCCCAAGTTTCTCATAATTTTGATTCCAGCCACCAGATCTTCCTTGTTGTTGAGAATTAGTCCTATTATAGAATTTCTTCCTTTTGGCTCATCACATATTTGTAGGATATTATTTTCATTAATGGAAATCAAGAAGCAGTGTTTCTACTTTGAAGAAAGCAAGATATTAAATACATCTAGGATCTTTGATGCCATGTATCATTACAATAAAATAGTTTGTGGTCTCTATATACTAGACTACATGACGGTATTGCTTTTGTTTCAGCCTTATTGATCTGCACCCAAATATTTTACCCCATAATTTTTACCTCTTCATCTTAGACTTCCTTATGTGATACATCTCCTCAATATACAGTGCTCCTCACTCGCTCTTTTCTCTTTTTCTTTCCAAAATAGGTATAATGTCCCAATGGTATATTTCTATAACGAGTTTCATTATACTAGGTCTCAGTGACATCTAAGAAGTTAAATCTTCTAGGTCGCCTTGCTTGTTATTTATAATTTGTACAATTTTGTCAAGAAATCTGAGATCATGAGTTTTATTGTTATATTCTTTAAAAAATGATTAGTGCATATGTTCCAACTGCTATTCTTCACACACTATAACTAAAATCAGCAGTGTCTAACATGGGGAATATTCTCTGTCCTTTATTTTCAACATAAAGACCATTTGAAAATGTATGAAAAAAATAAAAACTGGGAAGGAAAGAATAATATGCTTCATACAAAATGATTAACTATCATGTCATTACCAAAGATATCCATGATCTTCTCACATAATGAGATAACTTCAATATGTTGAGGGGATCTGGCTCGTGTCCAGCCACCACCAGCTTTGTTGACTGAAGTAACCTTTCCTGTGGAAGGAAGTACGGAGCTTGCTTCCAGGACAATCATGATGACGTATAAGGGAAGTGCATTGGAGAGAATGGCATGCACAGATATCCCATAATTAATTCTAGGGAAGAGAATGTCCTTTCATTCACTTTAGAAGCATGGCAAAAGACCTGACAGCATCAGCCGTGATCCCTTTTATTTTTGTCTCTCTTGGGGGATCATGGTGACTCTTTCTAGAGTCCTAGACAGTGTCTAAGGAGTAGCCATGTGGTAAAGGGAAGACCTTTGGGGCTTTCTCTCCTCTGAGGTAACATGGCCCCAAGAAACAGGCTTCACTCTTCGAATTTTTTCATTTGTTTTTTTCTACTCTAGATGAAGAGAGTGGAATTACCAACCTTGAGAGTCTGAAGAGGTCAGGAGAGTATAGGAACCTGTACATTACAATGCAGGCTAGGTTTTCCAGAAAGTACAGCATCAGCTTCTTGAAGACCAAGGTATTACCTTTGGAAATCCAGTAAGGGCAAAGACTCAGTGAGTAGATATAATGTCTTTGGATATCAGCTTGGTAGGACCAATGTCAGAAGTTTGCTAAGGTTTTATCTTATCCTCTCAGAGACCTAGGTAATATGGGGAGAATAATCTCTAGAGGTGCTGGGGAACATGTTTATATGTTTATTGTTGCTACATCTCTGAAGTAAATTTAATTTGAAAAGGTAATTGATGTTAAGTCTTTAAATATAATTGGGTTCTAGACCGTAGACTCTTTAGATTGGGGGAGGAACACAGCCAGTGGGGTCTCACTTCAGTGGCAGTAGAACAGGGATGTCCACTTCCCCACCACTCCAGGGTTGTCCCTTGGAACTCAGATGGAAATATAGCCTGCCTAGCCATGAAAGAGAGGATCAGAGAATATATGTTATAAATATGCTAGACATCATGCTCTATAATAAAGGTCGTAAACAGGTGATACCTAGAGTATCTACACATAGTGTACCACAGCTGGCAGTTAAAATATTGCTAAGCACTTTTCTTGTAATCTATTTACATACCCTGACACAAAGAACGAAGGAAAGAAGAAGGTATAAAGAAGGAAAAACTCACATAACTGGCATAGATAAAAGGGGAAAACAGTGAGAAGGAAGTCAAGGCCACCTTGCAACTTCATTAAAATTTTATTTTGTTTACCCAAATGAGATTTCTACTTGGTAGAGAGGAGTCCTACAGGGAAGTTAGTAGCGGAAAAAAATGAAGGGAGTCTACTTTGAGGATCAGGAAATTAGAGTTGAAATTTAAGAGGAACCGTTAGATAGAAAACCTGCAGTAGGATTATTTAAGTACATATAACTTTCATAATTGTGTGACCAATTACCAGTTTGTTTAAAAGCAAGCTTTGCAATACAGAAATGTAAAGCTGAAAATTGGCCATTGCTCTGGGCATGAAACCTGAGAGGGAAAGCTGCTAATCACAGGTCCCTGCTTGATTTCTGAACCTTATTGTTCTACTTAAATGGTATTCACACAATGGGTCATGCTTTATGCTTCTGAGGACCAAAAGCCTGAAGGCAGCATGGGCCAGCAAAAGTACTTCATTATATGTATTATCTATGTGGATAAATGAGTGAATGTATTTATTCTGGTCCTATGATTTTAATGGTATGGGAAACTTTTGGAGTGGAAACTCTCACACTAATAAGCAGCTAGCTGCCTTATTGTTGTTTTCCAGGACATTGAGAGATTGAATGACTTTTCTATGTACACGTGGAAATTAGAATGTATGAGATGCAGGATTTGAAACCAGATCTTAGTAAGTATAAGCCTCACCATAAATTTGTTCTTCCATATTAATTGTGTGGGTATCTGTGTGTTAGAGAGACAGACAGACAAAGAGACAGACAGAGAGAAAGGAACTGAAGCAAAGGAAGAAAGAGAAATATTGACAAAATATATATTATATACTCTGGGTACATATTATAAACACAGGGCAGCTAGGTGATGATGAATGGACACTAGGTGACAGTAGATAGAGTGCTGGGCCTGGAGTCAGGATGACCTGACCATTCTCAGACAGTTATTACCTTTATAATCCTGGGAAGTCTTTTAGCCTCAGGTTCCTTATCTTTAAATGGTGATAATAGTATAGTAACATCAGCTTCCCAGGGTTGGTCTGAGGATCAAATGAGATTATAATTATAAAAGACTTAGCACAATGCCTGGCACATAGATATACACATACATATATATGGCAAATGTATTATACATCTGAATATTTGCATGTATATTATACACACATACTGGGTATAAACATATATAGACACATACATACACAAATAGATTGACATATATAAATTATATTCAGATAATTTCTAACAGTATTTTATACATGCAGTATTTTCACAAAGGCAGCATGCTATATAGTAGGGAAATGGCCATCCTTGAAATCAGGAATACCTGAGTTCAAATCTTGCCTTTGATATGTATTAATCCTGTGACTAAAGGTAATAGCCAAGTAATTTAACCTATTAGTGCCCCCTGGCAACTTTCCTGTTCTATAGGTTGCAGAGCAGGTGCTGACTTCCTTTGTCAAAAGCATTTCCATAACTGAAATTTCCTTACTAAGATGAAAGCAGAAATCTGGTTTCCTCAACCCATCCCGAAAAATAACAAAATCACGCAATCATCAAATGGTAGATGAAAGAAACCTTAGAGATCAAGCAGGACAAACTCTCATGAGCAGGATGCTGAGGTTCAGAAAGTTTTTGAACTCAAGACTAGGAACTAGATTTCTTGTGCCCCACTCTAAAAGACTTCGACCATGTATGCTGACTTTCCACATTTTTTTTCTTTTTCTTTCCACATTTTTAAAGGAATTATCTGAAGTCTTTTTTCAAGAACTCAACAAAATCACAAGTAGTGTCTGTACTTATCTTGAGTCTTTTCCTATGATCCCTAATTGTTCCAGCACTTATTCTCTCCACAATTGTAGGGACTTGAAGACAGAAGACCATGATTATAAATTTACCTGAGGCAAGTCAGGATTAAGCCCCAGCCCCAGGCCACACAAGGCCACAAGAAGAGGTCCATGCTTCTTTCTCCAGGGATTACACATTCAAGAAGCAATATTACCACTGGTTTAAGTTAGGGAAAGGCGGAGACATGCAAACCCTAGTGAAGGGAGGGAGACAAATCAACCAACTATTTTAAGGGGATATTATTCAGTGAATCTTTCCTATTTTATTCAGGGAAGTTAGCTTTTGAAATGTTAAATGTGAGAAAACATGATAAGGGGATGACTTTGTATGCTTTATAAATAGGAGCTGAGACTATTGGAAAGGAACATTTCAAACTCGCCTGAAAAACAATTGGTACTGAACTCTTTGAGAATGGGACTCAATTTTATTGCCAAGTCATTCCCTAGATGGAATGTGAGTTATGTACCTCATCCTGTATTATAAAACTTTTACTAATGATGTGTGGATACTGCTGAATTGAAACCAATTATAGCTCGGGAGGAATACACAACCATTCTTTTCACAAAAATAAAAACCTGTTTAGCAAAGCAAAACCCAGACACCCGAAGTTTACAGGGAAGCATTCAACAGAGAAGAGAGAAAAGAGCAGAGAGGAGACAATGGAAGGCATGTTAGATAAAGGATTGATAGAGATTCAGGACTTGCATTTATGGTGAAAAGGAGGGTGGAGAATTGTCATTATGAAGCATTTTTCCCTCCACTTTCTTGTACCAGATATTAAGTTCATAAAAGAATGAAAGCTTTCAAGAATCAAGTCTTTAAAAGGAAGCAATAATGGCATTTAGAAATTTTATTAAAATACAAAAAGGATCAACAGTCTTTAAAGGACTAATCTATGGGGCGATCTTGCATTCTCTTTGTACGGCTAAATTGAGTCTAACAGTATTAAAGTGAAACTGTGGAACGGTAATTACACCACTAACTAGCCACCTGCAGTTCAGATAGTGTCAAGTGAATTAGGTCAGGTTGGGAGGCCAGCTCATACTTAGAAGAAGAAAGCACTTGCACAGGCCTGTGACTGGGTTGCTAATGTGACTATGTTCTATCTGACAGTAGCACAGAAAATATTCTAGGGCTTTGCCCGTTTTCATTTACTTTAAGTATAAAACGAGAAAGAGTTCAGTTGGACAGGAAAGCACTCAAGACACAAATGATGGACCCCCATTTTCCACCCCCCCCAGATTACTCTTATGTATTCAGAGACAAAACCAGAAATCACATTGACCAAGGATATGAAAACAAAATTTCTCTCTGCATTCACGTTCAAAAGATCTCACAATTACATATTTAAAGCTTATAAGGAAGCTTAGAGGCCACTGAGTCCAATTTCCTCACTTTACAGACTAGGAAAGTGATCACAAAGAGCTTAAATGACTCATCTAGGGTCATGCAGCATTATATCTTATTAAAGCAAGTCTCACTCCAAATGAATGTTTTTTTTTAATGAACCCTACAAACAAATGTTCTCTCAGCCAGAAGAGACTACAAAAGCTCCAAAACATGATGCCAATTATATTCAGAAATGTCTTACCTTGGAGTCATGTAGGTCATATCATATAACATTTGTATGTCTAAGGAAATTGAACAAAAGATTTCCTTGATTATTTTAATGAGCCTATTGGGAGGCGAGATTTTGATTTGTTATATTCTGTTTTTCACATTTTTTCCCCATTGTAGATGGCGAATAATTCTTTTTGGCATCTTGTGAGGGGAGACAAACTAATGGCTAAATGAATTTCAGTTAAAGGGGCCACAACAATTGGAATGGGTTGGATTGGAGCTGCCCTTTGTCACCTCATATGCTATGGGGTATCAGTGACTGAGACTGTGCCCAAGATGAATGATTTGCCAAAGATTCTTGGGGACATATGGACTCTGTTAAGGATTCTGAGAAGTCCCACCATAGGAAAAAGGCTTTGAGTATTAGGTGGTTGAGCAGATAGTGAGCTGGGCCTAGAATCAAGAACAACCGAGTTCAAATTTGGTCTCAGATACTTACTAGCTGTGTGAGCCTGATCAAGTCACTTACCTCCTCTGAGGCCACATGGCCTCTGTTTGTCTTAATCCAGTGGAGAAGGGAATGGCAAGTTGGTAACTTTGCCAAGAATAGCCCATGGACTTTATTGGCATGCTATGGTCCATGGGGTCACAAAGAGTTAGACACAATAAACCATCTATTTTATATGGCAGCTAGTCTGGCTAATCTCAGAGAGGCTCATTACACGCCACGGAGAGATGATGGAGATGATTCCATCCACACAGATGGAATTATGATTTGCCCATAAAAAAATTATAATGAAATTTTTAAAAACACTGCCATTCTGTCAAGCAATTTAGACCTATGATCAAAAGGTTACTAAACGGTGTTTAACTTTTGACCCATTGATACCACTACTGAGCCTATATTCCAAAGACACAGGAAAAATAAAGAAATGTTTATAACATCTATTTTTGTAGTGGTTAACTAGGAATTAAGGGTGTGTGCTATGATTATGGAATGTTAAAAAAATTATAGTATGCAAATTTGATAGAATTTGAAAATGTCAAAAATTATAAAAAGAACAGTTTCAGGGGAAACCGAGATCTCTATAAACTCAGAGTGAAGTAAGTAGCTTTAGCAGAAAAAATGACAGAAAAATTATAAAGAAAAAATAACTACTTCGAAAGGCTTTAGAATTGTGATAAAAATAATAATAAACCATGAATTCAGAGTGCCTAGGACAAAATACCTCTGTTTCTGCCAGACAGGTGATGGATTTTAAAAAACAGAATGAGATATGTATTTTTGGACATATTTCATGTGGACTTTTTGGTTTTTTGCTAAATTCTGCATATTTGTTATAATGATTTAATTTTTTTTCATTATTCAGTTGGTGACTAGTTGGGAAGGGAAGACAAATGCTTGTCAAAAATGAATGAATAAATGAAGAAAGGTGGGAATAGGAAAGAAAGAAATAAATGGAAAAGAAAGAAAGGAAAAAAGGAAGGAAGGAAGAGAGGGAGGAAAGAGGGGGAAGAGGAAAGAGGGGAAGGAAGAAAGGAAAGAAGGGAAGGAAGAAAAGAAAGAAAAAAGGAAGGAAGGAAATAATGCTACAGGCAAAGAATAGGTCATCAGTAGAGAATGATAATGAGTGAGAGCTGTGTTACTTTAAGGTTTGCAAAACGCTTTATATATTTTATCTCACGTTATCTTTACAGAGACATTATTATATTAACTTCATTTTACAGATTAAAAAAAAAAAACAAGCTGAGAGGTTAAGTAGGTGGCCTGCTCAGGGACACGTAATTAGTGGATGCCTGGGGAAGGATTTTACCTAAAACATTCCTCATTGGAATTCCAGTTTTTTACAACAACAAAAATAAATGTGAATGAATAACATGCCCTTATGAAATACCTTGGATTTACAGTGTTTTCACATATTATACCATTGATCTTCACAACAATCCTGGGAGGTGGGTATTATTATTATTATTATTATTCCTATTTTAAAATGGGGAAATTGAGGTTGGGGTTAAATGACTTTCCCATGGTCGCAAAGCTAATATGGGTCTTAGGATTTGAAATCATAACTTTCTGACTCCCTAATCCAGGCCTCTATTCACTCTGTCTCTTTACTATCCAAAGTGACTGTCACAAAACAATATTTTTGTTTGAATGTAGACTTACTGAAATACTGATAGAGAAATAAAGGCACCAACAAGTCTATGAGTTGGCAGTCTACATGTTGACAGCTAGGCATCTCTACTGGAAATTTTGTCACTTGTCTTTGGTAGATATTTCTCTGAGGTATCCAAATTTACATTGACTGTTGTAGTAAAAAAAAAAATGCATATTTTACCAGAGCTTCTATATATGTAAATTGTACCTTCCAACATGCACCAGTTTCTGGGCAGAGGAAATATAGTCCCTTGATTGAATCCAATAATGTAATTCAATTGAGGTTTCTTGCTGACAGTAAAAGCCCCATGAGCCCAGTAGCATGTGACAACAGACAAACCCTGAAATTCTGTGGCATATCATGGTCTCTATTAGGGAGCCCAGCCTGTTATGCAGATGATACTCACTCAAACACACATATTTAAAAAATTATACTTTGAGGTGAAAGAGAAATTTTATCATGTCAAATAGCGTGGATGATGCCAGAGAGGAGCATATCACAAGTGGCCTGAGAAGAAATTTTCTTATTCCTGATTCCTGCAGACAGAAACTCACTGCTCCATGAAACGCAAAGATTCTTAAGTTGCTGAACTGAACAAAAGAAACCAAAAAACATCCCCCTGCACTTGCCGAGAAGCTCTTTTTCTTCCTTTGGTTACTTTGGGTTCTTAGAAAACGTTCATGCAAACTGCTGGTGCTGCTGAAAAGACTGTCCTGGGAGCAACAAATCTAAGTTTTGCTTTGGCTCTGCTTTTTTTTAAACTTAAAATAATTAATTTTTAATATGCTGTGAAATACTTAAGGTCTGCTACAGTGTGTCTCAGACATATGAACCAATTTTATACCAATGAGATTAAATAAGGTTTGAGAGAATCCAGGCAAATGCACACTTTGTCCAGAATGGGGTGAGGGAAGGGGGTGTTTGATTACATTTTCTGTAGAGTAGGAGACCATCAGAAAAACTAGAAACCACAGGAGGCCACAATTATATTTCTGGGTCATAAATATTTTAACTTGTTGAAAAACAAGAGTTTAAAACATCTGAACAAAGAGCAATATTGTCTCAGATCAGCATGACCTCAGACAATGACCATGAAAATTTAGCAAATTTTATGGAATTTGACATAGCCAATGAAAATAAGAGTTGGGAGAAATGGGTTTGAACTGAAGTCAGGGGAACAGCACGATTAAGCATCAGACTAGAATTTGGAAAGGTTGGCTTCATTTCAGAAAGTTTTGTGGTTGAAAAAAATAGTCTATTTGACTGTCTGTTTCACTATCTCTATCATGGGGGAATGCTGTAGATTACTATCATTACATCTGAGTCATTTGCACAGTGCAAGAAATAATTAATAAGTAACTCTAAAGGGAGTTACATGTGGGAAAAGCACTATGTTTGTAGAGACAGACAAATCTAGAACACTACCCAAAATATAAAATTCTTCAAGATGGATGAAAATATAGGTTTGCAGCTAATAATAATAGCTACTCATAATAATGATACTAATTAAACAAAATCAATATACTGTGAAAGTTGGGCAGTAACATAACAATACTGAGGGATAAGAAATGAATGGCCCATTTGAACCATTGGTATCCAACTGATGTCAATTACACATTTGGTGGATCTACTCCAGACTACTGATGGGAAGAAATTGATAAGTCTTCATGAATGTTGTGTTTTTGTGAGTGTTTAACACCGTTCCTGGCATATAGTAGGCACTGAAAATGTTTATTGACTTGATTTGCATAGTTAGAGTGAGAACTTACATTGATCAAATTACAGATTCATTAGCGTATCAAAGAAAATGATAAAAACAGATGGATTCAAAAGGAGATGAAGGGGTTGACCTCTAAGGCAAGAAGTTAATGGTTCAATGTCCTTGGGCAGGAAGTTTCCAGTAGAGTAATTAGTGGAAGAACCAGAATGTGAATTCATATTCTCTGACTCCTAATTAATAAGTATTTGTTGAATGGAAGTACATTTAATTGAAGGTAATGCACGTGTTCAAAATGTTGTCCAGTATTCTTTATTCTATTAGACAGCTGGGCATTATCTTTCCTTTATGCTCAATGGGTTCATCAGATTTCTAGGTCTTTTTTTTTTTTTTTGCCTTTTGGAGGGGGGCAGGTAGGGTAGTTGGGGTTAAGTGACTTACCCAAGGTCACATGGCTAGTTTTGTGTTTAGTGTCTGAGGCTGGATTTGAACTCAGGTCTTCCTGACTCCAGGGCCTCTGTACCACCTAGCTGCCCCATAGATTTCTAGGTCTTTAGAGTTTTCCAAATCATTCTGTATCAGACAATAATAGTAACCTACTTTAGAGTAGGGGGTGAAAGCCAAATTGTCAGAAATTGTCAGATTTGAATAGCGAGGGGTATCAATGTCACTGTAGTGGGCAGAGTTGGCAAACTAGGACTTGATTCTTTCTATATGGTCTTCCATAATGGATAGGAACAGTGCTGAATCCTTCCTAGGCCTTTCTTATCTCTGTGGCAGAAGTAGTCTAGGTTAGTATGTTTTTTCTGCCTACCTTCCTCTCTTTCGTACTCCATTTTTCTCTGGGGATTTCCCAGACATACGCTGTTTCAATAATAGCTCTGTTTTTATTCTAACGCAACATACTGGACCTCAAGTCTACTGGGTCAACATCTCTGTTATTTTATGTTTGTTTTTTTTGTAAACGGAAAAAAAAAGAGTGCAACCATGAACACACAGAACCCCTAGTTAGAAAAAAAAAAACAAGTCCTAACACTGGTCATTCTGCAATGTTAAAAGTTGTTTGATGGGTAGGTAATATTGCCATAGGTTTTTTTTTTTTTTTTACTTCTTCAGTGAACAATCAGTGAATCAACAACAGTAATTTGTTATGCTGGACTTTTTGTTGGAGTTACAGGTCTGAATGAAGGCTCTATTAAGTACCTTCATAAGTTGGCTCTAACTTATCTTTCCAGACTCATCTTACATTACCACTTCTCCCCTCCTGGACATATTCTCCAGTCTATTTAAACTACCCTACTCTCTGTTCCCCATACACATTGTTTCATCTCCTGACTTTGTATAGGCTAAACCCGTGCCTGGCATGTTTTCCCTCCCTTTTGCCTCTTAGAATTCCAAGATTCCTTCAAGGCTGTGTAGAAGAACATTGTGCAATAATAATGAAAGATACCTTTTCTGGTAGAAGATGTAAGAAGGAGAAGGGGAAGGAGAAGAGGAAGAAGAGCAGGAGGAAGAAAAGGAGAAGGAAGAAGAGGAGGGAGGGAAAGGAAGGGAGCAGAAGAGAGGACAGAAGAGGGGAGAAGAGGAAAGGGAAGAAGATGGGAGAAAGGAGGGAGGAAGGGGAGGAGTGGGGAGCAGAGTAAATCTCCTTGAAGTTTCTCACACAGAGCACTGCATCTCTAGACCCTATGACTTTGCATTGGATGTTTCCTATACCTAGAATGCTAGACCTCCTCACCTCTGGCTTCTAGCTTTGAAACAGCTTAAATCTTACTTTCTGAAGGAGGACTTTCCCTACTCCTGACATTGCTAATACAGTCTCTTTGTACCTTCCTTATACACTATACAATTCGCCTTTAGAAGGACATACTATCTATCAGTCACTGTGGTAAGGGTAGAGATAAAGGCAGAAACACAATCTTCACTCTTAAGAAGCTGACAATCCAATTTAGGAGAAAACATGCAAAAACTATCTGTACTTTATCTATCTATCTATCTATCTAATTATCTATCCATATCTACACACACACACACACACACACACACACACACACACACACACACTAACACAGTGTAACAGTGTAAATAGGACATAACCTTAGAGGCAAAGCCACAGCAGGGCAAGTTGTCGGAAGGAGTCTGCTTTGGCATCCAGGAGAACACTCCTGTAGAATGCATTATTTCTATTGAGCCTTGAAAGAAGGCAGGAGGCCAATACAAACAGGTAAAACATCCCAGTCATAGAGACCAGTCAGTATAAAATCATGATGTTGAATGATGGTGTACCCTATGCCAGAAACATGAAGAAAGTCTGGGTAACATAACATAGGGGTAGGGAGGGAAGTAAATTAAAAAGATACTGAAAAGGTGAGAAAGGACCAGGTTATCAAGGCTTTAAAAACCTGGTTTAGCAAGCATTCTAGTTACCCTCAGGATGGCCTGCTTGCACAGGTTCTTTGATCTGCTTTTCTAAAGGAAAGACAACTTCAAAGGTGTCAACAATCTTACTTTAATTACAGATAAGTAGAAAGAAGTGAGTATCCAAGAAAGAATCCATCAGACAGGGCACCAACTGTCTGAACAAAGTAATACAACCACCTACAGACACAACCAGACTGGTAGAACACAAATATCTGAGTATTTGGGAGCAGGGCTCTTAACAAACAGCTACTCAGAGTCCCATCCAAGGAATCAAAAGGTCCTTCTCGTAGGCGAGCCGCCAGAGCAAAATACCAACTCCCACTCTATATAATTTTCAACTAAGAGGCTTAGAGTCAGAAGGCATCACAACCCTCATGACTCAGTGCTTAATTAGCTTGATACCAAAAGGTGTGAAAGCCTTCCTACAAGCAAGCCTCCCTGTAAGCAAGCCTCCCTCTAAGCAAGCTCCTCCTTGGGCAAGTTCCTCCCCCAATAGGCTCTATATGACTCAGGATGTATCACAGTTGTGAAAGTAGCAAGACATATGTGAATGAAATACCTGGGTACCTTTGGACTTGTGAATACAGCTCCTGTTCCTAGGGAAAAGGGGACACATGTGGTCACATAGACCTATTAATGAACAGGGAAGATCTTCCTATTCTGTTAGCATTACAAACCAATTAGGATTTTCCATTTGATTCTAGAAATACTAGGGAGCCACTAGGATTTGCTAATTGGAGCAGGGAGTGAGTGGTAAGGTAGGAGATGACATGATTGAACCTGTGCTTTTGGAATATAACTTTGACAATTGCATGGAGGGTAGACTGGAGTAGGAAGAGACTTGAGGATGGTAACCAACCAGTAGGCAACGTTCCAGACATGAGGTGATGGATATGTCAGTGTGGCAGCTCTGTAAGTGAAGAGATAGTATGAAGGTAGAAAAAATAAGCCTTGGCAAGAGAATGGATTTTGAGGGTGAGTTGGAGTGAGGAGTCAAAGACACCAAGATTATAAGTCTAGATAAATGGGAGGATGGTCTAGCCCTTTATAATAATAGGGAAGTATACAAGAGAAGAGGTTTGGGGGAGGGGAGAGATAATCAATTCTGTTTCATATATGGTGTATGATATCTTTCATATAGGCAGCTTGAAATTTTCATTAGGTAGTGGGTGATGCAATATTGGAATTAAAATTGAGATTAGGGCTAGATAAATAGAGCAAAGAATCAGATCCATAGAGAGGATCACTAAATTTATGGGAACTTTGGGGATCACTCAGTAAAATATTATAGAGAAAAAAGAAAAGGCCCAAGAAGAGAGGCTTGGGAGATAGCAATGAATAGTGCTATAACCTGAACAAACATGCAGGAAGACAACCAGAAGAAAGCAATGTTATAAAAACCCCTAGAGAAGAGAAGATCTTGGAGAAGAGGGTGATCAACAACATCTATGGCTGCAGGAAGTTGGAAAAGGAAGGGCGTTGAAAAAAAGGCCATTAGATTTGGAACCATCTTTAAAGACAAGGTCCTTATTTTGTCCTTTTGTTGTTGTTGACCATTTTTTGTATGCCCAACACTTAGCACAAGACCTAGAAGATAGAAGGTACTTAATAAATACTTGTTGATTGATTAATTGAATTCTCTAGACCTGTGATGTCATTGGTTTATGAAACTTCTAGTATAAAATTATCTTACTGCCTCTCATCTGTAACGTACAGTGTTTCTCTGGATTACTGAGGGAGTGAGTGAGATTGTCACTACGTGATTTCAACATGGTGCTGATGAAGAGTGCTAGGCTTGGAATCAATAAAACCTGGGCTGCAATCACATCTCTGATGTTTGCTTTGCGATCACAAGGAAAGCTCAGCTTCTCTGAACTACACCAGGCTCATCTGTAAAATGAGGTGATTATACACAGTGTCTTCTAAGTCCCCTTCTAGTTCAAATTCCATCATTCTTTGTGTGTGTTCATGCATGGTATATACATGTGTACACGTATGTGTATAGCATAGACTCTGGAGCTATTCTCATGACACTCATCTGTACTGACAGGTTTTATGCTTAGAGGCTGGTTATTAGAGGGTTCTATGGTATCCTGAAGGGGTAGAGGTATCTTTCTAATACTATATGCCAAAAGTCTCCATTGGTGTGCTTTTCACTCTGTAATTATAAATTGATATCAATTATTTATCAAGATAATTATATGTCCAAAAGGGATATTTACTAAGAAGTTGTAGTATGAACTATTAGTATAGATCAGCAGTTCTCAATCTGTGGGTCGTGACCCCTTTGGGGGTCAAACTACCCTTTCACAGGGTTTGCCTAAGACCATTGGAAAGCACATATTTCTGATGGTCTTAGGAACAGAGACACTGCTCCACTATCTCTCTCCAGGCAGGTCCACCCACATGCAGATATGCCCACACACAAGTATTAAAGGGTCATGGCATTAGGAAGGTTGAGAATCACGAATATAGACCATCTCCCAAAAAGTTTAGGAAAGACTCCTTTCTACAAGTCATTGTTTAGTATATACAAAAATTAGGTTCAAGCTCAAATAGTGTATATATAAAAGGGGTAACTTGTAGCAACTTGTTGATTTTGACAAAGTTCTCAAGATGCCATCCCTAAGGTATGATGTAATATTTTTTCCTGATTTCCCAAAGCTATTTTTCTTCATTGCATTCAGTTTGTCTTTGACTCCAGATGTGGACCCCAACGCCAGCCATCAATGTTCTAGGGACCCTGCTAGCATATTGTTGAAAAAGCACAGATCTTCCACTTCTCAGAAGTTCACTATGTTATCCTCTGAGCAGGACAGGGGAGATGAAGGAAATAAGCATTTATTAAACACTACTAGATGCTAGTTGCTGAGTTTCTTTGGTCATTGTCAATCATGTCTGACTCTTCATGACCTTGTTTGGAGTTTTCTTGGCAGAGATACTGGAGTGGGTTTGCCATTTCTGTCTCCACCTTAAAGATGAGGAATTGAAGCAAACGCTTTAAGAGCTTTGCTCAGGATTGCACAGCTAGTAAGGGTCTGAGGCCAGATTTGAACTCATGAAGATGAATCTTCCTGACTTCAAGTCTGGTTCTCTATCCACTGCACCACCTAGCTGACCCACTATATGCTAGACAGTATGCTAAATGCTTTGTGTCTATTATCTCATTTGGTTCTCACAGCAACTTCAGGAGGTAGGTTCTACCTTATCTCATGCTCCCCAAATACTTCCTTCTCAGGGCTTTAGGTGGAAGAGTTGCAACACTAAGCTACCAGACTGTTGAATCCCTGATTCCAAACAAGTCTATTGGTTTTATACAAGACCCAAAGGGAGTAACTGAGTCACTCAACCAGTATTATTAGAATTCCTTGCAAACCAATTTGAAATGTCTCTAATGGACTAAACTGAGAATACCAGGCCTCCTTTGCAACAGGTTAACTATTGTAATTGATTAGCTCAATTGAGATGTGTTTTCACTTAATAAACATATCAAGGCCAAATGGAATGAGCTAAATGATTTATTTAGTCCATTCACCTCCATTCTTACATGTGTGAATGTTCTATTCTTAGAAACCCTGAGAGATGAACTACAAAAATGTGATGTAACTGTATAGAATTGATCCTAAAGCCTTCCCCGATGCCCTTGATGATTGTGTCTTTTCCTCTAAATGCCTTGCATTTTACTAGTTTGCATTTACTTATATCTATTAATTTTGTATTTGTTCTCTGAATACTTTTTTCTTCTTGTCTTTGCCACAGAACGTAAGCTACTTATGGTGACAGCTTGTTTTATTTATTTATTTTTCTTTGATTCCCTGCCTCATTAAGCACAGTATGAATTCTTGTTGATTTATTCATGGATTTGCTGATTGTCTTCCACTTGGTAGAGATTTTCCTTTTATAGGTTGTTATTTTTAAAAGGAGAATATATTTGAACCAGGAATTAAAAGCTTCTCATTTCTCACGGATGCTTTGTAATGTGTCCTGTACCCCTCTCATCTTATTGAAAATCTGATTTCATTTTTAATTGCTAATCCTTTTGCTGAAAACAAATTAGAAATTAATAAAACATACTTGCTGTTTTTCAGGTAAGTGACCAATTAGTAGCATGGGCAAAAATAAAAAGGAATATGACAGAAACAGAAGTATTTGCATGTCTGCTTGGTTTTTAAAGTAAAGTTGGTAGATATCCGAATGAAGAAAAAAATGGGAAACATTACTGTCTTTATATCTTCATTATGCTGGATTAGTTATGACCCAGTAATCCAGCATAATGAAGGTATAAAGATGGTAGTGCTTTCCATTTTTTTTAAAGTCATGATGAGGTGTGTCTAGGTGGTGCTGTGTATAGAGTGCAGGTCCTGCAGTCAGGAAGACTCTTCCTGAGTTCAAATTTGACCTCAGCTGTGTGATGCTGGGCAAATCACCTAACCCTGTTTGCCTCAGTTTCCTCCTCTGTAAAATGAGCTGGAGGAGGAAATGACAAACATACAATTTCTCTGCCAAGAAAACCCCAAATGTGGTGACAAAGAGTCAGGTATGATTGAAACAACTCAACAGTAACAGAAAAAAAGTTATGTCAAAAGCATAATTTTCCCCCTTAAGCTCAGAAAGCAACAGGCAACTTGAGCACAAATCAGGCAGCTTTCCTTTGTCCTCATTTGGAGGAAATCCAGCCAACGTGGCCTTTGTCAGCTCTTGTAGCACCCCTTGAAAAAATTGTTACACCTCTCCTACAGAGAGTGTCTACTTTGAAGGTTTATGTTCCTGTTTGGAGCTTTAACACTAAACTTAATAGGAAGATGTTGATATATCCTGCATAAAATCACGGATAGTAAGTAACCTCTGCATTTGGGACAGTTCACTAATAAGAGAATATTTCACATTCAGAAAGTGTGTATATGTATACGTGTTGGTGTATGTGTATGTGTGTGTGAATGTCAATGTGTATGTGCGTGTACATTTGCATGTGTGTGTATTTGTTTTATTTTATTTTTTGCATCATTATTGACTAACACCTTCAGAAGAACCAAAACAAGTTTATGATTACAAAAGAGAAGGGATAAACTGACAAACTGCCCTGTAGAACTTTTTATTTTTCCATATAAATTTAGCTTCTGAAAACGCCAGTGCGTCTTACGAGAGGATGATGCGGAAAAAGCATGACATTCTCATAATATCGAAGGAGTACCTTGGTGTTGATATGTGCAAAGAGATTAATGACTCACGGGCTTTAGCTTTTGTGGTTTCCCTCACCTACCCCTGGTTGCAAGCTACATGGCAGTCAAGAGTTGCTCCAGAGAGAAAGAAGCCAATCTCAATTATTAGGACTTCTCAGGCCACTTTTGGACTAAGTAGACAAAAAGGAATTCTCACCTTTTATTTAAACCAGCGCTTCTCAACCTATGGGTTGTGTTCAATTTGTAACAATGAAAATACATTGTGTATATCAGCTATTTACATTACAATTTATAACAGTAACAAAATGACAGTTATGAAGTAGCAACAAAAATAATTTGATGATTGGGGGTCACCACAACATGAGAAACTACATTAAAGGGTCGCGGCATTAGGAAGGTTGAGAACCACTGATTTAAGCAAACAGTGCAAGCAGAGGGGGAAAAAGAAAAGGAAAAAAAGAAATAATGATCCTGAACAAAGATTAATTACCTTAACAAGTGACAACCATTCCTTCCTTCCTTCCAAAAAAATCCTTTTCATTTCTTTTTCTGTTATAACTCGTTTGTCAGATGTATAAAAGTCAGACTTCTTTTTCCTTTTTTTATTCTTGTGAAAGAGATGATGTTTTCCTGATATGCCCCATCTCTTAGGTCCTATTTATTTTATTACATAGAATGAAAATCCTTGGGATTTGTAAAAGCTGTGTTGACAGTCTTTTCATATTTACTTAAACTATGAAACAAAAATTTAGAGCTATCTGCAACAAGAAGTCACCTATAACATTTTTCTTTTGTAAAGTTACACACCCGGTTGATGAGTCAAACTGATTATGATGAATCTTTTTGTTGTTGTTTAGGTGGGGGTGGGCCATTTGATTTAATAGGCTGGAGTGCTTTTCCATTAAGGTGCTTTAGAAAGGGCTAGTTATTGAATTTCATAAGTTCAGAAGTCCCATGAATCAGAACATTTAAAAAGAAAATAGCTTTGGAGATAGTGCACACACAAAAGCCTCTCCAAGAAATTTTATTACAATAATATTGAGGCATTTAAATTGTGTTGACATGATTATATTCATATATATGCATGTACTTTTATTGTGTGTTATGTATAATATGTACAACAATATATTTTGTCATATAACATTAAACTATATATATATATAATGCATGGATATACAGGGACCATATGTAAACATACATGTACATGGATGGCAACCACATATATGCATACTTATATACATATGTCAACTGTATTTTAACATATTTGTGTGCATGTTCCATATTTATTTAAAACTATGTGTGCATATATTTATATTGCTTGGAAAGAAACAAGCAAACATTTGATAGTTGGAAAGGCACAGTGGAAGGAATAATGCATACAGAAGTGGTAGATCTGGGTTTGAATTGTTTCTCTGTTACATACTATTTATTTGGGCAAGGCAAATTCAATTACCCCCTTCAGCTTTCAGAACTTCATCTAGAAGATGAGCAGGCTTGAGGAAATGGTCTTGTAGATTCCTTCTAACTCAAAATTCCACGTTTCTATGAGGAATAGAAATTGGGGCTTTCCCCTCTTATCTTTTTTCCAAAGCTTATTTTACACTTTGAACCTCTCTGAATGTTTCTGCCAATCAGTATACAGATAATAGCCTAGTGTCCATAACATCAATTGACAGATAACTGTGTCTCCATGACATCAGTTTACAGATAACGGCGGTGTCATTAGGACCCCGAAACTTATATTTACTTAATTAAAAGAATTGTGATTTTGACAGACTTATCAAAATGAATGACAGCTTCCTACTTCTGCTGTTCATGTGACCACCAATGTTTCTAGAAAGAACCAAAAATGTATAAGCAATGATTATGAAGGCTTGGGCAAGAAACCAGTGACCATGGGGCACAGGTTCCTTTTGCATTACTGCTACTTCTACAAGGCAAGGGATGCTGAAGAGAAAAAAAAAAGTATTATGGGAAGTGTATATCTCACTAAGAAGATGGTATGTGAGCAAGGGGTCCAAATGTCTAGATTGTGACATACGGTTGAAAGTTTTTGGTCCAAAGGTGGGATGTACCTAATAAAAGATAGTAAGAATGCATTTATCAGTTACTTTGCAAATTTAATCAAAGGGACTTTAAATGAAAAAGGATATGAAATGGAGAAGATTGCTTAGGTAGATTCCTTAAGTTATATATTACAAAGTTTGTTCATGTGTATGTATATGTGTAGGTATATATGTATGTCAAATCAAAACCTTAAGTTATATAGCTGCAGTTACATAGCTGCAAAGAATGGAGAAGATGACAATTGACTCACCCAAAAATTAACAGGAGATAAAATTTAAGGAAGAAGACAGCAATAAAACCTGAGGTCTCAGATTTTCTAGAGCTTAGTCAACAAGGCTTATCAAGGTGACATACCAGCTCAAAATGAATGAACAAAATTGTAGCAATGCCAGTCAGTCAGTCAATAATAAGTCAATACACATTCATTAAACACCTATTATGTGTCAGGCACTGTGCTAAGCCCTGGGGATAAAAACAGAGGCAAAAGACAGTCCTTGCTCCCCCAAGTTCACAGTCTAATGGGGAAGACAACAGGCAAATAACTGTGTAGGAACAAGCTATGTAATCAAAAGAGGAACAGAAGAAGATTTGATGGGGAATTGGAAAAGACTTCTTGTAAAAGGCAGACCTTTCTGAAGGAATCCAGGGAAGTCTGGAGGTGGTGAAGAAGAGGGAGAGAATTTCAGGACTGGGGGACAGTCACTGAAAACGCCCAGAGTTAAGAGATGAAATGTCTTGTGTAAGGGACAGCAAGAAGTAGTTATAGTTCAATAAAAATCCTGACTGTCTGAAATGATCAAGTGAATGAAGCCTGGCAAAGATTACTAAACTAGTAGACAAAAGATCTGAGAGAAATGACTTGAATATAATTTTTATAGATTTTAGGAAAGTTTTTTAATGAAGTATCATTTACCCTTTTTGTTACTTTTAATAAAGAATAATTTACAATTTTATAGTAAAGATAGAGAAATATGGATGAAGTAATAATATGAAGAGTTATATTCAGAAATGTTTAGTGGAGTCACCTCAAAGATGTTCATGGTTCAATGTCAAAGAGACAGAGCAGAGCTCCCCAGGAATCTGTCTGTTGTCTTATGCTACTTTGTAATGATACTGATTACAGATAAGGGCTTAGATGCAATGCATATCAAATTTCCAGATGACACAAAGTTGAGAGGGATAGATGACAATGAAATTATAGAGTCGGGAGGTAAAAAGGATCTTGAAAGGTTGGAGCATCAGGCTAACTCAAATAAGAAGAAATGTAGTATGGGTAATGTTAAAGTCCTTCTATTTGACTATAGAAAAAAAGAGAAACTTCACAAATATAAGATAAGGCCATGGCCAGGTGAAGTTTTGAAAATTAAAAGAAAAAAATCTGATGGTTGTGATGGTCTGCCAGCTAAATACGAATCATGAATATGATGACTTTTTGAATGTTATTTGAAGATGCATTAGAAGAGAGAGGGGATAGTTTCACCTTGGGGGAAGGAGGATAGTACCCTAGGATGATAAAAAGATTGGAATCAGTGTCACATAACTATATGTTGAAGGACATGGACATTTTTAGCATGGAGAAGAGTCAGTAGGGTATAAGAGGCATCTTCATGTATTTGAGAAGCTATCACATTGAGCAAAAACTAGATTTGTTCTGTTTGGTTTCTTAGGGGCAAACTGGGAGTGATGTGTGGAGGAAGACAAAATTAGGCTTGATACTAAGAAAGACTTTAATAGTTTGAAGCTGGATGATCTGATTTGAGAGATGTTGGGGGTCTGGCCTTCAAAAAGAGTCTAGAGTTTTTCATCTGATAGGTTGTGATAGGGATTCCTTTCATATATGGGTTAGACTAAATGTCTAATGAGGTCCCAATTCTCTAAATCTATGATTTTGTAATTTTGGTTTTGCATCAAGAATGAGTCATAATCCCTTCGTGCCTCAGTAGATCGTGCTCAAGTGTTACCATACTCAAAATTTTCGTCACTCTGAATTCAGTGCAGTGATGGACCTCTTCAAACTTAACTAGGCTAACTGCCAGACAAAAGACAAACCAATTTGTAACTAGACCTGTGATTGAGGTCTTTCAAGCATAGAAGGACATTGGCTGATATTTATCAGAGGGATCTTTAAGGAGTCAAGTTGTCTATGTGACTCATTGAAGCATCAGAATCCAACTTCAATGTATGTCTCTGAGAAATAGGACATAAGAATAGGAAATTTAATGAATCATCTAGATTACAACTTGGTATTTGTTCAAATATTTGGACATTTTCAATACCCTCATAGTTTGTATAATATGGATCAGACTTTGAATGATTAGTTAAATCTTTCACTTCCCAGTATATCTCAACATGATTTTTTTAGTCTCAGTATCACTCACCATCATCTTTGTCATCACAATCTCCATCATAGTCATTAACACATAGGATCATAGATGTGGAGATGGAAGGGACTTTGAAGCACATTGAATCCTACCTAATACAATTTTGCAGATGAGGAATATGAAGGCCAAAGAATAACTTGTCCAAGGTCCTACAGGTAGTGAGGTGTAAAAGATTTAAAGTGAGGTCATCTGACCCAAGGTTCTTTGCTATTTTCATAACACATTTTGACATAAACATTCCTCTCCTCCTTATTTCCATCATTATCACCTGTGCATAGAACACTGGCAGTATGAAGGTCAGGATTATAAGCACTGGGGATACATACAGGAATTATGTCATATTCCCTGCCCTTCAAGAACTGAAAATTTAATTGGGGAGATAGGGCAATAGTTGGCAAACATGCATAATGGTATAATTCAGCATGTGGTTAAAATTGAAGAATCATATTTTTATCCCACTGTGTCAGTACTATATTAACATGAATTTATTTATTATCATGCACTAGAAATATACTTCAAAACTGTATGCATATGCATATATATGAACACATATATATGTATTTATATATATATGTGTGTGTGTATAGATGTATGTATGTTATATATACTAGGTAGGAAAGAGAGTCTATAAATACATACTACTATAATATACCAAAAGACACTTGTCTACTGATTCCCAATGGAAAAAACAAAGTGGATGAAAAATTCATATTGTCCTCATGATATGCACATAGTCAATGTAGAAAAATTTTGCAGAACAGTCATGAACTTGGCCTAGGATTCAGTATTTGGAGCAGAGAAGAAAGGATCTTTTTTTGAGAAAATAAGCTGATTGCAATCTGTACTACCTTCCCTATAATTATTTATCTCTATCTTTAACATTTTACAGATCATATATGTCATACATATAATCAATATCATGTTGTAACAATACATCAAAGTCCTATAATGTTGCCGATAGAGATTTCTTCCTACCAATGTATTTGCACCTGTCTGTAACTGATCATCTTAGAAAGTTGCCTGAGGTGTAGTCTCTGAGCGACTTGCCCAAAGTTGTAGAGTTGGTATCAGAAGAAATGCTCAAACCTAGCTGTTATTGATTCCAACTTTAGTACTCTGGGTTGGTTGCTTAACTTGGGGTCTGTGAAATTAATTTTTTTCTTTTTAAAAAATAATTTGATAACTATATATGAATATTATTCATTTTCTTTGTAAATCTATGTATTTTATTTTACACATTAAAAATTTAAGAAGGGGTTTATAGGATTCACCAGATTTCCAAAGGGATCTCTGACACAAAAAAAATGCTTTAGAGCTTTTGTACGTCACAGTATCTTTCCATTTGCAGTGTTTTCAGAAGAAAGGACCCAAGTCTCAAAAATAATATAAAAAAGCTAATTTACCCAGTCTACAAAAAGCATGAGATTGGATAATTTGGACAAAACCCTCCAAATTAAATTCTTTTTTGTTCCATGTGAGTTGTAGAAAACACATAGTTTACATGCATGATAAATTGCTAATTGGTACAAAAGTGAAATTGAATAAAATATAAACATATGTATATGTGGATAAATATACACTATGTACAGTATGTAAAATATTTGCATATAGGCATATATACATACATGCACATGCATGCACAAACATGATTTCTTTAGACTCTAGTCATGTGTTGAATGTTATAATCTTATTTTAGGATGGAAATATGTAAGGTCTTGCACTGAAACTACAGTAATCATTGTGTGGGAACTGCCAGTTAAGATATTTAATCATGGCAATGCTTATGTTCAATAAAAAATTATCGCAAGGAATTATCATAATAATGAGTGTCAGTGCTCCCCCCATACAGGACCTTATGAATTATGCTGAGCTATTTTTGATCCACAATGAATTGCTAAATTGGGTTCCTCTTTCATTTAAAAAAAAATTAAAGCATAATCAGTTACTATTCTTTGCTCTCTTCTAATTTCTACAATGCTGCCTTGATTTTGTAAACCAACAGAAATCAGCTCCTTTCTGCACTTTCTTTACACTCCTTTTAATGTCACAATATACTATAGCCTTTACTTTTTCTTGGTGACAAGGTTATGCAATCAACCAGTTCCCCTAATGATCCCTCACAGCAAAATGTTGCAAGCTTTCTTGCCATTCCCCTTAAGCTAGTCCAGTCCTACAAACGTGCTACTTCCTTTGAGTGGAAAATAAAAAGGAACTAGAACAGAGAGGAGATCATGCTAGGCTTAAAATAACAACAGACATATGACAGTTTCAGACCTGAGTGTGGAACATTTGCATATATCCCATTAAGCTTGCCTGAGCTCCTTTTGCAAGTTTTGATGTTGCCAATTTCCAGGGGGGTCAATAATGTGTGTGTGTGTGTGTGTGTGTGTGTGTGTGTGTGTGTGTGTGTGTGTATGTGTGTATTTTTTCCCCAAATGCAAATTTTCTTATAATTGCACCTCTGGAACTGACAACCAGGCCAGACAGAAAGACAAAGAAGACAAGTGTTTGGTGAAGAAAAACATCAATATGTGACATTTTGTTGAGGGAGCTAGGCTGAAAGAGATGCTCCTATTTTTGTACCATTAGCACTGAGTTGGAGTTTCAAATGATAAATTCAATTATTGGGGAGTTGACTAAGTGATTGAAAACCATGCATTTGAAGCACTGGACAAGCTTGGAGTTCATTAAGTGGGCCTATCCTCGAGATTAT